>CM023481.1:232634214-233144033 GCA_013339685.2 Hyalomma asiaticum
AGAAACTTTCGCTCGTCCAGGAGCCTGGGACTGCACAGCGCCTGGCCCGAATTCTGCGAGCGCCCTCGTGCCACCGCGCTCTTCTTTCTCGTTTCTCCGCGCTGGGTGGTTTGCGCTACGTTCCGGGGTATTTACTCATGACATTTTACCCCCCACTTTAGAAAGTTGTTGCACTTGAAGAACTTTTCCAAGCTGGAAGATAAGCAAAGTTCACAGTAACAGTGTCAAGTTTTGTTTTTTCACACGCGAGTGTTTGTAGTTCACGTAGTGTTC
Source organism: Hyalomma asiaticum (assembly GCA_013339685.2). Taxonomy (NCBI): domain Eukaryota; kingdom Metazoa; phylum Arthropoda; class Arachnida; order Ixodida; family Ixodidae; genus Hyalomma; species Hyalomma asiaticum. Next base: position 232,634,488 of record CM023481.1, read on the forward strand.
CACACGCAGTTCAGAGTGTTCACAAAAAGTAAAAGCAGTACGCCCACTTTACGTTGCGAGCTTACACTCGACTCATGTAGTTAGCACCGACGTTGTCTCTTCCTTTGATATATTCTACACTGAATTAAGTTATAGTCCATTAGGGCGAGACTCCAATGCAGAATTCCGCTGTTTAAATGACAGCAACGATAGTCCCGGTTCCTCTTCCGGTGGTTCCGACTGTAACGTGACCGCTACATGGCCTACCATATCCGTCGAAGGTGGTCTCTCCTCATATTTTTTAAGTAGGTTGATGTGGAACAGACTGGTTCGTGTTCCGAGATCGACAACATAGTCGATTTCGCTACGCTTTTCTAATACAGTGAATGGGCCTTTCCAAGTTAAAATCAGTTTGTTATGGTCTGAAGGTAGCAGTAATAGCACCTTGTCTCCGACACAGAGTTGACGTGGCTTCGCTTTGCGATCGTAGTACTTCTTCTGGCTGAGCTTGGCTTTCTGTAGCTCCTCGTGAGCGATTTGGCATGTCTGATATAACCGATCGCGAAGCTCCACAACATACACATATACAGTCTTCGTTTGCACATCCAGACCTTTCGGCGTCCATAATTCCTTCAGTATAGACATGGGTCCTCTGATGTATCGACCATACAGGAGGTCGAAAGGAGAAAAACCAAGACTTGACTGAGGCACCTCTCTGTAGGCAAATAATAATGGTGCCAAGTATCTGTCCCAATTCTTTGGGCTTTCCTGACGCATGCGCCGTATCATTTGTTTTAACGTACCGTTAAAACGCTCAACAAGACCATTGGCCATAGGGTGGTACGGGGTAATTGGCAACTGTTGGAAAGACAGTAATCTGCTAAGTTCTTTCATTAAATCTGAGGTAAATGATCTACCTCGGTCGCTCACAATTTCCCCGGGTATTCCCACCTGTGAGAATATTTCGACCAAAGCTTCTGCTATTCTCTCCGTTTCTATACTTGGTAATGCCACAGCGTCAGGATATCGCGTTGCGCAGTCCACCATCGTTAGAATAAAACGATTTCCTTTTGTCGATGTCGGTGAGAGAGGTCCAATAAAAAAGATTACAGCATATCCACGGAGTGAATGATGGTGAGAGGGCGAAGCTCGGGAGGTTCATCGTAGATCGTGCCGAGTTCTGGATTAATTTCGTTAACGCGCACGCTACGAATCCTCATGGTTCAACTATGCACAAGTGAAATCTCCCACCGGCACTTCATTGCAAGTCAAGATCCAGTGCCTATATATATACATATATATGGGTTGCCGGTGAACGCTTCTCCAACGCGAGCAGTCGGTATTTCTCAATCAAGAAACTTGCTAGGAGACGCTGCCTGCGCCAACGTTGAATGTCGCGGGTGAAGGCGCGTTCTCCTTCTTTGCGAGCTGGTACAGCGTTCCTCTAAGAAAGAGCGTTCCCATAGCCAACACGCGCCTTTCGCTCTCTCTCTGTCTCTCTCTCACACAAGACAGCAGAGGCACGCGTCGGGAGGCAGCGCCGGGAGAGAGAGAGAGAGGCACGCGCCGAGGCGAACGCCGAGGGCGGGCGCGTGCCTCCCAGCACGCGGGTTACGCCTGACGCCTGACGACTGACGCCTGACGCCTGACGACTGACGCCTGACGCGTGACAAGGTTAGACTAAGAGGAGCTTCGCCCCTAATATCGCGCGGTAGCGGCGTCCAGGAGATGCCTGGAACAGCACGGGCTCAACTTCTGCCTCGGGCGCCTCGTTGAACACCCTCGCGTGTCGGTTGCACGTGGCAGCTCCGTCCAGCACAGCACCGTCTGTGCCGTGCCGAAATGCTGCTCAACACGGCTGCGGTACGGCAGCTCAGCACTCGGCTTTCCTCGCTTCACCCGTGACACCACCAGGCACAGCTCACGGCAGTCAGGAACCGCTGGGTACGGCTCGACACCGCTCGGCGGCCCTTGATCCAGCCAGTGGCCCGAACACTGGCACCTGGGACCTCGGAACCTCGGCCACCCTGGACCTCGCCCGGCTGTGCGGACCTCTGTACCGTGGCACGCACCAGGTATCGCCCGGTAGAAACTTTCGCTCGTCCAGGAGCCTGGGACTGCACAGCGCCTGGCCCGAATTCTGCGAGCGCCCTCGTGCCACCGCGCTCTTCTTTCTCGTTTCTCCGCGCTGGGTGGTTTGCGCTACGTTCCGGGGTATTTACTCATGACAGCGTACATAAACGAACGCTGGAGAAGGCAGTTGCCGCCCTGACGAAGACAAGTCTGCTTGTCGAAACGTTGGCTCCTGCGACATTCCCTGTTCTAAATCGTATTTTGCGATTTGTTCATCGTATGTGTGTGATGAATTTGCATTGATCATAGGCGAATCTCCCCTTTCGTTCTGATTGTCGAAATACCTACGAATGAAACTACTAAGGTCCTGAACATTCAATGTGCGATGAGTGATCACCTCACGTGTTGGTGTTCTTCAGCCAGGGCTAATGACGCACTTATCGCCTTTCGTTTCAGCCCTTCCAAACTGGTAAAACGTGCTCTTGCTAAGACAGGTGTTTATTAATAGAGCGCCTATAAGTCCGGTCACACTTATTGCAAGCTTGTTTCGGCGAGCAAGCTTCATTGTTTTTAAAAGCCGGTGTATGGTGTATCCAACTCTAACGCTAATCCTATGTATACTTTTAAGAAACTTATTGTAGTGGTGTTATTCCCTACAACAACCACGTTTTACGTTTCCCTTAATGCGAGGAAATTAGCCACGTGAGTAAGGTGCAGATTATATTAGCAGCACTATAGCAGGCAGGGGGATCCGTGAAAAAAAAAAGGAAGAAGCACTGATCCACAGAGAAGGCAAAGCGTGGTTGTCAAAAGAAGCACAAGGGAAAAAATCTGAGTGCAATTCCGGTCTCATAAATCGGATCCCGTTGTCCTGCGCACGTTACATTGGGAAAACAGGACGGTGCACAAATGAGCGGCTATTCAAGAGTGTTGCAACATGTCCGTTAAAATGCCATAAGACGGCTTTCTCGCGATGCATAGCCAAGATTGCAGATATGAATGTATTCGATAAAGCAGTGATCTTTAGAAAAACAGACGAGAAGTGACCTCGCCTTATGATTGAGAGGGAGCAGATTATTTGTGTCAGTATTGTTTCTATCAGCGAAACCTTATCGTTGTCTGACAAGGAATAGAATTTTCCGCGCATACAGTAACGCACGATATGAAGTTGTGGTGCTCTATATACCGGGTGTTTCAGAGAACGATTTCAAGTTTCCAAAGATAGGCTTTCTGAGAGAAAAAAAAAGGCTTATTTTCTTACGGAACGACCTCTAATACTGGTGTCACACGGGCGCTTCGAAGGGCTTCGAACCAACTGTCAATCGGCTCAAAAATCGTGTTTTAGCTGCTACACGGGCGGTTTCGATGGCTGCCCAGTCGATAGCCTATCGAGCTCGACGAACTATCGACTCGACGGCCATCAAAACCGCCCGTGTAGCAGCTGAAACATGACTTTTGAGTCGATTGACAGTTGGTTAGAAGGCCTTCGAAGCGCCCGTGTGACACCAGTATAAGGTTGGGCGGACGTGAGCAGTCGTAAGAAACTTGCAGTTTGCCCTGTAAACAACTAAGATGGCACAATCTATTTCTAATTAGCAGCCTTTTCAGGTTCCTGCCATTGAGGAATTCGCAGCCGAAAGATGCTTATCCGCTGTTAGTCTAAAACAAAGAAAAAATTATTCGCCGAGACCCAGTGACCTAGCGTTTTTTGCCTCATGGAACTCGCTGCAAAAGGAGCTCCGGAAGCCGCCTGTGAACACAGCATCCGCTGGTGACGTGTTCCAATGCATGCGCCAGTCAGTTCGATATGCATGGGCTTTCCAAAGTCGTGGCTACGTAGTCTGTGATGATAGCGTCTTGCAGCGAGTGAATAAGCAAGAAATAATGGCGGTCTCTGCATATGCAGAGCATCGAGGACATTGTATATTTCGAATTGGGCGGCGCAATCTTTGCTACAGCAGAGGTTGCATTCGCATGTGACTTCTGGCGTTCTTCATGCGCGCTGTGGTGGCGCAAAAAGCCCAGGTTTTCTAGAGCTGCAGAGCTTTATACAATTCGTTTTTCTTTGTTTTAAAGGCTCATATGGCATCGTCATCACCGTGGCTAAAACTCGTCCTTTGTATTAATAAAAAAGTTTATTAATGATGTAATTAGCAAATATTACTTTGTTATCCAATTAATAAGCGCTTTTTTGAGACTTCATGATGTTTACCTCAGCGAACAGTTTCTTTATGAAGAGGTTTGCCTTGTTTTTCTTTCTCGAACAGCCTATCTTAAAGAAATTTTGCAAGTGTTCACTGAAACGCCCTGTATATCCCTACATTGTACTTGTTTTGTGAGGCGATTAACGCGATCAGCGAGGCTATTTTTCTGAGAATCATTTTCTTCGGCTCGCTGAAGGAATTAAGCGCCAATATTTTAGTGGCGCAAATGGTGCTGATGTTCCTTCTTGCATGTGCTAGTCAAACTTCTGTATCATTGAGACAGTCCGTATATGATTGCTTGTTTTTTACCATATGTGCTTTTATATTTTTGACAGTTTTTTAACCCAGTCTTAATGAATGTGCCCTGGAACTATTTCCACTGTGTGCGCACAAAATTACCGCCCATTTGACATATACAAAGACGATTAGACAGTCAAAAAAAAGGTCGTCGTTTTGTGCAAATACACTTACACAACGTTTTCTTGGGCTAGTTGGTTCATGACTTCTTTAAAAATTGTAGCGCAAAGGAACACACGGCGCCCGTCCTGTGCTCTTTGTCCGTGTGTTCCTTTGCGCTACAATTTTTAAAGAACGCTTACACAAGAATGCAAGTGAAGTTGCCAGTAAACATATATATATATATATATATATATATATATATATATATATATATATATATATATATATATATATATATATATCAGCATAATTTTATCTTGTGATTTCTGTACATACGAATAAGCAGTCATACAACGCAACGGCAACTTGCATTGTGCTATGAGCTGCGGGTCGAGTTACCTTTGCCCTGTATTCATCGTATCTCTGCGATTATATAAGACATCTTGGGAAAACATGTGCGAAGATCTTGTATACACAGAACACCGGATATTTGCGTAGTTCTTGCGGAATCGCTTCTTTCACGGCAGCGCGCACTGTAATATGTAGGAGTGAAATCGAATAGTATAACAGGATTGACTAACTTTATAACCTGAAAAGCTACGCGTTGAAGCCTAATTGAAAATGGAGTTTACTTATACTGGGAGTTCGCGCCCATTATAATTGCTAAAGCGTGATGCTGCTAATTTCTGCATATCGATAAAAATCTGACTAATTTCACTCAGCAAACACAAACTGAATGGTGTAAGAGCGCAGTTGCAGCAACAATTGGATGTGCCCAGTGTGACGTATACGAGTTTTCCTCCCATTGCCGGCGAGCGAGGATAGGAAAGTGTCATCAAGCGCCATATTTATTCTTTCCTTGCTACGCCTGATCACGCTTGTCAGAATAGCCGCTTTACAACGACACTTATTCACTGTCGCGCGGCAGCGCAAGGGCAGCAACTATGTCGCACAGAGGACCACGGAAAGTACTGACAACAGCGCTTTTTGACCATTCATTTTCGGTTTCCTGAGAGAAATAAGCCGGATTTCATCGCGCTGCAGCAATTCGAAAGAGACGCCCTTTCACAAATACTACAAGGGATATCGAATTCCCGTATAAGTAACATGCATCTTTTTATTAGGTTTGAGTGTCTGGCTGTTACTGTCTGTGCTTTAATCATTCTAATATTTTTAATTACCGTTAACATTTTAACATCCCTTACACTGTACGTGCCGCCATGAAGGAAGACCGCAAAGATTTTGCAGATGGTTATCTGTGTTGAAAACGTTTTTGGACACATTTTCTGAAACACCCTTTATAGCTATACGTAGACCATTATTCTTCCCAAGTTTTAATTATTGCTTTGCTTTCTGGTTTATGCAGATGGGACATGAAACGTCCGCATTATGTGTGAAATGTTCAAAGAACTTTTATTAAGGGTGTGCGAAGACCAAATTTTCGGAATGCGAATAGAGTAAAAATGTAAAATTTTATATATGGAATAAATATCGGATATCAAAAGAAGAATGCCTCTTCCGTAATAATAACGTACTTAGCACAAAAATTTACTTTGAGGAAGCGCGTTATTAAGCTAACAGCATAAAATGCAATGTTATCTAGATATGCAATATTCAAGAATATTCTAAACGTTCCAATATTCGCACACCCCTATTCTTGATGTACAAGCACCTTTCTCTGCTTAGTTCGTACAAATTTCACTTCTGCTCTAGAGCAGTGATCTTTTTACACTGATTAGCGCGAAAATTTTGCTGATTGTTAGAAAACCTTTAAATGCTTTTAAATTTTTTCCTGCATTTATTTGCAACGGCGATAATATAATGAAAAATACACATTTTCGGCATTTCCTTCTCCTATCACTTTGGCTCAGTCAACTGTGCGCCCTGGCTTTGCAATATGTCAACTGTGGAATTTCTTGTTAGGAAGCACCCATTGGATTAGTAATGAAATTATTCACACAAATTGATGCTGTTCTGGAAGCGTTCGTTCGCATTTAGCATTTTGCTGAACGTGTGTTGCCCTGTGTTTGACTATTACTGCGGCTCTTGCAGCTCATCTTTTTTTTATTTACAGATACTGCTGTCTCATGTTTGAGACATTGCAGGAGTGGTTACAAGAAAAGCACAAGAACAACAAAGAAAGAAAAAAATGAAATCGTCACAATACATAATTGGACACTTGTTTTACAAACTGTGCATGGGGTAGCCGTCTCAAGGAAATGTCTAGGTTATTCCAAGTCTCAACTGTGCACGGGAAAAAAAAATCCACGCATATCCACGGAGTGAATGATGATGAGTGGGCGAAGCTTCGGACTTTCATCGGTAAAAACCGTGAATCTTCCGTGAATCTTGCCCAGTACATCATCAAAGTCGTGACGAATTGTGTCGCCATCTAGCGCTCTTCTATCACACTAGAGCACGCAGCGAGCGTCTCTGCGCCATCTATTGATCAATTCACGTACTAGCTAAGCAGCACCGCAGCGCTCGGACGGACGGACAGACAGACAGACAGACAGACGGACGGACGGACCGACAGACAGACAGACTCCCATACTACGCGTTCCCATACATCTGAATGAAGCGAGCACTGCAGCGCCATCACGCCAGCTAGTGAGCACGAACTAGAGGTGGCTACTGCAAACAGAGGATGGACAGACCCACGGCATAAGGAGCTTCGCCCCTAAAAAGAGTATTTATAACAATCAATATAACATCTGAATGGCACAATGTTCAACGGATTGTATCGGCGGGTCACTTGGCTAGTATGACTGGTGAAAGAAATGGGTGTAGCTATGCTGACAGGTTCGTGCACAATGTTATGCAACATGATAAGCCGATCGCACATACGTCGGTGTTCTAAATGATTCAGCGATAAAACGTGGTAGTGTTCTGAAGGGGAGAAGTTACGGTCGTAGCGATTAAAAATGAATCAGATTGCTTTTCGCTGGACGGACTCAAGCTTAGCTTTGTCATTTGCAAGATGTGGTGACCATACAACTGACGCATATTCAAGAAGAGGCCTGACCAGTGACTTATAGGCTATAAGCTTGCATTCCTTTGTGGCGCCTTTTAACGTTCTTCTTAGGTAACCTAATTTCTTAAGTGATTTTGCAGTAATAAGGTTAACGTGTTTGTGCCACTTTAAGTTTGGGAAGAATACAACACCAAGGTACTTAAATTCCTGGACGTTTCCTAGTGCATGATCGGGATTGCCATACGTAAATTGCAATAGTTCCTTTTTATTAGTAAAAGGCATTGTCACAGTTTTCTGAAAATTAAGCTCCATCTGCCACGTTCTGCTCCACTCGCAAAAAGAAGAAAACACATTATTTAACAAAACCTGGTCAGTGACGTTACTCACACTAGAATACAAAACACAGTCATCGGCGTATAGACGTAGCTTAACTGGAGTGTTAGTGACAACTTGAACGACATCATTAATGTAAATTATGAATAAAAGGGGTCCCAGAACAGAGCCTTGTAGAACACCTGAGGAAATATGAGCTGATGATGACTGCTCGTGGTTGTAGCGAACAAACTGACTCCTCAGGTGTAAATAATCCGTAATCCAGCCAAGTAATTTTCCAGCATATTGGCCTGTGAGAAGGTTACGAAGTTTGAGGAGAAGTTTTTTATGGCATACCTTGTCGAAAGCTTTGGAGAAATCAATAAAGATGACATCGATCTGTTCATGGTTGTTAAGTGATGAGGCGATGTCATGCATGAATTCGATCAGCTGTGTAACCGTGGAAAAACCGCTGCGAAATCCATGCTGATGCTGTGAAAGGATGTCGTTGTCAGTTAGGAATTGAATAATGTGCTTGTGAACGATGTGCTCGAGTAGCTTGCAGCACGTAGATAATAGTGAAATTGGTCTGTAGTTAGAAATGATTTCCTTCTTACCCGATTTGAAGATAGGAACAACATTGGCCATCTTCCAAATTCGCGGAACCCTTTCAGAGTCAATTGATTTCTTAAATATAATTATGAGGTATCGTGCACACCATTCAGAGTACCTTTTCAAAAAAGCGTTGGGGATATCATCTGGACCGGCGCTTTTAGTAATATCTATGTTTAGTAAGAGATTGTACATTCCAGAGCAACTTAACTCAATATCTCAATATCCGGAATAGCTACCGATACAGTACGGGAGACAAAAGAAGGAACAGTGCCGTTATCAGTGGTAAACACAGACTTAAAATAACTATTGAAGGCTTCTGAGATCGTCTGAGCATCCGAGCAGGTTTCGTTTCCAATAATGAATGAGCAAGGGCTGGTGGGAGGTGGACTAATTGTTTTCCAAAACTTGGTCGGATTATCCCTAATGAACGCTGACAATGTGTTATTGTAATAGAAGTCTCTGGCTTCATGCATTTTATTTTTTAGTGTTGTTTTAACGTGCACGGAAGAAAATCGTGGTTAGGCTTGGAGCGGCATCGGCGACGTAATCGCTTTGTGCGGCGAATAAGCTTTATTATTTCCCTGTTGTACCATGGGCGTTTAGGATTGCGCTTGACACGTTTGTTTGGCACAAATTTCGATATACATTCGGACACAATCGCACCAAAATGTTCTACTAACGCGTTCACACCACATCTGTTACTGGAAAACCGAAAATTGTCATAGGAATCTGCAAGCAGGGAAAGTACACCTTCATCGTAGGCACGTGAGAAATTAGTAACAACTTTGTATTTTGGTTTCTTAAGTTCGCAGGTAACAGAAAAATTAACAAAAACTGCATTGTGATCCGAAAGACCTTCTACAACCACACACTCAAAGCCATCATTCAATAGGTCAGCCGTAGCGAAAACAAGGTCCAGGATTGAACTACCTCTAGTGGCGCTGTGAACAACTTGAGTAAAATCATGGGATGCAGCGAAGTCAATCAAAGAATTACAGAGAACCTTGTCACGGCCGGTTGTGGTGAAGGACTCCCAATTAATGTGGGGCGCATTAAAATCCCCGCATATGATCAGTTTGCGGTCGTGAAGTCTATGCTTCACGATATAGTCAGTTACTGCCAATATGCAATTGTCATCATTTGGCGGCCGGTATGCAGCGCCAATCGCTACAAACACACTGCACACCCTAATCTTACACCAGACAGGCTCCGTTTCAAGGAGGTCATGCAGTGTCGCGTACTCAATGCCATTTTTGATAAAGAGAGCCACGCCGCCAACCCGACCACACGACCTGTCGTTTCGAATAACCGAGTAACCCGAGGGCAGAAATTCATTTTCAGAGATAGATTCATTAAGCCAGGTTTCAGTGACACATATAACTGACGGATTATGGCACTCTACTAGGCAACTGAAGTCGACAAACTTGTTTACAAGACTACGGGCGTTCAAACACAAAAGCGTTAAGTTTTCTGGTTCATTGTGCCTGGTGTCAATTGATTGCTTTGTCTGCTTTTTTCTTTTCTTCTCGTTGCTATCGTGCGCCGGGATTCTCTCTTCTCGCGCATCATCCCAAATGAACAATTCTTCACCAATCTTTATCTTGTTGGAGATTAGCTTAACCTTCTGACCACCCCTCCGAAGTTCTGCAGTGCCTTCCCACAGTTTCTTGCGTATCTGCCTTGTAGTAGGGGAGTAGTCCTCTGATACAGAGTAGTTGCATGCCTTTTAGTCTAAAGAAATCTTTTGTATGTTTAGTTTCTCACGGTGATCGAACAGTTTGATAATAACCGGTCGATGCCTGTTAGGTTGCTTCCGACCCAATCTGTGAATTCTTTCTGCCGAAGTGACTTTTATGCCAAGTTTATCAAAGAACACTTCTTTCAGCACAAACTGCGACAGTTCTTCATACGTTTCGTTTGGTTTTTCAGCTATACCAAAACAATTAAGTTGTTGCGTCTGCTATAATCTTCTAGGTCGACAAGCTTTCTTTCTAAAACTGCAACTCGTGAATCTAGGCCGCGCGTTAAATTCTTGATTTCATTTATCGCAGACATACTTCGTCCACCTTCTGTAATTTAACCTCAATATCTCCCAACCTTCGTTGAATATCTTTCTGGCCCTCAAGCAGTTCATTTAGAAGCTGCTGAGCGGCAGGCCCTGGATTAGACTCGACGTCACCACATAGCATGAGTAGCGACAACACGAAGTCACGGGCAATAAAGTACATTTTGATCAGTCTCCGTGGGCACGGCAGCTGGACAAAGCAGGGATCTTTGATTTTAATTGTGGAAACATCGTTACTAACCTGCATGAAAAACAGGAACGGATTTGACATGGTGCCCACTGGACGCCAGCCGACGTGCCCACTGAAGAAATCCGATGGAAGCAGGGCTTTTTGAGCTTGGGTCGATGTTATCGATGAAGTTGCACACGGGTGTCCCCAGTCGTCGCCCAGATTCAGGAATTCCTCTGCGCAGTCTCCGTGCTGGTTTGCTCGTGGAACAGGAGTGGATTCCGTGTTCGCTGTGCTGGCCTCCGTAGTCGAGGCATCCGTAGTCGAGGCGATCAAAGCAAACTGCATGAAAAACAGGAACGGATTTGACATGGTGCCCACTGGGCGCCAGCCGACGTGCCCACTGGTCTCTGTCGTGTGTTCTGCTTTCTTTTGCCCACTGCACATAAAACTTGATTGCTCTTATTTTCACTTTTCCTGCGATCTGCCTTTTTGTGTTCTGTTTATCGGTCGCTTTCTGTGTCCTTGTTTACTCCTTGTATTTTTTGAACATCTGCTTGATCTGCAACCGCAGACTGGTGTTTATTGTGAATAAACCAAATAACAACTCAATTACCCTTTTGAATACCTTCTTGCGCTATTTGAAGAAACCACTCGAACGCAGAAGGGAAGTGCTGTCATGAATATTCCATTATGTAAAGATAGTGCTGATGCCTAACGCAATATACGATCAGGACGCAGTAAAAAGTGGCTACAGCAGAGAAAACACACCAAATATAGTCCCGGCGTACCAAGCAAAAATTCTGTCCGGCACGGAGTACAAAAATTTATCTATATACTCCCAATGTGATTCTTGAAAACTCCGCCAAGCACAGAGTATGCAAAAAAATATATACTCCCGAAGAACCATGCAGGTACTCCGACCACAAGGGAGTATTACGATAGAGAACATACTCCCAATGTTCCGCCGAAAAACTGCGTCAGGCACGGAATAAAAAAATAAAAATATATACTCCCAAGGCACCACGCAGGAACTCCGTCGGGCACGGAGTAAAAAATAAATATATATACTCCCAAGGCACCACGTAAGAACTCCGTCAGGCACGGAGTACAAAATAAAAATATATACTCCCAAGGCACCACGAAGGAAGTCCGACCGATGCGGAGTAAAAGTTTACTCCGACCCTACGAAGTATAATTAACTCCCAAAGGGGGGGAGGGGGTCGCTAGAGACACGCCATTTACTCCCAGCAGGGAGTAAATGTTTTTTTACAGTGTACCCTGCAGGAGACCATGGGTTTCAGGGATAGCACGCGAAAGCTGAACATGTCGGCGATAGCGAAAAGTAAAAGGCGCTTAGAGTATTGGTGGCGGAAAGGTATGGAGCGAATAGAAACGCAAGGTACAGTCCGGGTAAGATTGTTACTTCACAGCGGAACGATAATAGATAAAATAGGTAGGAGAGGGGAAAAATTAGTTGTGAAAATATGTGTGATTCGGGAAAAGAAACGTTTGTAGAGGAAAAAATAAAGCTAGAGCTTGGTGGCCCGCGGGCTATCGGCCCGTTATAAAGGGGATGCTCCTAATATCCATCCATCCTCCATCGTGCAGGGCCACAGTGGCCAGGAGGGGCACAAGTGCTCGTTCCCGGCTCGCGCATATCTTGGAGAACATGCATTCGCTTTCCGGAGCATAGCTGCTACAGGCAGATCGCCAACGTTGACGGATAGTTCAGAGGAGCAGTTTGGCTCGCGAGGGCTGTTTCACGCATGCTGCGTGAGAGAACTGCTCATTTCCGTCGATCCGTTGGAAATCGGTTATTGCGTTGCGCAAACAAACCTGGATTGCGATGTGCATTTAGAACGCGTATTAAACTTTCCTCGGTATAAATTCATATTATATGCGTGTATATTAAAGCTTAAATTTACAAAATTAATCTACCGGCAGCTTATAGCGCGCGCTCGCTAGTTTCGTGGTCGGTGTGCACTAGCAAAGAGCTAGGATGGCTGCTTTGGTTTACTTGGCGTAGTAATCGCCTTAAGTAATAAAACAAGAAAAAAAAGAGACCTCACGAAGAGATGGCCTTTTCGCTTTATAGCAGTGTTAACGCGTCAAATAAGCACATTATAGCTGTCATGCGGTGACCGATTGCCCTGCATTATAAAGCGATTATTGCTTGGAATGATTTTTTTATGCGTCATCCTAGTCTTCCGCAGTCAAACAGATTGGTTTTGTTCTATGAATTGCGTGGAAACAGGTATTTCTGTGAACGCATAAACCTACGTCACCTTTTTCGCCAACTCGTCATCAGCTGGCAGTAAAAAAGAAAAAATTGTACGAACTTATCGCACCTCCGTGGCGCTGGGCCTGTACGTCTACGACTGGTATGATACCTTAATTTCCTGCACTTAGAACAAGCAAACGACACATGCTGCGTACGCATGCATGGTCATAGAGCGAAATGTCCCCGATTGACCGTGAGCGATTTTAGACTGTGCGAAATCGTTGTTTTGAATATGTTAAAATGTGTCTTTCGCTATAGGTCGTCTCATATATGACAGCCGATCATGAGACCCCCGAGTCAGAACGATCTATGCAATTCGCTCATGTCTCAGATTTTGCATAGGGCTGCGCCACTAAAGTACCTGATTCTGTCGCCGCAATTGCTGCCAATCGTGTGATGAGTCGCACTTCGAGCTTGTAAAAAGGTATTTCCCATGTAAACCCAACGTTTTCGCAATCATCATCGTGTCATTTCCAGGGAAAGGAATAAAATTCCTTATTCGGCAGCGTCCTGATAGTGTTCCTAAAGCTACTATATAGAATCCATACACGCGACAGTGCGCAGAAGTAAAATATCCCCGCCACGTACGCACGTTAGGCATGGCCGACTGTGAGAAGGGAACGCGCTTTGTTTTTTTCCGGCGGCCGCCGCCAGTCGTCGCAGTGCCGCTGCACGCACGATTAGAAACAGGAGCGCACGAGGCCTATAGGGTAGCACCGGTTATCTTTAACTGAATATCGTCCCAGTATTCCCGGTTCCCTCCTTCGTTGGTCACGGTATATACAGCTGTCAATGGTTAGGCAGGGAAAGTTTTCACCCAAGAATCTCTTCTGTTGGTCGTGTGTGCAGGATATAGGGACGCTACGAAAAGTAACGACGGTTACCTAGCTGCTGCATTCCGGGCCCCTAAGCATTGTACGTGAGGAATGTTTGCTGTGAATACAACGTTAGCCATTTCATTGTTAAGCGCGGAGCTTTCTAGATGCGGACTTCTTTCCTGTCCCGTCCGCGTCTAAGATGTTCCGCGCTTAGCACTGATATGTTGCCAACAAGGTCAGAAATCCACCATAGCTTAGTCACTCTAACAACGCGAGCGCTTAAACTGGCGAACGTGTTTCGGTCTTCACCGTAGAAGTAATAATGCCCATGACCCGTTGCGCACCAACCAAACATTCATCACCTGCACATCGGCGACCCTTTTAAAATTAAACCATTAATGCGGCTCACCATGTGGCGCTTATTTTCGCGCAATATCGAAGACGCTTGAAAAACGACCTTTTCGGGTCTGTTTCCCGAGTTGCAATCAATTACGTTCAAGAACGAAGTATGAAGAGTAAAAAATAAATAAAGAAAACCGTCTCGAGTCTGATTTTGCGCGTCGTTCGCAGAGGGAGAGACGAAGGTGTTTCAGCGGGCCTTAGTTCCGTTACACTTCGAAGAAAAACGCACGCTAATGAGATGTGGGGCGTAACGATACTTTCCTGGTACTGGGTTGTTTCAAGCGCGCGTGTATGTATTTTTTTTTCTTCTTGGGGGATGGGGGCACGTTATACCCTCTCAAGCGTGGGAAAAAATAAACCGATGAACTGAAATAACGGTGATTGCCTTATATCGAAGACATTTTTCACGTGTCCCGAGATAATTTTGTTATTTTGGCAAGCTCAAAATTTCTGCTGCAGCACGTTTTCCTTTGGTGTAATTAGCACGGTCCGTCTCTCTCTACCATCGCAAAGAGCTAGGCTAGAAGAAAGGAACAAGGCATCATCCGGGTTTCATCATCTGCCCGTAAAAGCTAGGATGCGTCATGCAAGGCCGCGAAGCTCCTTTTAATTAAGTGACGATGACAATTGGCAGCACTGGATCTTGTACACTGATGGCATAATATTATTAAAGCCACTGTTTCTTTTAAATGCGAAGCATTTCTTTGCGAACTTGAGTCACTTGGACCGTATCTATCTATCTATCTATCTATCTATCTATCTATCTATCTATCTATCTATCTATCTATCTATCTATCTATCTATCTATCTATCTATCTATCTATGTCTCGGTGCTCTCTTGGTCGTATCGTTCATGCACCTGATATACCCGAATATTTGCGTAGTAGGGTACAAATGCATGACGAACACGAATCACTGATCTTTACATCAATAAAATAATATACTCGTCATCTACATCATGGTTAAAGGGGCCTTGAAAAGTTCTTTTTTTTGCTCCGCCACGGTGGGTCTAGTGGCTATGGTACTCGGCTGCTGATTTGAGGGTCGCGGGATCGAGTCCCGCCGCGGCGGCTGCATTTCGATGGAGGCGAAATGTTGAGGCCCATGTGCTGTGCGATGTCAGCTGATCAAAATTTCCGGGGACCTCCACTACGGCGTCTGTCATAATCAGACCTGGTTTTGGGACGTTAAACACCACAAATCAATCAATCAATCAATCAATCAAGTGAAAGGTTTTCTGAACATTTTGCACTAAGTGCGTATTCAGGATCCTGACCCTCCAGTCAACAATATGCATTGTTCCGTTGCATCGCGTGGGTTGATTTAGAGCGATAAAAAACGCAGTTACGGTTTCACCGCGCGCGTTCTCAATTCTGCAGTTGACGTGATCTTAGTAGCCACCAGACCTCCGAGATTGGCGCGCCCTCGGAGGTCACGGGAAAACAAACCGTGCTGCAGCTTTGCTTCCGAGTGGCGGCACTGCAAGGTTTCTAAGTATTTTCTTTCTTTCTAGCTTTTAAGTAAATCGATTCTTTTAGAGCAAACGCTAGTTCACTGTATCTTTGAATTTAAAGGTATCTTACTGCAACGTCACCGAAGAGTACCATGCCGGCCGGTATGTCGCATAGTCGTTTCGAGAGCGTAAGAACGCTGGGGTTTCAAACGGGCGTTATTAAATGTGCACTGAATATTTCGCCGAAATATTTCGGAATCGGCGTGTCGAATGCATACTGAAGCAGTGAAAATTACAACCGGGCATTTCCATATTCTTTTCACGACCCCTTTAACGACACTGCAATCACTTGTGGCTCATACAGTGCTCGGCCCATATGGTATGCGGGTGTGCGCCACATGTGTTTGAGTGTTATAAAGAACCTATGTCAGCCAACGACCAAAATAGACATAGAAACGCCGTGACAGCGGTAAATAGACATATGATGCGCTGTGTCTGCGGGGATCGAACCCGCATCTTTGAGCGGCGCCTCAAGTTTTCTGCCCGTCACTCGTGCACGGCCTCCAGGATCGGCCCACACCCAGCCAACCATCAATATTCAGAGGATGTCCACAAATGATCTAAATGTCCAATGTTATTTGTGAATATTCAGTGGATATTGAGTAGACTATACAGTATTTAGATATCATATAGTGGATATTCATAAAATATTTGTGGATATTGTCCTACTAACATATTTTACTAACAGCTGAATATTATGCGGTGGATATTTATAAAATATTTGTGGATGTTGTTTTACTAACATTTTACTAATAGCAGACAATTACTGAACTTCGAGATGAAAATAAAAAACACGTTCCAGCTGCGTTTCCATTCGAAATCAATATCCGTTGGCAGCTGAAAATTTAAGCTGCTATTTTTACAACTGCAAACACTTGGAAGTAAGTGCCTGCTTATAGACAGTTTAGCTGGAATTGCTGCTGTCGCTGGAAACAACTGGAAATGTGAGTTTCCTGCTGGAAACAGAATCCAGTTCAGCGTTCGAAATGTTGCTTACTCGCGAGCAGTAGATTGACCGGGGTGAGGAAACGAAGCCAATATCGCACCCGAAGAAGTGCAAGGAAGAAAACAAAACAAAGAACGGCGCAACAATGACGAGGACGAGCAAATATGACCCGCAATGTTTTTTTTTTTCGGAAACATGTACACCTATAGTCACCTCGCTCTCAGTTCTGATGCTCTGATCAACCGCTGTGTTGCTGCACGGTTTAATATTTCAAACACAAGTAGGTAGCGTTGTTCTGTCAGCACTTTCATTCAACTTTTGGCAGATCGTATGCGGGGTCCTCCGCGCTTTTTCCCATACTGTGCGCACACCTGTTGCAATGCATCGGCAACCTTGCAACGTTATCGACGTCGTATGCTTCATCATTTATCATGATGAAGCATACGAAGAACTTACTTTTAAAACACAGGAGTAGATAGCACCGAAATAGTGACAAGAGCTTCCAAAGCCACCATTTTAGCAGCGGCCATGTTTGTTGTTTACCAATAGCGCTGTTGCCTCAGCGTATATAATGCATAATAATGCAAATAATGCATAAGAATGTATGTACGTGTTGCCTCACGTACATACATTTTTATGCATTATTTTACGCGCAGAGTAACTTACATAAACCAATGAAACACTTCATTTCTCTCAAAAATGGCGTAAATTTTATTAAGAGTAAATATAAGAATTACAGATGCAGGAAAAATTTTAATAAGAACAGCCGCGGCCCCGCAGATTCGTAAACGTGACGCATGTGTCATGGAGGAGGCGCTGGTCATGGCGGCCGTGGCAGTGCCGAGCAGAGTTGTGTCAAAGTGGTGTGCGTGTTTGGGCAGTGAATCAGCTGTATTTAAAAGAAAAATTGGTTCGCAAGTCTTGTTTTTACCTGTTTTCTGGTACAGGTTTGCACGTGAGCCGTTACTACTTACAACTGCTAGCTGCACGTTAGCGGCCGCTTCTTTCTGTACTACGTGTCATGGTGATCCTCGGACGACTGAGTGAGTGACGACTTCATTCATCAAGGGGTGTGGCGGTAAGGGGGGTTCAGGCTACGTATGCTGCTAGGCCGTGCTTTTCAACTTCTGGGTCTGTGCTGAAGAGAAGGGCCTCCCATTGCTCCTCGGTGTATGGTGGCGAGACGAGGTAGGTGGGCGGGAGATCCTCCGGGCAAGCCCAGAGGACGTGGTTGAGCGACGCAACGCCTCCACATAGGCAGCAGCGTGAATCGATGACGCCCGGGTGGATTTAGAAGTACACATGAGGGCACGGAAAGGTACGGGTCTGCAGTCGGCGCCAGGCGGTCTGGGACATCTTGGGAAGACTGTCGTGAGGGGGTGGGTAGGCGTACCGTTCAAGGCGATAGTGCTGGGCGATGTCATGGTAGGTGACCAGGGGCTCCGGCACTAGGGCGTGCGACTCCGAGGAGCCCACCGCTCGGTTGACGAATCCTCGAGCGTATTGGTGGGCTGACCCGTTGCCGGGGTGACCCGAGTGGGCGGGGACTCAGACCAATTCAATTTGGCGCGGTTCGTCCCGCAGCAAGAGCGGGCGCAGGAGCCGCAGGACGATAGGCGAGACAAGGCCTCGGGCAAAGTTCGAGGTGGCGGGCTTTGAATCGCTGAGTACTACACTAGCTTCGGTAGACATGGCAGCCAAGGCAATGGCCGCCTCCTCCGCCTCGATGGCGTAGGTTGTGCGCACGGTGCCGGCTATGACTGTTGACTTCGCGGGCACCGGCGAGGAGAGCGAGGCACAGACGACGGCAAAGGCGTCGCCGGGCGAGGTGTAATGAGCCGCGTCCACCCAAACGACGGCTGGGTGGTTGGCGTACTTGTTTCGAACCATGGCCACGCGGGCTTGACGGCGGGCGTCATGGTGGCCCGCGAGCATGTTCTTTGTAAAGGCGTTTACTGAAGGCTGGCGTAAGGCCCGACCTGTAGCTTGGTCAACGGGTGAAGGCACGAGCCCCGAGAGCGAGCGGCGAGCACGAGCAATGCGCGTTAGGTCCAGAGCCACTAGATCACACTGGAGAGCCTGTCCCACTATAGGGTTCGTTACTTTTCGTTACAATTACCCCCGGGATGCAAAGGGAGCCGTCCGGCGACCTAGCAGTTCGTTACTATGAGTGGATCATAGTACGGCTTGAGACGCTCGACGTTGACAATGTCGCGTCCACGACGGTGCATGTCCGAAGACCGCTCGACGGGTTCAATCACGTAGTTGACAGGTGATGCGCGTTGAACGACTCGATGGGGGCCTTCATATTGTAACGGGGAAGAAAGACTCTGGTTAATATTGGAACAACTATACTGCCGCGGGTATGTGCCAACGCAGACAAAGTTTACGTTGAACGCGCTTTCGGGCTGATCGTGCCGACAAAGAAGACGTTCGGCTCTTTTGTGGACGAGCGATAAAGTGTTTTGCTTGTGCTGCTCCTGCGCCTCGTTGTGCCTTGTGCCTCGTTGATTACGTGTCGTTACACTGGTGGAGGTGCCGGGTATCCTTCATGCTTAGCACCCCTTCGCGGAGCGGACGGTCCAGCCCAGAATCGCCATCTCGCGTCGAAACACCGGTTCACCGGTTCAGTCGCCGCCTGCTCGGCCTGTCGCCCGAGCCCTTGCAAGACATTTCACGAGCTCAACCGCCTCCATCGACAACCATGGCCACTGCAGCCCCACCGCAGGTAACACTGCAGAACCCTATGGTTCCGGAGGATTTTCATGGTGATGTATTTGAGGACGCTCAAGACTGGCTAGACCAGTTCGAGCGCGTCGCGAAGTATAACAATAAGACCAGCTCAGAGGACAAGCTCGCTAGCGTCTATTTCTACCTCAAGGACAACGCTCGAACGTGGTATGTGAACCGGGAGAGGAGCTTTGCTTCGTGGGACGATTTCCGCACACAGCTGCTTGAGACTTTTACCACTGTCGACAGAAGGGAAAATGCGCAGCGTCTCCTTGAATCTCGTATTCAAAAACCCAATGAGAGCGTCGCTATGTTCACGGAAGACATGACACGTCTTTTCCGTAGGGCGGACCCCGAAATGCCAGAAGAAAGAAAGCTGCGGTATCTGTTGCGGGGCGTGAAGGAACAACTGTTCGCTGGCCTGGTGAGAAATCCGCCAACAACAGTAGCAGAGTTTGCAAGAGAGGCTACGGCCATTGAACGGGCACTACAGCAACGACACCGCCAGCATGACAGCTACTCGGCGGGGAACACTTGCGCACTGACTGCGGGTAACGACAGGCTGCTGCGTGACATTATAAAAGAGGTGGTGCGCGAAGAGCTTCGGCAACTCGGATTTGCTTTTGCACCTGCGGAACCGGCGTCATCTTTATCTGGTGTAGCTGATGTGGTCCGCGAAGAAGTCCGACAAGCATTTGCGTCGCCAGAGGGCGGTAACGTGCCGCGGCGCCTTACGTATGCGCAGACAGTTAGCCGACCAATCAACGCAACTTCGGCGGCACTGACATCAACTGGGCCGTCGCCGATGCTGCAAACAGAGCCCGTACCGTACCCGTCGACCTTACCGACTCCGCCAACCACGCCACCAGCGCAAACAGTGCCGTACGTTCGGCATGCGGAAGCCACTCCACGGTTCCGTAGAGAGTCGGCCCCAATCTACCAGCGTCGCAAAACCGATGTGTGGCGCACCTTTGACCGCCGACCAGTGTGCTACCATTGTGGCCAAGCAGGGCACGTCTATCGGTATTGCCCCTATCGCGTTGACGAATGCGCGAACCTTCCTCCTAACTCTGGCTATGCATCCTATGACCGTCGACGTACCTGTAACGACGCTTACGCTTCTGAGAACTTTCAGCCGCAAAATACGACGACGCTTCGATCACGTTCTCCTTCGCCGTCTCCTCCTGCGCGCTACAACTCGCCGACTCGCCGCAATTTTGCCGACGTCCACAGGGGCAGGTCCCCTAGCCCGCGTCGGGGAAACTAGACGCAGCGACCTCCGGGGGTGAGGTTGCCAGTTACCGAAAGTCCCAAGAGCCCCCGTTTTCGACGAACGACGACTTGACGAAAGTTCCAACGACCTTGAATACACCGATTTCAAAGAACAATACGACGAATGGACCTACTAAAGCCGTAAGTGATGTCGCTAGTGCGGACCTGAGAGTGCGCATTGATGGCTACGAAGTTACCGCTCTTGTTGATACTGGCTCGCATTTTTCAATTATCAGTTTACAACTCGCCGACAAACTAAGGAAGGTGAAGACACCCTGGCACGGGCCAAGTATAAGAGCTGCTGGAGGCCAGTTAATGACGCCTGTTGGAAAATGCACGGCGAGACTGTTAATCGCCGGCTCAAGCTTTGTCACCACCCTCGTGGTTCTTTCGGAGTGTTGTAAAGAGCTTATACTGGGGATGGATTTTCTGGCCGAGTACGGTGCGGTGATTAACATTCGCAGCCGGAGCGTTACGTTTGCCACGAACTCCGACGACGTCACCCGTGAGGAACATCAACGACCTCGCTTACGTATTGCTGCCGACGACGTCATACTTTTGCCGCGGAGCTGCTCCCTCGTACCCGTGTATTGTGATCACTTGCAGATTGGTACTGGCGTCGCGGAACACACCAAGACGCTTGAATTGGACTGTGGAGTCTCCTTTGCCAGAGCACTTATAAATTTAATCGATGGAAGAGCTGAACTCTTGCTGACAAATTTTAGTAAGGAGCGTCGACGCATCGTTAAAGGCACTACTGTTGCTTATTTCGACGAAGTAGCGCAAATAGAAGACTGTCACTTAGCGCAGGAGGCGGTCTCTATAATTCCCTCAGCTGCGCCTCTTGTAGACGTCAGTCCAACATTAAGTAAAGTCGAGCGGGAGCGTCTTGTCGAGCTCATCAATCAGTACCGTGGCTGTTTCTCATCCTCCTCGAGAGTTGGTCAGACGCCGCTCACCAAACACCGCATCATTATTGACGACGACGCCAGACCAATTCGACAGAACCCTTATCGTGTGGCCCCAAAGGAACGCGAAGCAATACAAAAACAAGTGAAGACGATGCTCGAAGATGGCGTCATTCGACCATCCACTAGTCCATGGGCATCCCCTGTAGTTTTAGTGAAAAAGAAGGACGGTAGCCTGCGCTTCTGCGTCGACTATCGGAAGCTCAATCAGGTCACAAAGAAAGACGTTTACCCGTTGCCGCGTATTGACGACTCCTTGGACAGGTTACGAAACGCACGCTACTTTTCGTCGATGGACCTAAAAAGCGGCTATTGGCAGATCGAGGTGGATGAGAGAGACCGTGAGAAAACCGCATTCGTGACACCCGACGGACTTTATGAATTTCAAGTTCTTCCCTTTGGGTTGTGTTCGGCGCCAGCGACATTTCAGCGTCTAATGGACACTGTGCTATCCGGACTCAAATGGCAAACATGCCTGGTGTACTTGGATGACGTAATTGTCTTCTCGGCAACGTTCGACGAACACTTGCAACGACTGAGAACAGTTTTTGAAGCGATACGCTCTGCCGGTCTGACCCTAAAGCCTGAAAAGTGCCATTTTGGTTTTGAAGAAGTGCAGTTTCTTGGTCACGTCGTCAGCAGGCAAGGAGTCCGACCTGATCCCGGAAAAATTGCTGCAGTCGCCAATTTCCCGACCCCGTCAGACAAGAGGGCCGTACGACGTTTTCTGGGCCTCTGTGCGTATTACCGACGGTTTATTGCGAATTTCTCACGAATCGCATGGCCCTTAACAAAGCTCACCAGGCAAGACACACCTTTTACGTGGGGCGAGGACCAGGAGCGGGCTTTTCGCGACCTCCGACAACGCATACAAACGCCTCCTGTGCTAGCGCACTTCGATGAAGACGCCCCGACAGTAGTGCATACAGACGCTAGTAATGTCGGCCTAGGTGCGGTGCTCGTACAGTGGCAAGATGACAGCGAAAGGGTGATCGCCTACGCCAGCAGGACGCTGTCACGAACGGAGGCTAACTACTCCACTACTGAAAAAGAATGCCTCGCCCTCGTTTGGGCAGTTCTGAAGTTCCGTCCATATTTGTACGGTCGGAGTTTCACAGTTGTTACTGACCACCATTCGCTCTGTTGGCTCCTCAACCTGAAAGACCCTTCAGGTCGACTCGCACGCTGGAGTCTTCGACTCCAAGAGTTCGACTTCGCTGTCACCTACAAGTCGGGAAAGCGGCACGCCGATGCCGACTGCCTTTCTCGGTCTCCTGTTGAGACGGCAGCGCAAGATGATGACGACACCGCTTTTCTGGGAATCGTGGACACTGCCGATCTTTCACGTCAGCAACGTGAGGACCTTGAATTGCTGCCGCTTATTGATTACCTGGAAGGCCGAACCAACAAAGTGCCAAAGTTATTCGCAAGAGGGCTGACATCGTACTGCTTGCACCACAGCGTACTATACAAGAAGAATTTTTCACCTAGTGGCAGCAACTACTTACTAATCGTACCATCATCCCTTCGAGATGAGATCCTACACGCCTGCCACAACGAGCCGACTGCTGGGCACTTGGGCTACACTCGCACGTTGGCACGAATTCGGGAGAATTACTACTGGCCAAGACTTGCTGCTATCGTGAAGCGTTACGTCCAGACATGCCTCGATTGCCAGCGCCGCAAACCACCGTCCGTCAAGCCAGCCGGTTTACTGCACCCTGTGCAAGTACCATCTACACCATTTGCGCAAGTAGGCATGGACTTTCTGGGACCTTTTCCAGTGTCTACTAGCGGCAATAGGTGGATTATTGTCGCCACGGATTACCTCACCAGATACGCCGAGACAGGTGCTCTTAGACGGGGAACAGCGGACGAGGCGGCGCGATTTTTTCTGGAGGCCATCGTTTTAAGGTATGGCGCTCCTGCCGTAGTCATCACGGACAGAGGCACAGCATTCATGGCGAAGTTTCTGGACAACGTTCTACGGCTGAGCGGCACAGCCCACCGGAAGACAACAGCTTATCACCCGCAGACAAACGGGCTGACGGAGCGGCTCAACCGAACACTGGCTGACATGATAAGCATGTACGTAGACGCAGATCACAAGAACTGGGACGACATTTTACCTTATGTAACTTTCGCATACAACACGGCTCGTCAAGAAACCACTCGCAAGACACCTTTCAGTCTCGTTTACGGCCGTGAGGTTGCGACAACATTAGACGCAATGCTGCCCCATGAACTTAATGATAACGAGAACAGTGCCGAAGAAATCACCCAACGAGCAGAAGACGCTAGGCAGCTTGCGCGCCTGCGGATCCACGAGCAACAGGACTGTGACGCCAGACGCTATAACCTTCGTCACAGACCCGTAACATACAAGGTCGGCGACAGAGTCTGGGTCTGGACACCTATTCGTCGGCGTGGGCTCTCTGAAAAACTCCTGCGCAGATACTTTGGGCCTTATGTAGTTCTCCGACGCATCAGTGACGTCAACTAC
The DNA here is from genome assembly GCA_013339685.2 of Hyalomma asiaticum. Lineage (NCBI taxonomy): Eukaryota > Metazoa > Arthropoda > Arachnida > Ixodida > Ixodidae > Hyalomma > Hyalomma asiaticum. Next base: position 232,658,714 of record CM023481.1, read on the forward strand.
GAAGTCCTTCCCGACAGCCCACACTGTTCAAACCGACGAAGGAACTTGCCCGAAGTCGTTCACGTGCTTCGTATGAAGCCGTACTGTGAAGACTGACAAGCCTACACAGTCGTTCTTTTGTCGCAGTTGTGTGAACTTCTATCATCGGGACGATGATTTCTTTTTTTTAAAGGGGAGGCAATTGGAACAACTATACTGCCGCGGGTATGTGCCAACGCAGACAAAGTTTACGTTGAACGCGCTTTCGGGCTGATCGTGCCGACAAAGAAGACGTTCGGCTCTTTTGTGGACGAGCGATAAAGTGTTTTGCTTGTGCTGCTCCTGCGCCTCGTTGTGCCTTGTGCCTCGTTGATTACGTGTCGTTACAATATATATTCACACGCTTTGTACAGTGGACAGAACGTAGGCAAACAAGATGGAGCCCCGTCCGCGCGAACATCATCGAACGTCGTCTTCCTCAGTGCTGTCTCCATCGTCTTCTATCGCAGCGCTTCGTCGCATGACCCCCAGCGGCGAAGGCGCCGTCTCGGTGCCTGGCAGGTTCGGGTGAAAGCGCTTCAGGCGCACGACGTGCACGATATCAGAAGTAGGTCGCGCTGAGGTGTCGTCAAGAGGTTGGATCTCGTAGGTCACATCGGTCACTTTTCGCAAGACACGGTAGGGGCCAGAATATGGCGACATCAACTTCTCACAAAGGCCAACTCGCCGTGTTGGTTTCCAAAGTAGGACCATGTCACCAGGGTTGAAGTGGGCATCGCGGTGGCGAGCGTCGTATGCGCGTCGTTGCTTTTCCTGCGAAGTCTCAAGACGACGACGAGCAATTTCACGTGCCTCGGCAGCTCTAGATATGGCATCACGGGCGTATTCTGAGGTCGCGTGGGGAACGGTTGGGAAGAGCGTGTCAAAAGGGAGGATGGGGTCTCGGCCGTACAAAAGAAAAAATGGAGAGAAACCAGCAGAATCGTGACGGGACGTATTGTAGGCGAATGTGACGAATGGTAGAGCGGCATCCCAGTCACGGTGGTCCGTAGAAACATACATGGCGAGCATTTCTGTTATAGTTCTATTGAGCCGCTCTGTGAGTCCATTTGTCTGAGGATGATACGCCGTTGTGAACTAGTGTTTTGTAGCGCAAGAGTGCAAGATGTCTTGCACAACCTGTGACAGAAAGGAGCGGCCGCGGTCTGTGAGCAGTTGCCGAGGTGCGCCATGCTGAAGTATCACATCTTCAAGGAGGAAATCTGCGACGTCAGTTGCGCAACTGGTAGGGAGAGCCCGTGTGATTGCGTAACGGGTGGTATAATCCGTAGCAACCGCTATCCATTTGTTGTCACTGAGCGATAAAGGGAACGGGCCAAGGAGATCAAGTCCAACCCTGAAGAATGGTTGCAATGGTATGTCAATGGGCTGAAGGCGGCCAGCTGGAAGGGCGTTTGGTTTTTTGCGGAGCTGACAAGATCTACACGAGGCGACGTAACGGCAAACGGAACGGTAAATACCGGGCCAGAAGAAACGACGACGAACACGGTCATAAGTCCTTGCAACGCCCAGATGACCCGCGGTAGGAACATCGTGCATCTGAGCGAGGACAGCCTGATGCATTTGTCTAGGAATGACCAGTAGCAGTTCAGGGCCGTCAAGGTGCATGTTATAACGGTATAAGATGCCATCTTGTAGTGCAAACATTCGCAAAGGTGTTGGAGTGGTCGGACCTGTGAATTTGGCAATGACGTCTTTGAGGTAAGGGTCACGGCGGTGCTCATCGGCGATGTTGCTAAACGAGGTAAGAGCTAGCACACAAGTTGACTCGCCGGTCTCAGGGATGTCGGGGGGGTCTACCGGATGGCGTGACAAGCAATCGGCATCTCCATGAAGTCGACCGGTCTTATACACGACTGTGTACGTGTACTCCTGCAGCCGTAGAGCCCACCGACCGAGCCGTCCAGCTGGATCTTTTAAGGACGAAAGCCAGCATAAGGCGTGATGATCGGTGATTACCGTGAAAGGCCGTCCATAAAGGTAAGGGCGAAATTTACTCACTGCCCAAACGAGGGCCAGGCATTCGCGTTCTGTGATGGAATAATTGCGTTCAGCCGGTGACAGAAGGCGGCTAGCGTACGCAATGACACGGTCGCATCCATGTTGCCGTTGCGCCAAAACTGCACCGATGCCGTGGCCGCTTGCGTCGGTGCGTACCTCTGTTGGAGCCGACATGTCAAAGTGGCCGAGAACTGGTGGCGAAGTGAGACACATCGTCAGCTCAGCGAATGCACTAGATTGTTCAGGACCCCAGACAAAGGTGACGTCTTTCTTCAGAAGTTCCGTGAGAGGGCGCGCTATGTGAGCGAAATTGCGCACGAACCTGCGGAAGTAAGAGCAGAGGCCCACGAAGCTTCGAACATCATTTGCGCAGGTGGGCACAGGGAAGTCCTTGACTGCGCGAACTTTTTACGGATCGGGACGAACACCCGACGAATCGACAAGGTGTCCGAGCACAGTAAGCTGGCGGCGGCCGAAGTGACATTTCTTAGAGTTGAGCTGAAGCCCTGCCTTCTGGAATACTGAAAGAACTGTTGAGAGACGCTCGAGGTGTGTGGCAAAAGTCGGTGAAAAGACGATCATGTCATCGAGGTAGCATAAGCAGATTGACCATTTTAGGCCGTGAAGGAGCGCGTCCATCATTCGTTCGAATGTAGCGGGAGCGTTGCATAGTCCGAATGGCATGACTTTAAACTGGTAGAGTCCATCAGGCGTGATGAACGCAGTCTTTTCACGGTCCATTTCGTCAACGGCAATCTGCCAGTACCTGGAACGAAGGTCGATTGAAGAAAAATATTTGGCACCACTGAGACAATCAAGGGCGTCATCTATCCGTGGCAAAGGGTACACGTCTTTCTTGGTTACGCGGTTAAGATTCCTGTAGTCAACACAGAATCGCCAGTTGTTGTCCTTCTTTTTGACGAGCACGACAGGGGAAGCCCAAGGACTTGAAGAATACTCGATGATGTCACGGGCAAGCATCTTGTCAACTTCCTCCTGTATGACTTGGCGCTCAGCGGACGAGACGCGATAGGGCCGTCGGTGGATGGGTTGAGCATCGCCGGTGTGTATTCGATGCTTGACAACAGCTGTTTGAGCCAGTGATCGATCATTAATATCAAAAATGTCCTGGTAAGACATGAGCAAGGAACGAAGCGCGTCTACGTGATGGGCCGGAAGGTCAATGGCGATCATTTTCGTCAAGCTATCTGCTATTGTGGAGTTTGAATTAGTGGCGGCAGGAGACACTGCAGGATCAGTTAACACAGAAATATCGTGGTCGCAAGCTGGAGCCAGTGTTGCAAGAGAGATAGCTTGGGGTAGTACTTGAGGAAGTAGTCCGAAATTTACAATAGGAAGACATGCCGCATTGTCTTTTATGGTGACTACAGAGTGTGGGAACATCACACTGCGCGAGCAGAGCACGGTAGCGTTGGGTGAAACAATGTACTCTCCGTCATCAACAGGTGGATCAGAAAACACATCGATGTACGTCACGGCGAGATGTGGGAGGCGAACGTAATCTGCGGAATGGAGCCGACTGGGCGCTCGATCCGAAGGCTCAGCGGCATGCGGTAAGGCGAGCTGTATAACACCTGCGGAACAGTCAATAAGCGCTGAATGTGCTGATAAAAAATCAAGCCCCAGGATGATGTCATGTGGGCATCGGTCCAGGACGTAAAACAAAACTGAAGTATGGTGTCCAGCAAGAGTGACACGGGCGGTGCACATCCCAGTAACAGCTGGTGTCGCGCCATCGGCTACCCGGACTAGAGCGATCGGAGCAGGGGTGAGAACTTTCTTCAGTCGAGCACGGAGGTTTGAATTCATGACTGATGTCTGGGCGCCAGTGTCAATGAGTGCGATGACAGGTGTACCATCTACGTCGACGTTGATAAGGTTGTGATGTCCAGGTAGTGTGAGCAGAGGAATTTCGGGTCGGGTCGTCGTGGCAGGCTCACCTCTCGGAGCTGCGCCCGTCAGTTTTCCGAAGAGCGGCGTGAGCAGGAAGGAGAAGGAGAGCGACGGCGCATTGGCGAGCGGGGTCGGTGCGAGGATGGCGAAGGAGAGCGGTTTGGTCGAGATGGCCATGACTGCAGAGCGCTGTCGTCTTCATTGTGGAACGAGGCGCGGGGACTTCCAGTTGGACGTCGAGGATATCGATAACTTGACCAGGACTGCCAGTTGCCAACATTTCCACAATGACGAGAAATGTGACCCACGCGTCGACAAGAGAAGCAGATGGGCCTGTCGTCAGAAGTGCGCCTTTCTGCGGTGTTCTGAAAACGAGGACGAACATATTGGCCTCGGGACAGCTCAGGCGCTCGGGGTGGACGGTATTCAGGCCTGCCAACGGGACAGAGCGTCTGGAGTCCTGCGTTTGCCAGTTCCTGACGCACAACGGTCTGAATAAGCGAAACAGTTGCGCGCGAGTCATCGGAGGAAGCTACTTGGAGAGGAACTGGAGAGGCCGCTTCAATCTCGCGGCGCACGATGCGCACAAGGTCGTCGGATGCTGCGGGAACTGGTGGGGAACGAAGGTCCTCGCAGGTTGATGTCGCAGCCGTATTTGGAAGTAATGCGGCGGCTTTTTGCTTCTTCAAAGCTTCGGCATTCATTGATGACATCTTTAGTAAGCGTACGACTTGCGTATGCCACAACATATTCAGGGACCCTGGTTTGCGCTGCGCAAGGACAGCGCCGAGGCCCACACTGCTAGCGTCCGTGTGTACCTCTGTAGGGGCCGTGGGATCGTAGTGGCGCAGTATGGGAGGAGACGTCAACAAACGACGGTGCTTTAGGAACGCGTCGTCGCATTCTGACGACCACGAGTCGAGGGGCCCGTTACTTCGGAGGAGCTTCGTTAGCGGCGATATGATGGCGGCGAAATTCCGAATGAAGCGTCGAAAGTAGGAGCACAGCCCTACGAAGCTGCGCAGTTCTTTGACGGACGTCGGTTTGGGGAACTCGGCCACGGCCCGAAGCTTGGCTGGATCGGGAAGAATTCCGTCCTTGGACACGACGTAGCCTAGTATTGTTAGGTGCCGTGCCGCAAATCGGCATTTCTTTAAATTAAGTTGTAGGTCGGCATCCCTCAAACGCGTCAAAACATGTCGCAAGCGTTGGAGATGCGTAGAGAAGTCCGGAGCGAAAACGACGACGTCGTCGAGGTAGCACAAGCACGTGTGCCATTTCAAGTTGCGCAGAACGGTGTCCATCATGCGCTCAAAGGTAGCGGGTGCGTTACACAGTCCAAACGCCATAACGTTGAATTCGTTCAAGCCGTCGGGCGTGACAAAGGCTGTCTTCGGTCGAGCGTCGTAAGCCATAGGTACTTGCCCTATCCTGACCGCAAATCGAGGGATGAAAAGAATTCTGCTCCTTGCAGGCTGTCAATCGCATCGTCAATTCGCGGTAGTGGATAGACGTCCTTACGAGTGATCTTGTTGAGCCGCCGGTAGTCCACACAGAACCGTATAGAACCGCCCTTCTCCGCAACAAGAACGACAGTCCATGTCGTCGGGCGCGTCGATAACTTGTGTGTCTTCCAGGGGTTCCACCCTGCCGAGACATTCCCCTCGTATCAACACAACTATGTACGGGGATGGGTTGGTTGCAAAAATTGCGGCGTTGCCCTGAGTGAGCTGCACGGTCGCAAAAGGCACCAGCAAGCCTTTCCTAGTGGAAACGCGGTGAGAAGGCGAAAGGAGTGCATCGGTGTCGGCGAGATCGGCGCAGTAGACCGACACAGCCGTTGTCGAGTTAGGAGGCACTCTGGTGTCGTCTCAGACGAGATAGCTTGTAAGAAGCCGGTGGTTCGCTTGCCGGCGTCAAGTCTGAAAACGGCGAGAGTTCTAGCTCGGCAGGTGCGCAATGAATGACGGCGTCGTGGCGCGATAGGAAATCCCATCCCAGGATGATGTCGTGAGAGCATGGAGAAATTATGATGAATTTGATAGCGTACAGAGTGCCCTGAATGACGACGCGGGCTTTGCATACTGCTGTAGGGTGAATACTTGGGGCACTGGCTGTACAGAGGGAGAGCCCAGAAAGCGGCGTCGTCACTTTTCTTATTAAACGGCTAAGTCTTGCGTCCATGACTGATACGACGGCTCCAGTGTCTACAAGGGTGGATGCACGAACACCGTCGACAATCACGTCTATTACGTTCGATGGCCTGCGCTGAGGGCTTTCACAGTTCGATAGCGTCGCAGCCCTTACCTCATGGACTGCGACGACTAGTTTTCCTGGTCACGGGCGACCGCACGTGGCCGCATAGGTAACAAGGAGCGGCGTCGTGGAGATGGTGAACGGCGGGTAGACGGAGCAGCCCGCAAAGGAGGTGACATAGGCGGAGGTGGGTCGTAATACGGGCGGCTGGACCGGCTGGCGGCGGGTGATGCGACTCGAGGCGGCTGCACGCGATCGCATTAACGTGCGACGTGTCCGGCGTAACCACACGCAAAGCAGATGGAACGGTTGTCGGAGGTGCGCCATCGGTTCGCTGGGGCAGGTCCCACCCATGTCGCAGGACGCGATGGACGGGGCGGCTGCTGATACGACTGCATGCTGGACTGCAGCCGGGCCCTAGGAATGACTTCGGCGTATGGAGGCGGCACACCCATTTCGAAAGACTGAGGTCTAGCGACAACTTGGGCGCTAACTAAGTGGGACGGCAGCAGGAATCGGTTGAGGCGGCGTGGCTACAACTGGAGCATGACTCAGTGGTGCAGGGGCCGGAGGGTATTGGTGGTATTCAGGCATGACCCCTGCGATTTCCTGCTCAATCTCTAGGCGGAGGGGAGGCAGAAGTGTGGTCGACGGCTGTTGAACATGCAGCGGTTGAGCAAAGGCCAGCAGAGAGAACTGGCGTGCAACCTCCTCGCGCACGAATGTCTTGACTTCCGCGAGCAACGCGGAATGGTCAGAGATGGCCGACAAGCTAGCGAGATCGGCGTCGCGTGATGGAGGGCGACGGGTCATCGACCGCTGTCGCCGCAGCTCCTCGTAGCTTTGGCACAGCGTTATGACCTCGGCCACAGTGCGAGGGTTTTTGGCGAGCAGCATGGTGAAGGCGTCATCGTCAATACCTTTCATAATGTTCCTGATCTTTTCAGACTCCAACATGGTCGCGTTAGTCTTCTTGCACAAGTCGAGGATATCTTCTATATAACTTGTGAAGGATTCACCAGCCTGCTGAGATCGTTCGCGTAAGCGCTGCTCTGCTTGCAGCTTACGAGCGGCAGGGCGACCGAACACGTCGACAATGGCGGTCTTGAAGTCGGACCACGTCAGGAAATCTGATGCGTGGTTGTTGTACCACAAACTCGCCACACCCGCGAGGTAGACTATCAAGTTGCTCAGCTTTCCTGCCTCTTCCCACCTATTGGGTACGCTCACGCGCTCGTAAATCGTGAGCCAGTTCTCCCCGTCGGTCCCATCCGTGCCAGTGAAGACAGGTGGGTCACGTACACGAGGGACACCGGCACATGCGGTTGGTGCGGGCGGAGGCGTTTGCTAGGCGGCGTCTTGAGGCATGGTAGACGGCACTGTGCGGGAGCGAAGTTCCAGGGGCATAGAAAGAGTACCCAGCACTTCCACCAATTGTAAAGGCGTTTACTGAAGGCTGGCGTAACGCCCGACCAGTAGCTTGGTCAACGGCTGAAGGCACGAGCCCCGAGAGCGAGCGGCGAGCACGAGCAATGCGCGTTAGGTCCAGACCCACTATATCACACTGGAGAGCCTGCCCCACTATAGGGTTCGTTACTTTTCGCTACATCTCGGGTAGTAGCTTGATGTAGAAGACCGCCCGAAGGGCGTGCGGTAGTGAGACCAGGACCGGCGGATGAGAGGAGGTATCATGGCCGATGGAAGAGAGGATCCAGCGACCTGTCCGCGAGCGACAAAGGCGCTGCACTTGAGCGGTACGGTGAGCTTCAACCCACTCGTCGATGGTATTGTGTACACCCAGGCGGAGAAGGCGTTCCGTTGACGCGTCCCCGGACGACTCTACTACTTGGAGGTAACTACATTTTTTTGTTCATTTCTGTTTCAACACCAGTTTTCAGCGTGCGTGTGCGCGTCTGTGTTTATTCCGAGAAGCCCGCTTGTCAGCATGCGACTGTTGACTGCTTGAGTGCGATTTGCATGAAATGTTGCTTGAAAAGCTGTTGGAATTTGTCAACGTGTTGTGTGAGACAAAATACCAGGAAAAATTACACCATCTCCCGCTAAAGGGGACCATGAGGCGATGCGAAGCAGCACGGGGGGTGCACAACGCGTTTGCATCGGTTTGACTAGGTGTCGCGTTTGCATCGGTTTGACGCTAGCAGACGCTGCCTGCGTCAGCGTTGTCTCTCGAGGGCGAGGGCGCGTTCTCGTTCCTTGCGAGCTGGGAAAGCGCACATCGAAGATTTCCGTCAGGCGGCAGCTGCGGGCGCTGCGGCGAGCGCGTGGCAGGCGAGGGAGAGAGTGACGTCAGCGCGCACTGCGAGGGGAGTGTGACGTCAACGCACAGCTGCGGCGTGACCTACTTGGCACCGCTCCAACACCTGCGGCGAGGGGAGCGCGTTGCGGCGCGTTCGTACGGACGGAGGGACAGCGTTACACAGGCTAGTCAAAGAGCTGCTTCGCATCTAAAAGAACGCTGTTGACTCGACATCATAGAATCTGGTCAAGGTGTGGTAGTGTGTAAGGTAACTGTGATATGTTTCATGTCAGCCCTGACGTGCTATGCGATGTCCGATTGTATGAAACTTGATTCTGGTACAATCGAGTTTATTAAAGGAGTACTGCCACGAAAATTTTCAGTTGGCGTTTTTTTGCATGAAATGAAAGGCCAAGACCTCCAGAGCCCAGAAAACGTATTGGTAAGCGTGAGCGCGCCGTGAAAATTTATTTACAGCATGCCTTTAAAACCCGGTTTCGGTTCCTGTACTGTAGCCTGACGTCACGACACAGTATGTGCATAGTAATGAGCCCTCGTGACGTGTTCCCGCAAAAAATCGTGACGTTTTCGCCTAGTGGTCTCTCGCGCACAGCGCCTGCAGCAAGTGCGGGGTCAACAATGTACAAAATTTTGTGTAGTGACACCGCGACGACAGCAAATACTTCGGCACAGTGCAAGATGCAACGTACGGCGCGCACGGTGGGTGTCGGCGTGGCCCCGAAGCCTGCGATAAGCTAAGGTGGCCTCCGAGACCTCCGCGGCATTTCAGGGGCAAAATGTCGGCACCATAGAGAGCTTGCCTTCCGATTATACGCGGGCACACACAGCGATAGAGGGTCACGGGCACTGTCAACTACGGCAACTGAACGGCGAGATCATACGACCGAGAGTGACGCACGAGCGGCCATTTTGCATGTTTTTGTACCTGACGTCATCACAACTTGCCATACTGCTGCGTGAAGTCACCAAAATTTGTACTGTAGCCTGACGTCACACTAGTGTCGATGTCAGCAGGCACTACATGTGAATATTGACTTTGACGTCCAATTAAAATATCTTATCAGCATTTCCTGAGCTTAACATTTGCTCAGAGCTGTCTACGCATATAGGAGAGTTGTATAGTAAACTCAGCTTCGAAATTTGGTGTCAGTACTCCTTTAAGTTGCGTGCTTTTGGACCAACTACATGTAAATATCTCTTAAAGGTGGTGAAGTGCACGAAATCTGATAACAGTGCGCCCGAGAAGTGTCTTTGCAACGCCTGCTGCAGACATCGAAAAAAAAAACACAGATGAAGATTGAGAGAGACGTGCTTCTGCCCTGTCACTCTTTGAATAAATTTGACTCTTTCATAAAGGCAATGATATTGAGTGTTGATCTTACATACTAGTACATGCTGCTGCTGGCTGCATGGGTCCCTGCACCTAAACATAAATGTAATTTCACATCGTATGAATATAATAACTTGAAGTCATGAGGTCATTCAATGGATGTCCACTAACATCCAATCAATCTATATGTGGAGCAGCTGTGGACATCATGTGGATGTCCACTCAGTTCGAAATGGACATCCTCTAGATATTTATTTAGCATTAGAACAACTTTCTTAGATATCCTATAGATATTAGATATCTTATTGGGGATATCTAATAAATGTCCAGAGGATGTGATATGGTTGGCTGGGCCCAGCCAACCATCAATATTCAGAGGATGTCCACAAATGGTCTAAATGTCCAATGTTATTTGTGAATATTCAGTGGATATTGAGTAGACTAGAGTATTTAGATATCATATAGTGGACGTCCATCAAATATTTGTGGATGTTGTCTTACTAACATATTTTACTAACAGCAGAATATCATGCAGTGGATATTTGTAAAATATTTGTGGATGTTGTTTTACTAACATTTTACTAAGAGCACAACCTATATAGATGACGACTGCTGAACTTCCAGATTAAAATAAAAAAAACGTTCCAGCTGCGTTTCCATTCGAAATTAATATCCGTTGGCAGCTGAAAATTTAAGCTGCTATTTTTCCAACTGCAAACACTTGGAAGTAAGTGCCTGCTTATAGACAGCTTAGCTGGAATTGCTGCTGTCGCTAGAAACAACTGGAAATGTGAGTTTCCTGCTGGAAACAGAATCCAGTTCAGCGTTCGAAATGTTGCTTACTCGCGAGCAGTAGATTGACTGGGGTGAGGAAACGACGCCAGTATCGCATCTCACGAAGTGCAAGGAAAAAACAAAAAAAAAGAACGGCGCAACAATGACGAGGAAGAGCAAATATGACACGCAATGTTTTTTTTTTCGAAAACATGTACACCTATAGCCGCCTCGCTCTCAGTTCTGATGCTCTGATCAACCGCTGTGTTGCTGCACGGTTTAATATTTCAAACACAAGTAGGTAGCGTTGTTCTGTCAGCACTTTCATTCAACTTCTGGCAAATCGTATGCGGGGTCCTCCGTGCTCTTTCCCATATTGTGCGCGCACCTCTTGCAATGCATCGGCGCCCTTGCAACGTTATCGGCGTCAAACAAACTGGCATTTGTCATGATGAAGCATACGAAGAACTTGCTTTTAAAACACAAGAGTAGATAGCACCGAAATAGTGACAAGAGCTTCCAAAGCCACCATTTTAGCAGCGGCCATGTTTGTTGTTTACCAAGACCGCTGTTGCCTCAGCGTTAGTCACGTACATATATTCTTATGCATTATTTTATGCGCAGAGTAACTTACATAAACCAATGAAACTTCATTTCTCTCAAAAATGACGTAAATTTTATTAAGAGCAAACAGAAGAATCACAGGTGCAGGAAAATTTTATAAGAACAGCCGCGGCCCCGCAGATTCGTAAACGTGACGCATGTGTCATGGAGGAGGCGCTGGTCATGGCGGCCGTGCCAGTGCCGAACACAGTTGTGTCAAAGTGGTGTGCGTGTTTGTGCAGTGAATCACCAGTATTTAAAAGAAGCATTGGTGCGCAAGTCTTATTTTTACCTGTATTCTGGTACAGGTTTGCACGTGAGCCGTTACTAGCTGCACGTTAGCGGCCGCTTCTTTCTGTACTACGTGTCATGCTGATCCTCGGACGACTCTACTACATGGAGGTAACTACATTTTTTTGTTCATTTCTTTTTCAACACCAGTTTTCAGAGTGCGTGTGCGCGTCTGTGTTTATTCCGACAAGCCCGCTTGTCAGCATGCGAATGTTGACTGCTTGAGTGCGATTTGCATGAAATGTTGCTTGAAAAGCTGTTGGAATTTGTCAACGTGTTGTGTGAGACAAAATACCAGGAAAAAGAACGCTGTTGACTCGACATCATAGAATCTGGTCAAGCTGTGGTAGCGTGTAATGTAACTGATATTTTTCATGTCAGTCCTGACGTGCTATGCGATGTCCCATTGTATGAAACTTGATTCTGGTACAATCGAGTTTATTAAGGTGCGTGCTTTTGGACTGACTACACGTAAATATCTCTTACAGGTAGTGAAGTGCACGAAATCTGATAACAGTGCGCCCGAGAAGTGTCTTTGCAACGCTAGCTGCAGACATCGAAAAAAAACACAGATGAAGATTGAGAGACACGTGCTTCTGCCCCGTCACTCTTTGAATAAATTTGACTCTTTCATAACGGCAGTGATATTGAGTGTTGAACTTATTATACTATACTAGCACATGCTGCTGCTGGCTTCATGGATCCCTGCACCTAAAATAAATGCCATTTGTCATCGTATGAATATAATAAGTTGAACTCATGAAGACATTCAGTGGATGTCCACTCTGTTCGAAATGGACATCCTCTACATATTTATTTAACATTAGAACAACTTTCGTAGATGTCCTATAGACATTAGATATCTAATTGTGGATATATAATAAATGTCCAGAGGATGTGATATGGTTGGCTGCGAACGAACCGAGTATTCAAAAAGTACTGACACCACTTTTTGAAGATGAGTTTACTCCACCATACAACTCTTCTGTATGCGTAGACAACTCTGAGCAAATGTTGAGCTCAGGAAATGCTGATAATCAAAGTCAATTTTCACATGGCGTGCCTAATGACATCGACACTAGTGTGACGTCAGGCTACAGTACAAATTTTAGTGACTTCACGCGGCAGTATGGCAAGTTGGGATGACGCCAGGTAGAAAAACATCACTCTCGGTCGTCTGTTCTCGCCGTTCAGTCGCCGTAGTTGAGCGTGGCCGGCGCCACAGAGACTCTCGCTTACAATAGCCACAGCTCCGCCTTCACGTGCTCACTGCCGACCAGATTCGAGCGAAAGAGCAGCAGCAAATCCGGGGTGGTTCGTCTAGCGGGGAAGCAGAAGCAACGCGAGAGTAATAGACCTCCCAGATTTGGCGGAAGTCTCGGAGGCCACCTGAGCTTATGGCGGGCTCCGGAGCCACTCCGACACCAACCGTGCGTGCCGTACGTTGCATCTTGCACTGTGCCGAGTATTTGCTGTCGTCGCGGATCGCTATACAAAATTTCGTACATTGTTGACCCCACACTTGCTACAGGCGCTGCGCGAGAGACCATTGGGCGAAAACGTCACGCTTTCTTGCGGAAGCACGTCACGAGGGGCTCACTGATATGCTCATACCGTGTCGTGACGTCAGGTTACAGTAGGAACCGAACCAAGCTTTTAAAGACACACTCTAAATAAATTTTCACGGCGCGCTCACGCTTACCAGTAAGTTTTCTGGGCTCTGGAGGTCCTGGGCTTTCATTTGATGCAAAAAAAAAAAAACGCCAACTGAGAATTTTCGTGGCAGTACGCCTTTCAGGTGCTTTGTAGACGTGTTTGCATTTCTATGTAAAGACGATGCTGTGAAGAACTACGTTGAGAGAGAGTTGGTTGGCTGTAACGGAAGGGGGAAAGAAAGGGGGTCGAGAAAGGCGGTGTCAGGTTCACTTCTTTAGTTTATGTTCTACATCCGCGGAGAAGCGGCTCGTTGCATTCAAGTCGTAACACCTTCCGTGACAGAGGCTTGTAGTGGCCCGGCACGGCAAATTCAAAAGCTTCCTCGTCCTAACATGCTTGTAGCCTTGAGAAGAGAGTGCCTTCCAGAGGACGCACTCTATTAACGTAATTTAATTATATATCGGCTTCTTTCTGGAGTAATTGCGACTTGCAAGGTCTTTAATAAATATTGCTTTCGTGTCACCGTCCTCGGCTTATTTCAGCAGCTCCACAAATTCCTTGCTACTGTCATTTCCTTGCTACCGTCCTAGCCCTGGAGTCGCTGCCTGATCAAGTGATGTTCTAACTACAGCTTCTGAAGCGCGTCTTGCTGCCGTTTAATTTTCACTTTGAGCCGGTGCGCTGTCCTTTCCGCGTCATTCAACGCGCTCACGAGGTCCAGTGTCGATTCACATGCTTTCCAACAGTGCAGAACACTTATGCAGAAAATTTGCGCTGGCGTCTGCACGACAAGCTTCGTTGCTCGTCGCGGTCACAAGAAAAAAAAGGCAGGTGCACTTACTCCTGTATCCCGCTCCTTAGCTGTTGCTGTTCGCTCTGTGCCAAAAACATAGTCACCGATCCGACGTCGCTTTCCGCGCTTTTTAGTGTCCATTTCCTTTGCGCATGTACACTGGATAGTTACGGAAAACAGTCGAAATAGCCATTCGAAGCAATAACTTGAGCTTCGTGGGCTTCTTATACAGTCCCTGTCAGTGCAGTGGCGCGAGCACATCAACGACCTGTCACTTGGCTCCCACACGCTTCCTTTTCCAGTTATTCTCTGTCGAGAAATTTTCTTTGACCATACTTTACGGCGCTCTACGTCGCACGGAAACTCGTAGTACCGGATCTGGGGGTCCTTCCTTGCATTTGTGCCACACAACAGCACGCAACAGTTGCGCGGCATAACGTCGCACACAATAAAAATTATATCATGCACTGACACAACATGAGAAGTACCTCGACGCGTTTATACTGCCACGTTTGCAGTCACAAGGCGTGCGAGCGAGGTGCAGACTTTTACAGACGCACACAGAAATGTCGAAATGCTCCGTACTGATTCGCGGAGCGGCCGGTGCGGCGAGAGCCAGGAGAGTTGTCCCGTAGCAGTGGCGCCCCCTCCGAAAAAGAGGCGAAAACTGACAACTTTCGCTTCAAAGCTGCGCTTTTGTTCGCCACGCGACGTAACAGGCCGCACCTAATGCGTTGCCGATCGAGCGGCCGTGCAACAACCTTCGACGACGCCACACAGAATACCAACTCATAGCGACGCTGTCTGGGTCTGGACGCCGATATGACGACGCGGACTGAGTGAAAAGCTCCTGCGGCGCTACTTTGGACCCTACAAGGTACTCCAACGTTGTGGCGCACTGGACTATGAGGTCGTGCCCGATGGCTTAAGGTCATCTCAGCGACGCGGCGCGCTACCCGAAGTTGTGCACGTGGTGCGCCTTAAACCATATTACGCACGCTGATTAACTGTGACGTATTGTTAGCTTACCTAATTTGTTGCATGTATTCGCCACGTTCATATTCTGTTGTTAGGATCGGGACGGTGCTTTTTCAGAGGGGTCAGTGACACGCGGACTTATGCGTTCTCTACAAGGAGCGCAGTTATCACTTTCTTGTTACGCGCAACGCAGGCAGGGCTTATCTTGCATGCCGCTTCGAGCATGGCCGACGCGCACATTTGAGTGCAATCTCACTTATAGTACGAGAACGCGCTGCGACAAACGTGTAAAAGCCGACGCCTTTCACCACTCGTCAGCTTTTACCGTCGACCGACGACTGTTCATGACGCTTGCAGTGTGATTTGCTTTGCTGGGCACAGGTTCGCCCAATGAACAGTTCTAATGACGACGCCTTGAGTTGTGTTGCTTCCTTGATCGTCACGTGGTCGTGACGCACGCAGCACTCAAGGCGAAGCACGCAGGACTCAAGTGACGTCAGGCGAACTGTTTATTGGGCGAATTTGTGCCCAGCAAAACAAAGCCAATGACAATGCACAGCAATAGCGGCGTGAACAGTCGACGGAAGGATTTACAAACGGCGTAATGCGTCGGCTTTTATGCATGCGTCATAACGCGTTCTCGCATTATCTCTGGATTTCCAGAAGTTACTGAAATGTGCGCGTCAAGCATGCAAAATTTCAAGAATGGTCGACACGGTTCCAGAAGTGGCATGCAGGATAAACGCGGCCTGCGTTGCGCGTAACAGAAAGTGCTAACGGCGCTCCCCGCTATCAATCAAAACCAGCGCGCGTGTCACTGGGAAGCGATAACGGCTTTCCACTTAAATGAAAACAACCGCACGTGACACTACCCCCCTCTGAAAAAGCATCGTCCCGATGCTGGAGACAGAACATGAAAGTGAGAGTTCTTGCAATGAATTACGTTAACAATGCGTCACAGTTAATCAGCGCGCGTAATAAGGTTTAAGTCGCACCACGTGTACAACTTTAGGTCAGGCGCGCCGCCGCTGGGATGTTGTTAAGCCATCGGGCACGACCTCATAGTCCAGTTCACGACGACGTTGTACTACCTTGTAGCGTCCAAAGTAGTGCCGCAAGAGCTTCTCACACAATCCCCGTCGTCGTATCGGCGTCCAGACCCAGACAAGGTCGCCGGGTTGGTATTCGGTGTGGCGTCGTCGAAGGTTGCAGTGGCGCCTGTCAACCGTCTGCTGGCTCTTGATACGCAAGCGGACTAGCTTCTTCGGCGCGCTCCAGGAAGCTGGCAACGTCGAGATCGTCTTCGTCGGTGCCAACCGGTAGCATGGCATCAAGCGTCGTTGTTGGGCTCCGTCCGTAGACAAGCTTGAATGGAGCAAGCTGTGTCGTTTCTTGTACGGCCGTGTTGTACGCGAAGGTCACATACGGAAGTATGGCGTCTTGCGACTGGCCTGCTGAATTAGCCGACCAGCGGGTAGCGTGTTGCGGAGCGGCGGAGACGACTCGCAGGCACTTGGACTTCGGGAGACGAGAACCGAGGCAGAGGTTGAGGAAAACTTAAAAGACGTTTATTTACATATTTACAAGTGCGTTCTCTTCAGAGAGTTCTTTCCTCAGAGGTCCTTCCCTGGGTCCCGCGCTTTTTGTTGCCCGGACTTCTTCCCCATTGGCTCCTGGGCGAGGGAGGAGGGAGAGGATGGGAGGTGTCCGTACTTGATCCACCCATGGCCGTAATTACCGAAAGTCCGGGAAACGACGCCGGAGACGACCACGTCACGCGGCCACGTGCACGTGCGGAGACACACACCGGTTAACAGTTTGTGTGGTCCGATGCTGATGAGGTGGACACTCGCCGGACGAACCACTTCCAGATGTGCCGGACGGGGTCGACTCTTCGGCTCGGCACCGGACGTTCTTCCCGGCTGGCCTTCCTTTTGTGCTAACTAAAAACGTTCGCACACACAAGCACACGCGTCATGTCCCCTCGCGGCGCCACACCGTCGCAAGCACACCTGCAGAAGCTTTGTAACAGCTTCCCCGGCGGCGGGCTGAGACCTCGACGTACAAAGGTCAACACCCTTGCGGGGAGAGGTCGCTGAAGAAGACGCTGATGCGCTGATTCCCAGCAGCTCTGCTGTGCCATCTCCGGTACCGGGCATCTCGTCCAAGGAGTGGTCTCTGCTCTGCATATCAATTTCTCGGGAACACAGCATCGGAGCCAACAACGCCAGAACCACAACCGCAAAACAGGCAAGCGCCCGGACCCCTTTCCCTGAGACCTACCAGGCTATTCTCAAAACAAAATTATTTTACGCCTACTCATTATAGTAGCAGCAATTCCAACAACCTGAAATAGGCTCCTCAAATACAAAACACAAGATGTGATGCCACACAACAACAACAAAAAAGAAAAAGGACAATGGGAAACCTAAGCTACACACACATAAAAAAGGCAATATACCCAAGCAAGAGTAACCGACGCCATCGAGTTCTCTAGAAGCATCGACTTAAGCCGTCAGCATTACTATTCAATTTGCCCTTTTTGTAGCGAACTTCAAAGGAATATTGCTGCAGTAGTAAGCTCCAGCGCAGTAGCCGCCCGTTCTTAGGGGACATCGTTCGCAACCACGTGAGAGGACAATGGTCCGTTTCAATGATAAACTCCGAACCCGCGAGGTAACATGCAAGTTTTTGTACTGCCCATACCAGACAGGCACATTCTTTCTCCGAAGCGCTGTACGCTTCCTCTCGTACGGTTAGCTTACGGCTCGCATATAGCACGGGATGTTCCTCTCCCGAGTCGCCTCTCTGGCACAATACCGCACCCATGCCGCGGTCACTTGCATCGCACTGTACCACGAATGGCTTCGAGTAGTCGGGTGCTCGTAGCACGGGTTGGCTCGTGACCGCATTTTTCAGTGCTGAAAATGAATTTTCTTTCCTCTCGTCCCATTTAAGAATTTCTGGTTCTTTGTTCCTAAGAGCATCAGTGAGTTGGCTGGCGAGCTCTGAATACCGGGGAATATAGTGCTGATAGTACCCCGCTATTCCAAAAACGACCGTATACATCCGTTTTAGTTCGTGGCTGCGGAAAATTTCTGATTGCCGCAACCTCGACATCAGATGGACGGCGGTGTCCCTGCCCCACTATATGACCCAGATAAGTCACCTCTGCGCGTCCCAATTGGCACTTCCGAGCCCTCACTGTCAAGCCTGCTTCGCGAAAACGTTGGAGCACTTCTCGCAAGTGGGTGAGGTGCTCTGACCATGAACATGAAAACACAGCCACATCATCGAGATATGGTAGGGCAAATCCCTGAAACCCCCGCAACACCTTATCCATGAGGGCCGAGAAGCAGTAGGGAGCATTCTTTAAACCAAAACTCAACACTTTAGGGCGGAATGTTCCCACTGGTGAAATAAATGCTGCACATCTACTGGCCCTTTCTGTCAGAGCCACCTGCCAATAGCCCCGAACGAGGTCGAAGGTAGAGATGTACTTAGCATTGCTCACTGTCTCAATTCTCTCCTCTATATTCGGTATGGGGTAGGTATGATCCTTCGTTATGAGATTTAGCTTCCGGTAATCAACGCACGGACGGGGATCTTTTCCAGGAACCTCCACTAATATAAGCGGAGAAGTATAGTCACTCTCGCAAGCTTCAGTTACATCAAGCTCCAGCATTTTCTTAATTTCGGCCTCAATAGCAGCGCGCTGATGCGGTGACACTCGGTATGCCTTTGACTGTACGGGCTTAGCGGACGTAAGCTCGATGTCATGCACTATTAGCTCGGCCTGGCTTCTCCGAGAACACGTCCTGATATTCATTCAGGAGGCCCTCTAACTCCCGCTTCTCGTTAGCTGTGAGCTCCGTTGCTTCAACTAGGGCCTTCAGCGTTTGGCCAGCACTATCATTTCCCTCTACAAATGAATCAGGGAAGTCTAAGAGTAGCTCTTCAGGTACGTTTACTGCCATGTTCACGATAACATCTCTCTCTCTGTATGGTTTAAGCAGGTTGTTATGATAGATCTGCTGCACCTTCCGTCTGCCAGGCATCTTTATCAGATAGTTCGTGTCGGACAGCTTTTTAATGACTTCCGCTGGACCACCCCATTGAACCTCTAGCTTGTTCTTTTGCGAAGGCTTCAGCAACAACACGCGGTCTCCTGCTTTAAAGCTGCGCGATCTTGCCGACCTGTCATAGTACCGTTTGGCCCTCACTTGAGCTTTACCCATCTCGCGTCCTGTCAGCTCCTGTGCTTCATGCAACCTCTCAAGTAGAGCCAGCACGTACTCAACTACCGTAGGGTCCTCTGCTCGACGCTCCTAGGACTCACGAAGCATGCGGAGAGGTGACCGCAAAGAGCGGCCGTACACTAACTCTGCCGGAGCAAATCCAGTAGCTTCATGAGGCGCAGTCCTGAGCGCAAACATTGTTGCTGGCAAGCATGCATCCCAATCGGCTTTGTGTTCAAAGCAGAGTGCCCGCAAGACGCGCTTCATTACTGAATGCATCTTTTCTACTGGATTTGGCTGCGGATGGTACACCGAGCTATGGATTAACCGGATTCCGCATCTTTCCAAAAAAGTTGTAGTTAGTGCGCTCGTAAAAACGGTCCCCTGATCAGATTGTATTTCAGCAGGAAACCCTACGCGTGCGAAAATGGACAGTAGTGCGTTTACGATTTCTACCGAGCTCAATTCCTTTAAGAGCACGGCCTCGGGGAACTTAGTTGCGGGACAAATTACAGTCAAAACGTGACGGTAACCTGATCCTGTTTTGGGAAAGGATCGAGAATGTGTCAATCACGAGCCATCGAAATGGCTCCGTGATTACTGGCACGAGTTTCATTGGGGCCCTCACCTTATCACCTGGCCTCCCTACAGGCTGACAGGTGTCCCATGTCCAGACAAAATTTTCTATTTCCCGGAAGCAACCCGGCCAATAGTATTCCTGCAGCAAGCGGTCCTTTGTTTTTCTGACCCCCAAATGACCCGACCACGAGCTACCATGAACTAAATGCAAAAGATCTCTGCGGTAACGTTCCGGTACCACTAATTGATCGAACTGTAGCCCTCTGCGATCAACATACCTGCGATAAAGTATTCCAGACCTGTCCAGAAACGTGACGTTTTTCACTGCAGTTCCCTCTTTCTCCTGACACTTTAGATTTTGTAGGTGTTGGGTCTGCCCTTTGTTCCGCTGTCAAGGACAGTCGGTCCACTCCTAGCAATATCTGCAGGCTATCAGATGCTGGAGTAATCAGTCTCTCACAGCCATCTGTAGATTCAAGGGAATCACCGTGGATCTCAGCCACGCCTTCCTCGTTCGTTTGTTCAGCGCTCGGTGCGGCAATCGTGTCTATCATGCTCACCGGTTCCGCACCGGCTGTCTGAGTACTCCTCGGTAAAACGTCGGGCGAAACGGCCCTGTTTGCGCGTTCTCGCGCGTTCGAGCGAGTTAGCGCACACACTACACGTTCCCCAAAACCGAGGTTCTTCTGCCGTAACAAAAAATCAGATCTATTTGAAAACAGATAGGCATACTGCATCGGCAGATAGGCAGATACAGCAGCCTCTGTATGCAATACGCCAAAGGGGCCTTCGATGCACACTCTGGCAATCGGAAGGCATGCGCTTTGCGCTTCCGCGCTTGCTTAATCCAAGCGCACTCTCCTGTGAAATGATCTGGTTCTACATAGGAGGGGTGGACCACGTCCATCGTTGCTGCCGAATCTCGCAGCACGCGACACTCCTTTCCATTCACTTTCAGCTCTCGGATATACGGCTCCAAAAGTTGCATGTTTTCGTCCCTACAGTCCACTGACATGCAAACAGCCCTTTTCTTTGGGCAGAACGCAGCTACGTGCCCCTCCTTGTGGCAATCCGCCTTTTGCATGGTCCGAGTACGCATGCGCCGAATCCGGCGCAAACGACCCGTACGGCATCGTAGCAGACGACGCAAGTGGCGCGCAGTGCGGAACGGTGCACCCATTACCGAAAGTAATGATATTCGGCGTCATCTGGGCCGGTACGCCATCCAGACAAACATTTTTTGTTAACATGAAGTTCTCTCACGTCATCGTACTGTGCAGGCAGGCAAATGCGGCATATCTGACACGGCCTTAGCCGCGAAGAACGCGCGCCGAACACATCAGAGCTTGTATTTCAGTGAAACCATTGCTCCGTACTCCCGTATCAAACAGTTTTTTTTTCTTTTGTAATAACGACACGGATAGGAAAAAGCAAACATCCGGCAATGCGCATGGTCACTCGGATCATCACAATAACGAAAATCTTACCCTGCAAGATAGAGGTGTTATTCCATCACGCTGCCTCTTGTATCCGATGATGGAGGACGAATGCTTCACATAAGTCCGTGAGTTGACGTGGGGTTCAACTCATTAAACATTTGATCGCGCATACACACATCATCCCTGAATATTCCTCGTTCGTTGCTGCCAAGAATTCATTCAGTTGCGCTTCGCTTAGCGTTTTCAGTCACGGCCGCTCGATAAAAACACCTCGTGCGTTGCTAATCGAGCGGCCGTGTTTCAGTGATCCATGGCCTGGTTGTACATCCGTTCGTGACTGCGGTCAGGTATGCTGGTGCTCCGTGGCTTCAACAAACGCTACTGGCAGCAAACCTTACGCGGATTGAGCTCTACCTATCTCTCTGTAGGCTTAATCGCAGAGAAATTTTGGAGAGTTGAAAAAGGCACGACACGTCCGTTCACTTGCAGCGCACCAGCACGACTGCTTTATTTTCGAAGGGAGAAACGGGAAGGGGACGTATAGAAAAACAACAAATAACAAAACACAAAAAGTCAGCAAAAGCGATCCTCGCGTTTCTTCTGCAGACAGCGTGAGCTTGGGCACAGCAGTGCAAACTTGCTTTTGAGGGGCTTGACCTGTCTGTGGTACCGCATGCACGCCTTACAGGTGTCTATCCCGGGTGCTTTCGTGCTGCGTTCCCACACTCGGTGTGGGCTGTTTCGGTGAACTAAGAGCATGCTGCTTCTTTTTCTTTTTTTTTCCTTTTTTTCCATAAAGCTTGCCTTTGGCATTGTGGCATGCCGCTCTTCAACTGAACGTCGATGAGAAGCGAGCGGTGTTTGCGTGTAATCGCGCTTTTTGCTTAGTCTTCGTCGGGCAGCCGTCACCCACGGCACTCGTAGCGGGAGCAGTGACAGCCACTGCCACCGACAGCGTGACGTGGCCGTTGTGGAAGCAGGTCCACGGCCTGTGTTGGATGCAGGGGCAGGTGCCGTACGCTTTCACGAGAAGTCACCCCCCACCGCTTTTTCTTTTACGCACGTGGTCTCAAACAAACCGGATTCCACCCCTCAACTGACCATGCGGGAAGCGAGCGGCCTCTGGTCGCTTGCGTGCCTTTCCCGTTCGCGCGGCATTTTGCGACGTTTTTAGACACTCGAGGCGTTCTCATGTTCGGCTATTTTCGCTGTAAGTGTTCACCATGCCGAAGAGGCCTCCCAGAAATTCGTACAGCGCTTCAAATCGAAAATAATCGCAACGCTCACTGTGTGTGTCGCTGCCAGACCATGTTGTGCCATAGAGAAACGCTGGGGTAGCGCACGACAGGTTCGGCGCGACGCCGTACAGCTTGTTTCGTGCCGTGTCCGCGAGAGGGCGCCACACAGACATGCAAAAGGCGGATTGTAGCACGCAAGGGGTCGCCTCTTTTCCAAAGCGCTTGTTTGGTTACCTTCCTCTGCCCGAGCGGCCTCTTTCACCGCCTCCCCTTTCTCTGCGGACCCAACGTTGCGCGCTCGATTCTCTTGGACGGACTGTCCCTTCCACCCCGTTGCCTTCTTATACTGGCACTCCCGCTGGGGAATCTTTCTATCGAGCGCACGGCGCGACACGAACTCTTCCGCAAGCTCCGCAGCCCTCGAGACAGTCCTTACGCCCTCCCTGTCTTGCACCCAGAGCCTAACGTCTTGGGGCAGCCGGCGGTAAAACTGCTCGAGTACGAAGCACTCCATCATTTTCTCTTTATCGTCGAACGCCTTAGCCTCTTTAAGCCACTCCCTCATATTAGCCGTTAGCTTATATGCAAACTCAGCATACGACTCATCCTTCTGCTTCTCGGCGTTTCGAAACTTCTGCCTAAATGCCTCTGCTGATAATCTGTACCTTTTTAGCAGGCTCGACTTAACCTGCGCATAGTCGTCCGCTTCTTCTTTTGTCAAGCGGGCAATTACATCAGCAGCCTCACACGGCAATAAGGTCAGCAAGTATTGCGGCCACATTGTTTGGGTAACACCCGCCTTCTCGCATGTACGCTCGAAGTTTACCAAGAATAGACCTATGTCCTCTCCGGAGCGGTAGGGCTGCATAAGGTCCTTAATTTTGAACGCCTTTCGTTCTACCACGCTGGATGCTTCGCTACTTTCTAAACTTCGAGCCTGGAGCAGCTCGAGTTCAACGCGCTTCATCTGCAGCTCAATGTCAAAACGCCTGCCCTCCCTTTCTTTTTCTTCAGCAATGCGTTTCTCATTTCTTTCTTCCGCAATGCGTCTCTCATTTTTTTCCCCTGCTTCGCGCTTTAGCTTCTCATTTCTTTCTTCCGCAATGCGTCTCTGATTTTTTTCTTCCTCAATCAGCTCCAGACACTCTGAGAGCTCGTCATCGTCTGCCTCAAGGTTCTCGATAGCCTCGATGATCTCTGGCTTCCTCATTTGCTCTCGAACTTCCAAACCCAAGCTTTTACCTAACTCTAGCAAAAGCGGCTTTTTGAGTACCTTTAAATTCATAGTTGCTGCAAGTGCTGCTAATTCTTCACTAACACAAAAATGCTTCGTTCCCGTTCTCATATTAACGTGGAACAATAGCTACAGAATTTACCACCATTGCTAACACAAATCAAAACAAAGCCTGGTAAAATCTCAGTGAAGAAAAGCCAAGCACTCACCACCCTACAGCCATAATCCCGGCGAAGTCGATTCCGACGCTTACACCATCCGTTGCGGACCGCAAGGATCTCCCATGCCGACGTCGGACCTCCGGGTAACGAATCACGCCGCTGTCAACCAGCTGTTGCGACTGGCCTGCTGAATTAGCCGACCAGCGGGTAGCGTGTTGCGGAGCGGCGGAGACGACTCACAGGCACTTGGACTTCGGGAGACAAGAGCCGAGGCATAGGTTGAGGAAAACTTAAAAGACGTTTATTTACATATTTACAAGTGCGTTCTCTTCAGAGAGTTCTTTCCCCAGAGGTCCTTCCCTGGGTCCCGCGCTTTTTGTTGCCCGGATTTCTTCCCCATTGGCTCCTGGGCGAGGGAGGAGGGAGAGGATGGGAGGTGTCCGTACTTGATCCGCCCATGGCCGTAATTGCCGAAAGTCCGGGAACCGACGCCGGAGACGACCACGTCACGCGGCCACGTGCACGTGCGGAGACACACACCGGTAAACAGTTTGTGTGGTCCGATGCTGATGAGGTGGACACTCGCCGGACGAAGCACTTCCAGATGTGCCGGACGGGGTCGACTCTTCGGCTCGGGACCGGACGTTCTTCCCGGCTGGCCTTCCTTTTGTGCTAACTAAAAACGTTCGCACACACAAGCACACGCGCACGTGCGGCACCGGAACTCATGTCCCCTCGCGGCGCCACGCCGTCGCAAGCACACCTGCAGCAGCTTTGTAACAGGCGTCACATGTCTTGTGTTCGACGTCGACGTACATGGTCAGCCTGTCGGCGATGGTCTTATTTAGACGCTCGGTGAGGCCATTCGTCTGCGGGTGGTAGGCGATGGTTCGGCGATGGTTCGTGTGACTGTACCTCAAGATCGCCTGAGTTAGGTCAGCCGTAAAGGCCGTACCTCTGTCGGTGATGAGGACCTCCGGGGCTTCGTGACGCAGGACGATGTTCTCAATGAAGAACTTGGCGACCTCGGCGGCAGTGCCCCTGGGCAAGGCCCTCGTTTCGGCATAGCGGGTGAGGTAGTCAGTCGCTATGACGATCCATTTATTGCCGGAAGTCGACGTCGGGAACGGCCCCAGTAAGTCCATGCCGATTTGCTGGAACGGCCGTTGAGGTGGTTCGATGGGTTGCAGAAGTCCGGCTGGCCTAGTTGTCGGCGTCTTGCGTCGCTGACAGTTTCTGCATGTCTTTATGTAATGGGCGACGTCGGCAGTGAGGCGAGGCCAATATTACTTCTCTTGTATTCTTGATAGTATGCGGGAAAAACTGAGGTGTCCGGGTGTAGGGTCGTCGTGTAAAGCTTCCAGAACCTCTAGACGTAACGCTGAAGGCACCACGAGGAGGTGGTCGGCGCGGAGCGGCGAGAAGTTCTTCAGGTGAAGAAGGAGAACGTTGTTCCGCAGGAAAACGATGCCAGTCCTCGGCGGAATACTTTCGGCATGGAGGCGGTCTCGCCTTCCAGATAGTCCATGAGGCTCTTGAGCTCTGGGTCAGCTCGCTGACATTCGGCGAAGTCGTCGGTACTTATGGGTCCCAAGAAAGAGTCATCGTCCTGGTCACCCTGAGGCGGTGGATCGACGGGGGCACGAGACAAGCAGTCGGCGTCGGAGTGCTTTCGTCCACTCTTGTAGACGACGGTGATGTCAAATTCTTGCAGTCTAAGACTCCATTGTGCGAGGCGTCCTGATGGATCTTTCAAGATAGCTAGCCAACACAAGGCGTGGTGGTCACTCACGACTTTGAAAGGCCTCCCGTACATGTAGGGGCGGAACTTTAATGTAGCCCAGATGATGGCAAGGCATTCCTTCTCTGTGGTGGAATAATTCGCTTCCGCCTTCGAAAGTGACCGGCTAGCGTAACTGATAAGCCTTTCAAGTCCGTCGGTCCTCTGCACGGGCACGGCGCCGAGCCCTGTGCTGCTTGCGTCCGTGTGAATTTCGGTGTCGGCTTCTTCGTCGAAGTGCGCGAGTATTGGCGGCGTTTACAGGCGTCGCTTTAGTTCTTGAAATGCCTCGACTTGCGGCGTTTCCCATTTTAAGTCGACGTCGGCCTTCGTGAGGTACGTCAGTGGCTCGGCGATCCGCGGAAAGTTCTTGACAAAGTGCCTGTAACAAGCGCAGAGGCCAAGAAATCGGACTACTATCTTGTTGTCGGTGGGCGGAGGAAAGTCGGCGATCGCAGCTGTTTTCTGCGGATCATGGCGTACTCCCGACTTGCTGATAACGTGGCCAAGGAACAACAGCTCCTCGTATGCCAAGCGGCACTTTTTTGGCTACAGGGTTAGTCCGGAGGTTTCGATTAGGCGAAGAACAGCTTCAAGGCGCCGGAGGTGTTCGTCGAAGCTGGAAGCAAATACGACTACGTCGTCTAAGTAGACGAGGCAAGTCTACCACTTCGACTACGTCGTCCAAGTAGACGAGACAAGCCTGCCAATACTGTGTCCATAACCCGTTGGAACGTCGCAGGCGCTGAGCAAAGACCAAAGGGCATGACCTTAAACTTGAACAGGCCGTCTGATGTTATGAAGGCAGTCTTCTCTCGGTCTCTCTCGTCTACTTCGATTTGCCAGTGGCCGGTTTTGAGGTCCATCGACGAAAAATACTTTGCGTTGTAGAGTCGATCCATGGCATCATCTATCCGCGGAAGAGGATACACGTCTTTATTCGTGATCTTGTTCAGGCGACGATAATCGAAGCAAAAACGTACTGTTCCGTCCTTCTGCTTCACTAACACCACGGGTGATGCCCACGGACTCGTAGACGGCTGAATGATGTCGTCACGCAGCATTTCGTCGACTTGTTGCTTGATGGCCTCACGTTCCCGTGCCGAAACTCGGTAGGGGCTCTGACGGAGAGGAAGGGCATATTCGTCGGTTATGATGCGATGTTTCGCGAGAGGGGTCTGACGAAGCCTCGGTGACGACGAGAAGCAGTCCTTGTATTGCTGGAGGAAGGCCTTGAGCTCCTCTTGTTTTTTTCCTGTGAAGGCGGGTGCGGAAACTGTGGTCGTCGTTGCGGGTCCGCGAGTATCGGTGAGGGCGAAGGCATTGCTTACTTCCACAACTTCACTTAGGATGCGCTACCGTCGTCCCCCAATTCAGGTGCCTGTGTTCCTTGCTGAAGTTCGTCACCATCACCTTGGCTTCACCGTTATGCAGCTTGGCTATAGCTCTTGCGACGTACATCTGACGATTTAGGAGCAAGTGCTGGTCGCCTTCAATGACGCCTTGCAAGTTCGTAGGCGCTTTGGTGCCGACGGAAATGATGATGCTGGATCGTGGCGGGACGGTTACCTGCTCTTCTGTTACATTCAAGGCATGATAAGCGACGTTGCAGTCTGACGGCGTTGCATTATCCGTATACAGCGTGATTGACCTGGATCTTAGGTCTATGACTGCGCTGTGCTGGTCCAGGAAATCCATGCCTAAAATGACGTCTCGCAAGCATTTCTGCAGGACCACAAAACTCACCGAATACGTCTGGCTGTCAATCGTCACTCTTGCCGTGCAGGTTTCGGTCGGTGTTATAAGGTGGCCCCCTGCTGTTCGGATATCTGGTCCTTCCCAGGTAGTCTTTACCTTCTTCAGCTTGGGGGCGAAGAGACCACTGATAACAGAGTAGTTGGCGCCGGTATCGACTGGGGCGGTGCCGCTGTGGCCATCGATAATCACGTCTAGGTCGGAGGTTCTTCGTCTTGCGTTCCGGTTAGGTCGGGACGTCGGATCACGGCTACGTCGGTTTGCTCCGGTGCAGCTATGTCGCGTCGGCGGCGAGGCTTTCTCGTGAAGACTCTGGTCAGGCGGCGTGCTCAGACTACGTCGGGAAGGTTCGTGCGTCATGGTCGTCGTCGGTGGCGGAGGATCTTCGGCATTGCGTCGTGCAGCAACCGCACCTCCATCGGTTGCTGCCTTTAGTTTCCCGGGTAGGGGCTGGGAGATCGGCCCCGGGTGGGGCCGGTGCACTGGCGGCGATCCGGGGAGACGTAGCGGCCAGGCGAAGGTGAACGGGATGGTCGTTGTCGTTGCCACTGCGATCCGGCGATGTAGTCGGCGATGTCGCGAGGTCGCTCATCTGGGCGCGGACGCGGCGCGTTCACGTCGAAGCCACGCAGTCCCATCTCACGGTACTGGCAGTAGCGGTAGGTGTGTCCTGCTTCGCCACAGTGGTAGCATAGTGGGCCACCGCCCACTATGCTACCACTGTGCGCCAAACGTCAGTTTTCCTCGGCGCGCGCTGGATTACAGGCGAGCGGGATGGCGTCGGAGGTGGCGGCGGTGGCTGGTGACGAAATCGCGGAGGCGTTGGGTCCTGGCGTGGGTGAGGAGCGGCGGCAGGTCGGCGTGCAGCAGCGGCGTAGGTCATCGCCTCCGGTTGGGGTGTCGGTCGTTCGGGAACACTCAGCGAGCGCTGTACCTCCTCGCGAACGATGTCTTCGAGGGAAGCGACTTGGGGCTGAGACGACGAGAACATACGGCGCAGTTCCTCGCGGACAATAGCCCTTATGGTTTCGCGTAGGTCGTCGGGGCCGAGCCTTTGGACTTCTGCGATGTCTGGGGACATGCGCCGATTGTATTACGGGTGCGCATTTCCAGGGTCTTTCAATAGTAGTAGCCTCACAGAGGAACTCTTGGACTGTCGTCGGGGGGTTTCTTATTAGTCCGGCGAAGAGCTCCTGCTTCACTCCTCGCATGAGGAGGCGAACCTTCTTCTCCTCGGACATGTCGGCGTCAGGGTGGCGGAAAAGTCGCGTCATCTCCTCCGTAAAGACGGTTACGTTTTCATTCGGGAGCTGCACCCGCGTCTCCAGCAGTGATGCGGCTCTTTCATTACGCACGACGCTTGCAAAGGTGTGCAGGAAAGCAGCGCTGAAGTTGTCCCAGGTCGGAAGCGTTGACTCTCGGTCCTCGAACCAAATCCTTGGGCGTCTTCCAAGTAGAAATACACATGGCGCAGCTTATCTTCGGGGTCCCACTTATTAAGGGCTGCGACGCGGTCGTAGATGTCTAGCCAGCTTTCCGGGTCCTCGTATGACGATCCGCGGAAGGTAGTGGCTCTACGGGTTGGTGCACGACCACGGTTGCCGGAGATCTTGCTTCCGTCATTGTGGATGCTGGTTTCATTGCAGCCCTTGTCGTCTTGTCCTTGTCGGGAAGCGGCACGTATTCTGGGGGGAGTCCTTGTCGTCTGCGGCTAGCTCGAAGGACCTGGTTGGAGTCGTCCTTTTGGCGGCTTGGGCTTGCTCACGGCTGGACGGGGGCGTACGGTACATGGACCGAGAAGCACCTCCTCCAGATGTCACGTGGTCGTGAGGTACGCAGCACACAAGGCGAAGCACGCAGAGCTCAAGCGATGTCAGGCGAACTGTTTATTGCGCTAACTTGTGCCCAGCAAAACAAAACCGATCAGAATGTCCAGTAATAGCGGCGTGAACAGTCGTCGGTCGACGGAAAGACTGACAGGCGGCGCAATGCGTCGGCTTTTATACGCCCGTCATAACGCGTTCTCGCATTATCTCTGCAATTCTAGAAGTCACTCAAATGTGCGCGTCAGGCATGCAAAGTTTCAAGAATGGTCGACACGGTTCGCGAAGTGACATGCAAGGTAAACGCGGCCTGCGTTACGCGTAACAGAAAGTGATAACGGCGCTCCCCGCAAACAATCAAGGCAAGCGCGCGTGTCACAGGGTGGTGACAACGGCGTTCTCTTTAGACAAACGAAGGCAACCGGACGTGTCAATGTGTGTGTGTGTGTGTGTGTGTGTGTGTGTGTGTGTGTGTGTGTGTGTGTGTGTGTGTGTGTGTGTGTGTGTGTGTGTGTGTGTGTGTGTGTGTGTGTGTGTGTTTTATACCCAGGTAGAGTTTATAGGTACGGCATGTTGAAGAGTTTGAACAGTTTATCTGAAAACATCAAAGGAGAGCTTACAAATGTCACAATGATTCTGCGAGTCGAAAGCGAGAAGCCGTTAAGGGTTGACGAAGGCTTTCACCCCAATTAACACATAGCAAACAACATAAAAATCAGTCATGATACAATATCATAAACATGTTGGAGGAACATACCGATAGCATTCTTTAAAAAACACATAAAAAGTGATAGTTTCGCCACAAGGGCAAAGCAATGAATGCGATAGCAAGAAACTGTAATGCTATACGACGTGAGGCTCGCAGCTTCAGGAGCAATATCAATTGTAGCAAACATGCACTTGCTAAGTGAGCGCCTCCCGTGGGCAGCGCGTGCTGGTACGAAGGGCTTTATACGTTGTGTGTCACAAAACTACACATACAAAGCTAGGGGAGGCCGCTAAATGAACAAACAGAAGATGAGCGCGAACTATCAAGTGAAGCACGCACGAAACGAACGCACAGATATACACCGAACGGCGAATAAGCTGTCACAATGGATACTCTCAGTTTGAACATCGCTCCTGCTGCAAAGGCGGCCGATCGAAGCAGCGAAGGAAACTAGCGTGCCTCAAATGTCGAGCTGTGGCACTTGATAGTTCGCGCTCATCTTCTGTTTGTTCGTTTAGAGGCGTCCCTTGAGCTCGAGTGACTTTCGTACGCTCCCGTAATATCAGCGCGGACGTCACGGTGAAGCTCGAAACATCCCTCTTCTTCTCACCACGAGACAACCGCGCGAGCAGACAGTGGAAGGGCAAGGTTCTCCCTGCGCAAATATTAGAAGAAGCGAGCGAGCTGGCCGACGACTTTTAAATGCGCCGGCGCGCTCCTCGCGCCATCTCGCTGGCGATGAAGAAACGCTTATAAGTGCCTGCCGTCTCTGAGTCCTGCCAGCGGTAAAGGGTGTGTATATAAGGTTCGCCGTTAGCTCTGTGAAGGATCTGCTCTTTGTGGCGTAGGGGTTAGCGCCACGCGCTGCGGAGCGAGAGGATCCTTGTTCAATTCCGTGCTTGGGAAACATT
Organism: Hyalomma asiaticum; assembly: GCA_013339685.2. Lineage (NCBI taxonomy): Eukaryota > Metazoa > Arthropoda > Arachnida > Ixodida > Ixodidae > Hyalomma > Hyalomma asiaticum. Next base: position 232,689,494 of record CM023481.1, read on the forward strand.
TATCTGAATTATTTTTCTCTGGGACTTTCATATATATATATATATATATATATATATATATATTGGGCGCGAGGGCCACCACTGGAGATGCTGGCGCTACGGTCGTTATGACGTGCAAAGTTCGATCACGTGATCCCACGATCCCACAGCGCGCCGAGCCTCCGGCGAAGCGGACGGTTCACATGCGTTTTCAACGGCCATTCGCCAGCGTTTTTTTAGCTATAAACATAGTTGCTTCGCGTTTATTTCACGCCTGCGGACGCCTAGGGACCACAAAAGCTGAAAAGTGCACTCGGAGCTATTGGAAGCGTGGTATTTTGCTCACAGACGGCGTTTGCAAAATGAGCCCTGCCAGTGTCACTTCTTCCCTTTTACACTGGAGACGACGACGTGGCCAGCTTCAAACACGATTCTCCTTCTATCAGCAGCCGCGGGGTGTCATACGGCTTATCGATCAAGGTGTAGATGCTGGACACTCACAGTTTAACTGAAGCATTTAGACCACAATAAGTTCCACCTGGCAGCGTACTAGTGCATTCCAATTCGTAAACTAATACGTCGGGGTCTTACGCTGTATTTTCGATCGCTATTGACCCCTTTGTGCAAAATACGGACGGGAGTCATCCGTCGAAAATGCAATCATGATCTGGCTCGATCGCGATCGAAAATCGCTGTGTGGCGACCGTCTTACATACGCAGGAAAAATAAGCAACAGAAAGGACAAGCAACGCACAACTGTACTCCACACAGAAGGGTCCTTGGGGTCATACTGGCGAGAATTTAAAATGTGATCAAGCCACAACGTCGTAAGGTGAACCCCCTGTCCGAAAATAACAAGCTTTAATGACGTACACGTGTGCGCATGTGCTTAAATCATGCGAAAAAGGTCGCCCTTGAATGCAGCTCTATGCATGCTGCTTTGCTTTCCACAAAACTTAGGAACCACTCGCACCGCGCTCCATGGGGGTATGCGTGTTGAGCATGAATACAAATTTGCTAATACCATTTCTTCGAGTCAACGGCGGTCCCTTTGTTGATGCAATGATACAATGAATGAATTGCACGAGGAACACGCCGCTTTCTTGCGGCCAAAAACTATGTGTACTTGCCGCAACCACGCGCTAAAACCATCTTGATGCTTACTTTTCATTCATTTTCATTAATCAAAATGCTATCTCACCTAAATAAACAAGCAGACTCCGCACGCGCAGTATCCTCGCTGGTGACCATCGCAGACAACAGCAGTCGGCGCGGTGTCTAAAGCTTTGTAATGAAGCTGTTCTTTTTCCGGAAGAGTTCATTAACTTGCAGTACAATCAATAACGTATCCACAACAGTATTTCACAGATATCGTCTAGCTGAAAGAAAATAACAACAACAATAAAAAGGCGACGCGCAAAGCAGCTTCGTGCGGAACAAGGCAGTGCTGGCGGAGCAATCCAACTTTGCGCGTCACTCCGATTGTTCCGCATGGCGGCGCCACGGTATGTCCTCGCTCCCAATATATATATATACGGTGCATGACGGCGGCGAGGGGGACGGCAAAAACCAGCCGAGACTGTCCATATAATTGCTATCGCAATATAATGTTTACAGAAAGGAACGTTATAAATGATTTATTGTAGGCAACTGTTTGATGTTTGTGGCTGTATATAATGCCTCATTTAGCGACCGTAGTTAGTACGTGTGAGTTATTTTCCAGGCGTAAGTGGCTCGTGTGCTATAGGGGTAGGTGTAGTGTTATAAATGCGCTAAATCTGTAAGAAAAGAATCATGCTTTTTATGGCAAGTATGGTACCGCTTTAGTAGAACCGAATTGTTGGTCTCAGGCATTGGTTGTAAATTAAGAGCCTCAAAAATGGATTCGGAGTGTGCATCACCTGGAACATCTGTAATTATGCACACAGCTTTCTTCTCTAGGCTATATATTCGGCCTAAATTCTTCTCCGTTGTGGTGCCCCATAACAGATAGCAATAACTTAATGAAGGTAAAAATTGAGAATTATTTACTAGGAGTTTAATTCATTGTGGCAAGGTAAAACGCAAGCGTGATAGGACGCCTACGACACGAGAAAGTTTTGTATGTACCAGCTAAGCCTGATTGTTCCATAGCATGTTTTCATGGAAAATTACTCCCATTTTTCACAAGAGGGTCAATTTTAATAGGTTTTCAGCAAATTATTAGGCACAAATGGCAATTTACAGGCTTATTTTTGGGACGAAAGAGTACAGATTTTGTTTTTGAGGTGTTTATAATTAGCGAATTGTTCATTCTCTATATGTTCAGTAGTCCTAAGACACTGTTTGCTTTGTCCACAAGTTTATTCAGATCGTAGCCCTTAAAAAGAGGCTTGTATCGTCTCCACAAATAATAGTTTGTTGTGTTGTTACCGATGTTCACCAAGTCGTTCACGTAAACATTAAAAAGTAGTGGACCCAGCGTGTTGCCTTGGGGAATAGCACGCTTATCGCAAAGCGGGGATCCAAGATTGGCTAAAATAAGAGAAAGCCGATGAACTTGGTTGAGGACTGTATATTACGCTGAATTTGCCGTTAAGCTGACACGTGCACTGCTTTGCAGAAGGGCTTCTTGGCCCTGTCAAGCCCCTTCAAAAGCATCGGGTAAAACGCTCAAGAAAAAAATAAACATAATTTTCGTCGCCACCACCGCCATATTATTTGTCTTTTTACTTGCTGTTGGATCCCTCTAGCCCAAGCAACAAAACTGCATAAAAAGTGCATTTTTAGTTCCTCTTTCTTCTCTCGTTCCTCCTTCTTCTATACGCAGAGTAGCAGGCCAGAACAGAGCTATATATCAACCCAAGCATACCTATAGTGAAAAGAACAGGCGTGCAAGACACGGACACAAGGGGAAGAAGTGGACAACACAAACGCCGACTATCAACTGAAGCAGGGCACAGAGGCGAAAAAGAAAGAGGACACACAACTTATTTGCGCATGCTCAGGAATGGTAGCGCCACCTGTCAGGAATGGTAAGTGGCGCTGCGATCCCTGAGCAGGCGCAGATAAGTTGTGTCTTCTTTCTTCTTCGCCTCTGTGCTCTGCTTCAGTTGATAGTCGGCGTTCGTGTTGTCACTCCCCCCCTTGTGTCCGTGTTTTGCACGCCTCTTCTTTTCACTATGGACCCTTACCAACTCGCTCAGCGTTCTGTCCTTTTAAGCTTACCTACAGCGCGCAAATCCTAGGGAAAATTATTTCTCTTGCTATGCCGCAGTGTATACCTCAAACTTGTGTTAAATCTAATAGTCAGTAGTTTCTGGGGTTTTACGAGCCAAAACGTGACATTATTATGATGTAGACGCCGTGTTAGGGGACTTCGGACTAATTTTGACCACTTGGATTTTTGTAATGTGCAGCTAAATCTAAGCATACGGTTGTTTTTTTTTACGATAGCAATTGTATGGGCAGTCTGGGCGGGTTTTGCTGTCGCCGTCATGTCCCGTATAAACTCGAAATTGGTAACAACCCTCCCTCCCCCGCGCGCATCGTACCTTCCACCCGCGAGTAAAAGCACGCGAGCGGGGGGATTGATTGATTTGTGGGGTTTAACGTCCCAAAACCAGCTCTGATTATGAGAGACGCCGTAGTGGAGGTCTCCGGAAATTTCGACCACCTGGGGTTCTTTAACGTGCACTGACATCGCACAGCACACGGGCCTCAACATTTCGCCTCCATCGAAATGCAGCCGCCGCGGCCGGGATTCGATCCCGCCACCTTCGGATCTGCAGCCGAGTGCCATAACCACTAGACCACCGTGGCAGGGCGCGAGCGGGGGGACGAACGCGGCTGAAGCAGAGATCAAACGAGCCCGGCCCGCCTCCGTCGCTGGGGAGGCCTGCGTCGAAGCGGATGGGAAACGTCCCGCCCGTCTTTAATGAGCATCAAAAGACTCGACTGGGGGGGTCTGTCAACTGTAGACATCGCGCGGTCGCCATCGCTATCTGGGCAGCCATCAGAGAGCCTTGATCGCGTGCTCCGTTCCAGGTGCCTGAAACGACTGCAATGCACTCGCCACACAGCGCTCACGCGGACGCGTCTATGAGTGCCGGAAGGAACGTACTCGCTCGATGGCACTGTGCTGGGCCAAATTTCCCGATTGTGTAAAGTGCATACCGCTTAGCGCGGTCGCACGTTGTGAAGCGCGGGACAGAACACATCAAACAACGTGACTTTAGCTCGCCGCTCTGCTGGGCCGTTGTCTCTGCCCCCCGACCGTCACATATGGTACTTTACGCAACTGCATGCTTACTTAACAAGCCCACGTTCCTTGTAATTCAGAATGCCCCTAAATAGGCTAGTCTTACTTCGTATATTATATCATGCACTGCTATCGCATTCATTGCTTCACCCTTCTGGCGAAACTGATTTTTTTGCATTTCCGCGGCGACCGGGAATCGATCCCACGTGCTCGAAGCTTAGAAATCCAACACATTAGCTGCTAAGCTACCACGGCGAGTTCTTAAAAACAATTGTTTCCAGGGGAATCGGTGTCATGCGAACCAGCCGAAGAGGAAATTGCCTATGACGAATTGTTTGGCATTCAGCCCAACTGTCACCAGCATAGAATCAAGGTTTTTGTGCAAGCGCATGCTCTCACTTAACCCGAGCTGGACATGGGAGGCAATCGCCGGGAAAGGTTCCAAGAACCGACGTATCAGTTCTCCGAAAATGACCCCACGAAAGCTTGAACAATTAAGTTTTAAATCGCCTTTTAGGGCTAAGATCAATGTGTAGGTCCCTTTAGAGCACTAACAAAACGCCAGCAGTGGTTAGAAGACCGAGTGAGAGCCAAGGATGATCAAAAACCAAACAAATATGTTCTCACTCAACAGGCAGTTTACAAATTTGCACAAACACGGCTTTTTCGAATTACAAACATAGATGGGCTACAACATAGCACGGAATCAACTAACGCAATTGTACAAGCTCATGCACTACAATAGAGAATAAAACACAAAAGGGTCCTAGTCACCTGTTTTCAGTGCCCGGCAGTTCGCTCTCCGAACGCCGTCGTAGTTCCTCCCTGCCACCGCTCGCGGCGGCCGCGCGAGGGCGCCACGTAAACAGGGTAGCTAAGCAGGATACCGAGAGTAAGCGAATACAAGTACCTTGGCGTATGGGTTAATGAGGGTGATATATACATGAAGGTACACGAAAAAGCCTTGGCAGCAAAGGGAAAAAGGAACGCAGCAATAATGAAGCACAGAGCGTTATGGGGACACAATAGGTACGAGGTGCTTAGGGGTCTGTGGAAAGGGGTAATGGTACCGGGGCTTACATTTGGGAACTCAGTGGTGTGCATGAGGCCAGAGATACAATCAGGAATCGATGTGAATCAAAGAACTGTGGGACGCCTCGCGTTGGGTGCTCACGGGAAAACGACAAACGAGACTGTAAAGGGCGATATGGGATGGGCGAGTTTTCAGGCAAGGAAGCGCAGAGCAAAATAAGGTTTGAAGAAAGGCTAAGGAATATGAAAGAGAGTAGGTGGGCAGTGATGGTGTTCCGCTATTTATATAGAAAGAGCGTTGACACGCAGTGGAGAAAGAGAACTAGGAGGCTCACCAGTAAATATACGGCTCTAAGAGAACTGACAACAAAGAGCGTAAAGGGAAAAGTCAGAGAGGCGGAGATTTACTGGAGGCCAGCGATGGAGAAAAAGCCGACTCTGAATAACTACCGAGAGGGCAAAAACGAAATAAAGAGGGAGGCATATAATGATAATTCAAGAGGAAGCGCTTTATTGTATGAAGCGAGATCGGGCTGCCTTAGAACGCGTATTTATAAAGCGAAATTCGGTAAAGAAGAAGAAAAATGCACATGCTGTGAGGAAGATAGGGAAACGACGGAGCATGTTCTAATTGAATGCGGAAATATCCACCCAGGTGTACGTTTGGGCACCACCCTACAGGACGCCTTGGGTTTTAGGGCGAACAACGGGAAGCTGAACATAGCCGCGATTGAAATAAGTAAGAGACGGTTAGAATACTGGTGGCATAAAACTAGAGAGAACGGACAAAAATAATTATAGAGAAAAATAAGGACTTTCTGCCATAAGGGGCAGGGAACTGGGCTATGAATTTTCGTTTTTTCTATAGTATGATCGATTTGATTGAAGTAAATTTAAAAGGCATGAGGAAAATTTAAAGAGAGAGAGAAAAAAAAGTTCTTAAATCTTCTTACGAGCCTGGTGGCGCACATGTCACCGCCCCGCTACAAAGGGGACGCTCATAGCATCCATCCATCCATCCATCCATCCATCCATCCATCCATCCAGCTTTCGCTGCCTCAATGCGCGCGTCAAGGCCTCCCAAGGGCAACTCCTGCCGCTGCGAAGACATTTTTTGCTAATCTTTTATTGAAAATTGTGTGTGTAATTTTCTGTTCCAGCGCGTCTTCACTTCGCACTTCGTTCTGGCTGTAGGCATTTAAGCTGGAACGACATACTGCTGTGTGCCAGCTTATGCGCAGTTCTGACTAGGAAGGAAACCCGTGTATCGTTGCCGTCCGATGAAAAGGACATGAAGTAGATTTCATTTCCTTACACCCCCCTTGTTTCCCTGAATTTAAGGCAACCCCACACCCGCCTACTTTGCAATCATTTTGTGCTTGTATAGAGTCGGCGTACTTATTGTGTGAGCTCTGATAAATTCTTATATTCAACCTCGTGACTTCGGTACGTTTCTAAATATTGCCTCGTTCCTTTCGTAAAGCGAGATACTAATTTTTGCAATCGTTGTCATATGGCAGCTATACAACTGTCCCTTGTACTTACGCAAATAAAAAAATCGAGATAAATACCCTTCTCCCCTCAACCCCCACCCGTTCCCATGCAGGCGCAAACCGTAATTCCTGGGTAACCATCGTCGTTTCAAATTCACACCTAGAGTCGAGCAGTGCCCCATATTCCTTTTGCGGATGTAGTCTGCGACTGGACATGTAATTTCGATGTTCGTGCGGCCCTTTCAGGACTGGAGGAAGTGGATCGCTGGGAACGTTGGCACACATTAACTGCTGTTTCAAATGCGCTTCTGAACGTTGCTTAAAGCAAGCCCACAGTAATGTGCGCTGTTTGCAGAGATTCCGGTAGAACAATTCGCCCGCTGTCACAAATTTTATGAACCACAGAGTGGAATGATTAGCACGCTGCTGCTTGTATTTGCCTCCCCATCGGGTTTCGGCGACGGTGAATTACAGGTCACAATGGCTAAATGAGCAAATTAAATGCAAAAACAAACCACATAGCTGTTTGCACAAAATAAAGTTAGCCACTCCCGATATATTCACTTGTAGCCAAGATCGAGGTGGTTTACTTACTCTTCGCAGTTATGTTGACGCTGACGTCCTGCGCACTTCACTAGCCCGGCAGCAGAACAGCTCATTAGCCCATGCACAATGTGCATGAAAACGCAAGAACACTCACGCGTGGTACTAGCTGAAACTCGTGCACCTGATTTCCTTACAGCGGCCTCTTCTTCCGAACGACACATTTTCTGTGACTGTCAAATCTATGATGAAGGCATTTCAAAAAACTAATAAATTAATGCCTGAAGGTTTTAATGCCAAATGGGAACATATTAAAGCTCTTGACATTTTTTTGTACGCTGACTGAAAAGCACCAGAAACGCGCATCTTTACAGAAGGCGAAAGGGAACACCCACTCTGCTATGTGCATCGCAAGGCAGCAATACTTACAATTTCCATTGCGTACATCTTACAAAATGAACAAAACATAAAACGAAATACCTGTGTGCACAAGGCTGCGAGACAGTTACGCGGCAACGTGGAATAGCCGGCTCTAACGGCTCTACTTTTTCATGTCTCACGTTCGAGTTACGAAGCTACGCGGGCGGTGCAGGGCGGCCAACGCAGAAGCGCGCGCCGACGGACGAGGGAAGTCCCCTGTTGAGGTGGCGGCGGCACGTTGTACTCGCGCTGACGGCGGCGGTCTATTGTTGTCGAGCTCTCCTGCCGGGCACTGAAAGTATGGGCAGATTGCACCCGCCAGGAGCCACCACCATCGCATAGCCCGCCAGCGACAGTGTGGCCACTTTTTCGTTAGCGTCAGGAGAGCTTCCGAGGGCCGCCCTCGATACTCTGAGAGAAGTGAACGCGGTGCGCCCTTTGAGTGTCGTGTGGCGGGACTTAATAGCAGTTCTTTTTTTAATGCGAAGCATTTCTTAGCGAACTTCGGCAACATTAAGCGTATCTATCTATCTATCTATCTATCTATCTATCTATCTATCTATCTATCTATCTATCTATCTATCTATCTATCTATCTATCTATCTATCTATCCATCCGCCTACGACTTTGTGCTCTCCTGGCCGATTCGTTAATGGGATGTATACGAAAATTGGTATGCAACATATGACTGCATGACGAACGTAAATGACAGGTCATAACATGAAAATCATGACATGCATGTCATGAGCGGCATGATTTACGTGCTGCGGTCTTGGTCTCTTGCGGCCGTTTCGTTAATTTGATGTATACGAAAATCGGTATACCAATTTTGGTATACATCAAGTTAACGAAACGGCCGCAAGAGACCAAGATAGTAAGACAACAATGTATGACGGCCATGGGTGACACGTTCTAAGAACATGAAAATCGTGACACGCATGTCATGAGCGGCATTATTTACATGCCACGCGTTTGGTTAATAGGATGCATACCAAAATTGCTATGGCACAACACGACTGCATGACGAACGTAAATGACAGGTCATAACATCAGAATCATGACATGTGTGTCATGAGCGGCATGGTTTACATGACAAAGCCTTAGTGCTCTTGCGGCCGTTTCGTTAACTTACTATGTACCGAAATCGGTATAGCGAGAAAACAATGCAGATCCATTTTACGTTCCTGATGCGTGCTTCGCATTTCCTTGATTCCCACTCCACGTGGGATCTGCCATATTTTTTTTTTTTGCATGAAATCCAACACGTATTTCGGAAACGCTAGATGTTCAGCCTCCTTCTTGCGAAGCGCTAGTATGGTTTTTGCGAAAATGCGAAGCGCTAGTATGGTTTTTTAATATGGTTAGGCAATACAAAAGCGCATTATTGGTACACAAAATAATGAATAAAAACGTATCCCTTCCCTCATCAGTCTTATAGAAACCCAGAGGTCACACTCGACAGGCGGAAGAATTAAATCTTAACCCGCCGATATTCCACAATGTTTACTGCCGGCGAACAGTATCCTTTCTTGGTGCAAAAATCTGGAACGGTATCCCTACCCTGATTAAATGTCAGCCAAATATGACACAATCGCTCAGGAAACTCTTCCTATCGGGGAGTTACGATTCACCATATTGACATCGCACTACAAACTGTGTGTGAATGCACACTAATTCTGTTCTTTTTCTTTTCATACATGATTGTCCTTGAAAATGTGATTTGCGTTCGAATTGTATTGATAAACATTGTACTCGCTAATTAAAACCACAATATGCAGTGTCTGTAACGGATCCTTAACTAGCCATATCGGGTACGGATCCGGATGTTCTCGCAGAAATATTTTTGTAAATAATTTCAGTGAAATAAAAACATTCTTCAAGGACGAGAACGTAGTGTTAGACAAGCGCAACATGAGCGCTCGCATTATAGCCCTTCGCCTCTTCCTATACAGCTGAACATTGGTAACTTTTCCTTGGGCGAAATTACTAGGAATGATCAGCTGCTGGATCAGGCAGGCATGATCTAAAACATGAAATTAAGACAGCTGACGCTGAAAACACCCACCTGCGCATTCCGTAAATGCCGATGAAAATTCCCTCGAAAAACACGCACTTGACAGTTGAACCTTTTGCTTGATCTGTTAATTAACCATCTGCTCAACAATCAGTGCAGTAGCGCTTTTCTTGCAGGATAGTGCAAGAATGCGCGAGGTCAATGAAAAGACGCAGCGTTAAGTTGAGAGGTCGCCTCTGAGAAGCCGTTCCACTGTTCTAATGTTTATCCCAGCGTGGCTACGATGTTTAATTATGTTTGAGTTGTTCATTGTTGCGTGTTCGAGAAGTTATCCCTTGCGATTAAAGAAACAGTTGGCGTCAAATGTGTCCACGAAGCCGCCGTCACGGGCACATATGCAAACGTCAACATGCCACTGCGGTCGCTGTGTTTTAACAGCGACGCTGTTTTACTCGTTAGATCGTCAGAAATCCACAGAAAACTCCGTCGAATCGCGCATCGCCATAGCAACCATGCCCAGCTAAGTATACCAAAATTAGCTAAGAATATTTGGGGTTAATTAGGGCATACCTAATTAAGCTAATACTAATTATGTGAAGCATAATCAAGTTAACTCTAATTATGTCAATAATATTTAGGTCAAGCATATATAAGCTCGCTTAACAAAACACGTTTCGGGGCTAGACGGTCAAACACGTTGCATCAAATGTTTAGTACACTTTAGACGTGGACAGCACAGTTAAACACACAAGACGGGTGCTACTCCAACTGTTTATTGAAACCACACAAGTGACACTTTATAGCAAATGCAGACAATGAGCGCATGCGCCAGGTCAATGGAATACATAGATAAAGTGCTAGAAATACACCTATCACCTCTTATTTAGGAATCTAATCTCTCAGTCACGCAAGCAAATAGATGTGGTGCTGGTGCATGTGTCGCCCTTCTGCTTGATAAAGTGCGCTTCTGATATTTCGCGGGCCAATCGGTCTTTACTACGGCTTAAAATTTTGATTCCATCAAGTTGTGGCTCACAATCAGGGCAACAGCTGCGATGGGCGGGCAGGTTTAGGCATCTCGCTGACTCATCCTCTAATGAGCGCTCATGTTCCTTGGCGCGCTGGTTAACACAGCGACCCGTTCGACCCACGTAAACTTTTCTACACGATAGCGGTATTTCGTAAACCGCGCCGGTGGAACATCGTCCAAACGGCTCCGTGTGCTTCTTTTCACAGCCATGAAGAACCTTGCCGCCACCGCAGACCCTAGGGCACAGTTTGGCCAATTTTTGTGGGGCAGATAAGATAATCGGGACACCGTACTTGTTGCCCACCCTTTTCAGGTTATAAGACAACCTGTGCATGTAGGGTATCACCACAGGTTTGGCGTCGCTACGTTCTTGTCTCCGAGGCTTCTTCTTTCCCTTGAATTTCTGCATAAGCGACGCAGGCCCAGTGCGTTTATTTATGTACCGTGAGGGTGGAGCCGGCTTAGCCTATATAGTGGTAGCGCACTTGCTTCGCACCTTGAGGGCCCGCGTTCGATACCCCCTACCGCTTGGGAAGCTGCATGTGTGTCTATGTGTTTGTTATGTCTACCTAAAATCGCAACCTTAAGACAAGAAAGGAACAGTGTTCTTTTCTTGTCTTAAGAGCGGAACTCGTCGAACCAGACGTCGTGTCAACCGCGAACGCGGAAGTGTACACGTCTACCTAATTTTTATGAAAAGCTGGAACAAAAACACTTTATAAGAAAATTATTTGTCCATAGTAAGTCATATGCAATCATTCGTAAGAACAGTATTTAGCAGGTTCTTTCAACAGCAAACAAGCACATCAAGCGAAGCAAGCAGTCAAGCAAGCGATAAAGAACTTGCCAGTTATATTGAACGGTGATCGCGTGTCGAAACCTGCTGCAACAGTGCGCCGTCCGGCCTCGTGCGAGTCCATTAGCGGCCCAATACCGACCTCCTGAGTTTATTTATATTCTTGCAGGCAGCGTAGAGATATTGTGTTGACAAAGCAATGCAGTCGCGCTTGAATGAAATTCAAACTCGCAGCGCGCCGCTGCGCGAAACATGCAGAACCAGCGGCTCCTCCCGCGCACGCTTGTCCCGTAGCACTGGCGCCGCTGCGGTGGTTCGGAGAACTAGGTTCGGCACACCGGTTTTGGGCGACGTCGCAGGCCGCACTATGTGCGTTTTTATCGAGGGGCCGTGATAGTAGCGACGGCGGTCGACCGTCTGCTGGTTCTTGCTACGCAGGCAGGTGAGCTGTCAAGCTTCTTTTCTGCGCGCTGCAAGTAGCTGGCGACGTCGTGGTCTTCTTCGTTGGTGACGACCGACAGCATGGCGTCAAGCGTCGTTGCTGGGCTCCGTCCGTAGACAAGATTGTAGGGCGTCATATGCGTTGTTTCTTGCAACGGCGTGTTGTACGCAAAGGTCACGTACATACGGAAGGATGGTGTGGTCGACGACGACGTACATGGCCAGCATGTCGGTGATGATCGTATTCAGACGCTTTGTGAGCCATTATTCTCCTGCCGTTGGTAGGCAGTGGTCCGATGGTGGCTTGTCTGGTTGTATCTTAGGATCGCCGGAATTAAGGTAGCCGTAAATGTCGTACCATTGTTGGTGATGAGGACTTCTGGGGGCGCCATGACGTATAACGATGTTCTCAACACAGAACTTGGCTAACTCGGCAGCACTGCCTTTGGGCAGAGCCCTTGCTTCGGCGTAGCAGGTGAGATAGTCAATAGCTACGACAATCCATTCGTTGCCGGAAGTCGACGCCGGAAATGGCCCCAATAAGTTCATACCGATTTGCTCGAACGGTCGGCTAGGTCTTTCGACGGGCTACAGAAATCCGGCTGGCCTAATCGGCGGCATCTTGCGTCGCCGACGGTCTCTGCATGTCTTTACGTAATGGGCGACGTCGGCGGTGAGCCGAGGCCAATATTACTTCTCTTGTATTCTTGATAGTGTGCGAGAAAAACCGAGGTGTCCGGCTGTCGGGTCGTCGTGTAAAGCCTCCAGAACCTGTGGACACAACGCTGAAGGCACCACGAGGAGGTGGTCGGCGCGGAGCGGCGAGAAGTTCTTGTTCAGGAGAACGTTTTTTCGCAGGAAAAACGAAGGCAGTCCTCGGCGGAATACTTTCGGCACGGAGGCGGTCTTGCCTTCCAGATAGTCCGTGAGGCCCTTGAGCTCTGGCGCAGCTCGTTGTTGTTCCGCGAAGTCGTCGGCACTTATGGGTCCCAAGGGGGCATCATCGTCCTGGTCACCGTGCGGTGGCGGGTCGACGGATGCCCGAGACAAGCAGTCGGCGTCTGTGCGCTTTCGTCCGCTTTTGTTGACGACGCGGTGATGTCGAGTTCTTGAAGCCTGAGACTCCATCGCGCGGGCCGTCCTGATGAACTCTTCAGGTTAGCTAGCCAACACAAGGCGTGGTGACCACTCATGACTTTGAAGGGCCTGCCGTACAGGTAGGGGCGGAACTTTGATGTAGCCCAGATGATGGCAAGGCATTCCTTTTCTGTGGTGGAATAATTCGCTTCAGCCTTCGAAAGTGACCGGCTAGCGTAATTGATGACCCTTTCAAGTCCGTCGGTCCTCTGCACGGGCACGGCGCCGAGCCCTGTGCTGCTTGCGTCCGTGTGAATTTCGGTGTCCGCTTCTTCGTCGAAGTGCGCGAGTATTGGCGGCGTTGACAGGCGTCGCTTTAGTTCTTGAAATGCCTCGACTTGCGGCGTTTCCCATTTGAAGTCGACGTCGGCCTTCGTGAGGTACGTCAGTGGCTCGGCGATCCGCGGAAAGTTCTTGACGAAGCGCCTGTAATAAGCGCAGAGCCCAAGAAATTTGCGTACTGCCTTCCTGTCGGTGCGCGGAGAAGAGTCGGTGATCGCGGCCGTTTTCTGCGGATCAGAGCGTACTCCAGACTTGCTAAAAACGCGGCACAGAAATAAGATCTCTTCGTGGGAAGCGGCGCTTTTCTGATTTCAAGGAGAGTCCGGAGGTCTTAATTGCTTGAACAACAGCTTTAATGCGCCGGAGGTGTTCGTCGAAACTTGGGGAAGTACAACGACGTCGTCCTAGTAACGAGGCAAGTCTGCCACTTCAAGCCTGCCAGCACTGTATCCATAAGGTGATCGAACGTCGCAGGCGTCGCGCAAAGACCAAGGGGCATGACCTTAAACTTGAATCGACCGTCTGGTGTTATCAAGGCAGTCTTCTCTCGGTCTCTGTCATTAACTTCAATTTGCCACTAGCAGGTCTTGAGGTTTATCAACGAAAGATACTTAGCGTTGCGGAGTCTATCCAAGGCGTCGTCTATGCGTGGGAGAGGATACACGTCTTCGCGATCTTGTTCAGGCGACGATATCGACGCAGAAGCATGGAGTTCCATCCTTCTTCCTCTCGTAACAGCACGGGAGGCGCCCACGGCCTCTTAAACGGCTGGATGATGTCGCGTAGCATCTCGTCGAAAAAGCGAGGCCTTCATGGTCTTGCGTTTTCCTGTCAAAGCTCGATAGGGGCTCTGACGGAGGGGATGGGCATATTCTTCGGTATGATGCGGTGTTTGGCGAGAGGGGTCTGGCGGAGCCTCGATGACGGCGAGAAACAGTCCTTGTACTGCTGTGGCAAGGCGTTCAGCTGTTATTGTTGTCGCCTGGAAAACCTTGATTGACGTCGAAGGCTGGTTAGAACGCTGCGGTCGTCGTTGCTGGTCGCCGAGAATCCGTCAGCGCGAATGCGTTGCTGCTGTCCAAAAATTCATCTATGTGCACGACCGTCGTAGCCCTATTCAGTGCCTGTATTCGTTGCTGAAGTTTGTCACCATTACCTTGGCTTCGGCCTTATGCCGCTTAGCTATATTTCTTGCGACGCATACCTGACGGTTTAGGAGCAAGTGCTGGTCGCCTTCGATGATGCCTTGTAGGTTGGTAGGTGCTTTGGTAGGTAGTCGGAAAAGACGACGCTGCACAGCGGCGGAACGGTGACTTGCTCTTCCGTCACATTCGAGGCATGGTAACCGACGTTGCTATGGTGGCGTTTCATTATCTGTGGAAAGAGTTATTGACCTGGGGTGTTTTAAGAAAACTTCTCTTTCGTAAGTGCTTTTTCCCATTGGTCGGTCAGCTTTGCTAATGACATGTCCAGGTTCGTGATTGGCTGAAATTTTCTCTTACGAACTTTTTCGTCGTAATTTGTTTTTGTGAATATGGCCCTGAATATTAGGTCGATGACTGCGCTTTTTGTGAATATGGCCCTCAATCTTAGGTCGATGACTGTGCTTTGTTGGTCCAGTAAATTCCTGCCTAGGACAACGTCCCTAAAGCACTGCTGTAGGACCACAAAACTCACTGAATAGGTCTGGCTGTCAATCATGACTCCAGTCGTGCAGGTTCCAGTCGGTGTTATAAGGTGGCCCCTGATGTTCATAAAGCTGGCCATCCCCAGGCAGTCTTTAACTTCCTCAACTTGGCGGCGAAAAGACCACTGATAACAGAGTAGTAAGCTCTGGTGTCGGCTAAGGCGGTGACGCGGTGGCCGTCGATAATCACGTCGAGGTCGGTGGTTCGTAGTCTGGAGTTACAATTAGATCGGGGCATCGGATCACGGCTGCGTCGGCGTGCTGCACTGCTGTTATATGTCGTGTCTGCAAATTTTTAGGCTCCGAAGTGTTGTGAAGGGTCTGGCCAGGCGGCGTGGTGAGACTACGTTGGGAGGATTCGCACATCGCGGTCGTCGTCGTCGTCGTTGTCGGCGGCGTCGGAGGATCTTCGGCACTGCGTCTTGCAACAACCGCACCTCCATCGGTTGCTGCCTTTAGTTTCCCGTATAGGGACTGGGCTATCGAACCCGGGTTGGGCCCGCGTACTACCGCCGTTGCTGAGAGATGTAGCAGCCAGGTGACGGTGAACGGAATAGTCGCCGTCGTTGCCACTCTGCTCCGGCGATGCAGTCGGCGATGTCGCAAGGTCGCTTCGCTGGTTGCGGACGCGGCGCGTTCAAGTCGAAGCCACGCAGTCCCATATCACGGTATACTTGAAATAGCGGTGGGTGAGCCCGGCTTCCCCACAGTGGTAGTATGGGGGCGGTGGTTGGGGCTGCGCCAAATGTCATTTTCACAAAATAGTGCCTATTCCGACGAGAAACCCGGCGTCGAACTAGAGGGAAGGCCCAAAACAAAAACAAGAAAAGCGGCGAGCGGAGGAGGCGTCCAAGGTCACGCCGCGTCTACAAAAGAGCAGAATATTGTGGAACTTTCTTATCGCGGCGAGCGCGCGCGCGGGACAGACGTAAGGAGAGAGAGGAGGCGGAGAGTACACACCGACGCTCCTCGCGCAGTGAGAGAGAGAAAGAGGCGCCGCCCCAACGAAGAAGGACCTAGAATGGGCGAGAAGGTTCCCAACTTTTTGTGTGCTTTGACTCACGTGGGCCGCGCGGAACTTTCTAGCACGGCTTCCCAAGGCTATATAAACAGTCGGACGCTGGCCGCGGGGGAGAGCAGAAGAGTAGCAAGTAAAAGAAGAAGCAAGAAGTCGTGCGTGACTCAGACGCTGTTCCACGAGCCAGCTGACAAGCCCACCTGCAAGCTTCGAGTTGCGAAGACGCCCGAGTGACTTGGTGAATAGGACTCATTTGGGTTTTGTTCTTTGTTGCAGTGCATGAACTTGTTCGTGTTGGTTGGTTTTCGTGTAACGTTGTAACCCATCTGTGTTTGGAAGAGCCGTGTTTGTACACGTTTTGTGTAACTGCCTATTTGATGAGAATATATTTGTTTTGTTTGATCACCCTTGGCTCTGACTGTCTTTGAACCACTGCTGGCGTTTTGCTAGTGTGCTGAAGGGGACCAAAAGCCTTATTGTCCAAGCTCTCGTGGGATTATTTCCGGGAGATAAATACGTTAGTCCTTGGGATCTTTTCCGGCGATTGCGACCCGTACCTCACAGCACGGGTTTGGTGACAATAATTCTGGCGTCCGCGACTAGGACTTCTTTGGCGCTTAAGTGTTTTCAAAGTAGGGAGGACGAGTCTTGGGTTGTGTACGTGTTGGCGCAGACAATATTGTGTGTTGTGCCACGTTCTCGCTAACCTGTGTGCAGAGAATATTTTGAGAGTTGAACCATAGGCAGATATTTGTTTGCGCACGTGGCTAGATTTTGTGGAATGCCACCATGGATCTTGAGAAACTGATTGCCCTTGGTGAAAAGATGGGTCTAACCGGAGCTGAGTTACGGAAGTTGTTGCTGTTTTTATTTGGGGTTTAACGTCCCAAAACCAGCTCTGATTATGAGAGACGCGGTAATGGAGGGCTCCGGAAATTTGGACCACCTGGGGTTCTTTAACGTGCACTGACAACGCACAGCACACAGGCCTCAACAGTTCGCCTCCATCGAAATGCAGCCGCCGAAGCCGGGATTCGATCCCGCGACCCTCGCTTACGGAAGTGGGTTAGCCAGAAAGAAAAGGAAGTGAGAGAAGCTAAAGAACAAGAAAGACAAGAGAAGGAACGAGAAAAGGAAGCCAAAGAGAGACAAATGAAAGAACAAAGAACAAAGGGTGGGCTCGGTGACTGCACCACAATGCAGCCATCTAAACCACTAGCCTTTGCGATGCAGACGACATTCCTTGCGTTCGCCGGCCTGCTGCTGTCAACCGTGGCACGCCTCTCCCCAGGGGCGTCGTCAGTGTTGGCACTGCCGCGCTCCGATAGGGAACCGGAATCCTGCCACCTACCACCCACCAAATGCTCGACACCACCGGATGCGCCACCAGAGGAGCAGCGATCATCACCAATCGCCGTCATATGGGTGGCCAAATCGTCATCAACAACAGCACCAACACGTATAAAAGAGCCTCACCCGCTAACAGCACTTCGTGGGCTCGGTGACTGCACCACAATGCAGCCATCTAAACCACTTGCCTTTGCGATGCAGGTCAGTCAATCATATGTCCTCTTCGCTAAAAAATCTAGTAATTACTTCCTGGTGCAGTTTCCGAGCCCGAACTGCTGTATTTCTATTGCCATTGAGTGTATTCATGTAATTCATTCCTTGCTTATGTTATCAGGTGACATCGAAACTAACCCAGGCCCTAACGGGAATGCTGCTGTGTTGGCCGAGTTGCAAAAGCTTAGCTCTGGTCAAACCCAGCTGATTAGCGAGATACAGGGCCTGAAATCTCAGCTAAGCACAACGGATAAAACAATAACCGACTTAGGCAAGCGAATGGCAGTTCTGGAAACCCATTACCAAGCGCTTCTTCCCCTCAAAAACGATATTGAGAAAACGAAGGCCAGTGTAACCGACATGGCTAAGCAGGTTTACAATCTTGAAGCCCAGCTAGACGACGCTGAAAACAGGCTACGCCGGAATAACCTTATATTCTATGGGATCGCGGACCCTAACAATCGGGAAACGTGGGCTGAATCAGAAAGACAAATCATTGATATTTGCCGCAACCATCTTCACGTAACAGTGCAGCCTAACGATATAGAAAGAGCCCATCGTCTCGGTAATCACTCCACCAGTAGAACTCGTCCCATAATCGCAAAATTCTTGTCCCACAAAACCAAAGACACCCTCTTATCAAATGGCCGTAAACTGAAAAATGCCCCTTATAGTATTGCAGAGGACTACTCCAGGCCGGTACAATACGCGCGCAAACGATTACTTGCATTAGCGAAAACGCATTCCGATAAGTACTCTTTAATATTTAAAACACTCCACATCGGATCGAGGCGCTACGTATTCGACGCAGCATCCGACTCAGTTAAGGAAGTAACATAGCGGTTGCTCTGTCATCAGACGTCAGTCAAGCGCCAGCCCGCCCCGCCACGCAATGTCCTCTCGTTTTCCGTGATGTTCACTAACATACGTAGCCTACTGCCTAAGCGCGAACTCGTGTCCAACGTAATCTCTTCATGCAAGAGCAACATACTCGTTCTAACGGAAACGTGGTTAAATAGTGACGTCACGGACGCAGAAATATTAATGGACTTACCCGATTTCCAAGTGTACCGGAATGATCGAAAAGGCTCACGGGGAGGCGGCATTCTCATTGCCATTCATCGAGCCATATCGCGTACTGCTATTAACGTCGAACCTGGTATCGAATCCTTATGGCTCATTTGTCGCGCTTGCCCCGTTACAGTATTGCTTGGCGTTTGCTATAGACCCCCGCAACCTAATCCAGACTTTCCACGTCATCTGAACAATACCATGCATAAACTTGCTTCCACCTACCCACATGCCCGCATCCTTCTTTTTGGGGATTTCAACTACCCGGACATTGATTGGCAGAACTTTACAAATTCCACTATTACATGCCATGGAGAGGCGAAAAATTTCCTTGACGTCTGTTTAAATTTTAACCTTGTGCAATTAGTCTCGCGGCCAACTCGTGTTGCAGGTGGATCGGCAAATATCCTTGATCTCATACTAACCAATAGCCCCGAGTACCTATTATCTATAAATTATCTTCCCGAAATCAGTGACCACAAAGTCATACACGCCGTTTTTTTCATTTACCTCGCCCCGAAAACAGATGATTGATAAGACAATAAACCTTTACGACAAGGGAAACTATGCAGCAATAACTCAGGATCTTGGCGCCTTCTTTCCCGAATACGAATCCACATTTCACACACGCTCAATTGATGAGAATTGGTTGGTCTTCAAAAATAAATTAAATCAACTTTCCAATATGTTCATACCGAAGGTTACATTTCGTAGTCACCGGAACAAACCATGGTTTAGCCGACACTTAAAGCAGCTAGACAACAAAAAGAAACGGCTATTTCGTAGAGCTAAGCGAAACGACACGCCTGCCGCGTGGGAGAAATATTTTGAAGCTGAAAAGTCGTACTTGCTATCTGTTCGTAACGCAAAACACTCATTTTATCACCACGACCTAACTAACCTGTTAATAACAAACCCCAAGAAATTCTGGCCAATCCTAAATCCCACGCAACCCCCCCGATATCAAGCTGACAAATGATGTTCACGAACCAGCCAGCGACCGTGATAGTGCTGAGATATTCAACAACGCATTTGCATAAGTCTTCACCTCTATGTCTGGCACGCCTTCGCAGTCATTATCATATAACATAAAAACCTTCATGCCGGCCGTCACTTTTTTTGACGAAGGAATTTCATCTATCATTCACAATATGAAGCTTTCATCATCAGCTGGTATGGCTCTTATTAACTCGAAACTGTTAAAAAATGTGAAATCAGTTTGTGCACCATATTTCTCTCTTATTTTTTCGCAGTCACTTTCCTCAGGCAACATACCAGCTGATTGGAAGACTGGCAAGGTCGTTCCAGTCTACAAGTCAGGTAATAGAAACTCACCCTTGAATTACCGACCCATTTCATTAACCAGCGTACCATGTAAAATCATGGAACACGTCATATACTCGCAGATTATCGGTTTTTTAGATTCTAACCATTTTTTTCATCCATCACAACACGGGTTTCGCAGGGATCTCTCTTGTGAAACCCAACCAGCGCTATTCGTACACGACTTGCACACTAACCTTGACAGAAATGTTCAAACTGACTCCGTCTTCCTCGATTACGCGAAAGCCTTCGACAAGGTTCCTCACCAGCGCCTGTTATTAAAACTTTCGAAGCTGCATCTACATCCCAACATTCTCAAATGGCTTGAAGAATTCTTAAACAACCGCTCGCAGTCAGTCTACCTCAACGGCCACTTCTCTAATCCCCTCCCAGTTACCTCAGGTGTCCCACAAGGCTCTGTACTCGGTCCTCTCTTATTCTTAATTTATATCAATGATCTACCCTTGCATGTATCTTGTATCCGAATGTTCGCAGATGATTGCGTTCTATACCGTACTATTACAGACATTCATGACCAGCAGTCCCTCCAAACAGATCTTGATAATGTAGTAAAGTGGTGCAACGATTGGCTAATGTCTCTGAATCCTACGAAGTGCAAACTTATGTGCTTCTCTCGTCGTCACAACCCATCTCGCTTTCATTATTCCATCTTTAATTCACCTATCGAGCTAGTACAATCATATAAATATCTAGGCGTCACCATCACTTCCAGTTTGTCATGGAGTAATCACATCACGAATATCATCTCAGCATCAAACAAAACACTTGGTTTTCTGAAGCGTCACCTCCGCCTTGCTCCGCCACATGTTAAATTACTCGCGTATAAATCACTTGTACGACCTAAATTAGAATATGCATCTGCCATCTGGAGTCCGCATCATGCATATCTAATCACTGCATTGGAAGCCCTCCAGAACCGCGCCATCAGATTCATACATTCTTCATACTCGTATGACGTCAGCATTTCATCCTTGAAAAGCCAATCTGGCTTAACAGATCTGTCTCTTCGTCGCCGCATTGCTAGCCTCACACTTTATCACAAGTTTTTTTATTCTCCTCTCAATCAAACACCCTATATCACAGCTGCAGCGCGCATATCCCATCGCACCAGCCATCCACTTCAAGTTGCCCGCCAACCATCGCATACCACTACGTTTTCTGCCTCATTATTCCTCAGAACAGCGGTAGACTGCAACGGCCTGCCCTATGATGTTGTCGCCATCGCCTCATCATCTACCTTCCAACAACGCATAACTCTTTATCTTCAATGTTAACTATTGTTTGCTGTTTGTTTGTTTTTCTGTAATCCCACCCCTTATGTAATACCCCCTGAAAAGGGGGCCTTTAAGGTAATAAAACGAAATGAAATGAAAAAAAAAATGAAGGAACGAGAAATGCAAGCAGAGATCGCGAAGGAGAGGATAGCGGCTGAAAGGGCGAGAGAAGAAAGAGAAGCGGAGATGGCTGAGAGAGAAAGACAAAGGCAGCATGAGTTGGAGCTGGAACGTCTCCGATGGCAGCAGTGCGTTGACGCGCCCGTTCGAGTCGACAGCACGGAAAGGGAAGTGTTCGTTCCGACTGAATCCAAGCAAGCTGCTTGTGGCGTTCGATGAAAGAAAGGGTGATTTAGACGCCTGCTTGCACCGATTTGAAACCTTTGCTAGAAGTCAGAATTGGCCGGAGGAGCAATGGGCAACAGCGTTGAGTACTTGTTTGAGCGGCGAAACGCTCAGTGTGTACGGCAGGTTGACGCCTGCGGATGTCTCCAACTATGCAAGGGTTAAAGCCGCTTTGCTGAAACGATTCAGACTTACTGTAGAAGGCTTCCGAGACAAGTTCAGGACGGGAAAGCCCGCCGATGGAGAGACCGCTACGCAGTATGCTGCGAGACTCAGCCACTATTTTTATCGGTAGACTGAACTTTCAAGAATTGAACAGGAGTACGGTGCGCTTAGAGAGCCTCTCATTAAAGAGCATTTTCTCGTCAGTTGCCACCCGAGCCTCTCTCTTTATCTGAAAGAGAGAAAAGCCCAGTCTCTCAGTGACATGCGGGAATTAGCAGACCAATTTTTGGAAGCGCAAGGAGGTACGAATCTTGGCAAGATCAGAAGAGAGGGACTGGAAGATGTGAAGCAATCGACACCTGATGAAAGAAGAAGCCCTCCGAAGCCTATTACGAAGTGTTTCCTGTGTAATCGACTGGGACCATCGTGCTAGTGATTGCCGAACTAATTTTTCTCACCCGAGTGTGAAGTGCTTTAAATGCGGGCAGACCGGTCACAAAGCTGACACGTGTCGGAATGAAGTGAAATAAGTTCAGCAGGTATCTAGTGTATATGCCCCGCCCAAACAGGAAGACGATGAAAAGGTTCAAGGCTTCTTGGAACTTAAGGACGGAAAGAAAGTTCCAATCGTTGGTGCCATAACGACCGCACGGCCCGGAGCACTGGATAAGAATATGCCAGTACTTACTGGAAAAGTAGCAGGAAGGCGTGTAAGCGTGCTACGGGATACTGGCAGCAGAACAGTAATTGTGCGAAGGAATTTGGTCCGGAACCACGAGTTCAGAGGCGCAAAAGGTATCGTTTGCCTGATCGGCGGTACGGCGAGGAGGCTCCCTGAAGCGAGGATCGAGGTGGAAACCCCCTACTACAGTGGGAGAGTCACGGTTCTATGTATGGAGAACCCATTTTATGATCTGATTGTGCGAAATATCAAAGGTGCACGAGGCCCTAACGATCCGAAGCCTCGATATGAAGAGCCGAGGAATGAACCTCATCGTGAACCACCAGCAACTGCAGCTCGAGCTCAAAGGAAGCCTGTTGAGCGTTTTGTAATGCCGGACTCCAAAGAATTCGGCACGAGCTTCATTCGAAGCAAAGGAACTCGCAAATGGCAAGAGGCTGCCACACCCGCGACACTGTGCACTGAAACAGTCAGCTGGGGTGCGCGCTAACAGCGCAACTTTTTGTGCAAGTTCGGAGAATGGGAATAAGGCACTGTGCAAGGAAACTTCGAAGATCGACAGACATGAGAAGGGACTGCAAATCGCATCGGAGTCAGCACAGCGTTGCGAACAATGGATAAGGTGCGTTCACCACAACAGCTAACGCCAAGATTCACCCGCAAGAAAAGGAAAAGGAACAAACAGCGGCGTAAGCGAACGGCAGTCTCGAGATGCAAAATCTAGGTGTCCATTAGCAGGATGAAGTGCATGTGTTGTGATTATTCATGTTGGGTGAAAGAACGTCTTCATGTATCGATGTGTGTGTGTGTTACATTTAGATATTTTGTAAACGTTGAGAAAATTCATGTGTTGAGTGTTATGAGAAGCGATATGAGTGTTTCGGTTATTGTATTACGCGTGTGTACGCGATGAATTGTGAAGTTTTCAAGCGGTGTATTGTGAACATTTATGTGACGTGTGTGCACGATTCATTGTGAAAGTGTCTCGATGTGCCGTGTGTGGACTCATGTGTTTGGACTCTCATGTGGACTTATGTGCTCTTGATTGTCAGAGGGTCTTGTGGAACTTTGTGTGGTGTATTTCTGTCTGTGCACTATTTTGTGCGTTTTTGAATATTATTTCATAACATTCTTGAAGTGGGGGCAGTGTCACAATATAGTGCCTCTTCCGACGAGAAACCCGGCGTCGAACTAGGGGAAGGTCCAAAACAAAAACAAGAAAAGCGGCGCGCACGGAGGAGGCGCCCAAAGTCACGCCGCGTCTCCAAAAGGGGAGAATATTGTGGAACCTTTCTTATCGCGGCGAGCGCGCGCGCGGGGCAGACGTAAGGAGAGGAGGCGGAGAGTACACACCGACTCTCCTCGCTCAGTGAGAGAGAGAAAGAGGCGCCGCCGCAACGAAGAAGGACCTACAATGGGCGAGAAGGTTCCCAACATGGTGTGTGCTTTGAGTCACGTGGGCCACGCGGAACTTTCTAGCACGGCTTCCCAAGGCTATATAAACAGTCGGACACGGGCCGCGGGGGAGAGTAGAAGAGTAGCAAGTAAAAGAAGCAAGAAGTCGTGCGTGACTCAGACGCTGTTCCACGAGCCAGCTGACAAGCCCACCTGCAAGCTTCGAATTGCGAAGACGCCCGAGTGACTTGGTGAATAGGACTCTTTTGGGTTTTGTTCTTTGTTGCAGTGCATGAGCTTCTTCGCGATGGTTGGTTTTCGTTAACATTGTAACCCATCTGTGTTTGGAAGAGCCGTGTTTGTGTACGTTTTGTGTAGCTGCCTACTTGATGAGAATATATTTGTTTTGTTTGGAAACCCGCATTGAACTCCCGAATGAGCTACACTGAAGATATGACTCGCCTCTTTCACCGCTGCTCGGTGAAAGAGCAGTGGTGAAAGCCGCTTTGCTGTTGTGGTGAACGCACCTTATCCACTTGTTCGCAACGCTGTGCTGGCTCCGATGCGATCCTTGAAGCGGCACGCAAGAACAAAGAACAAAACCCAAGAGTCCTATTCACCAAGTCACTCAGTTGTCAGTCGAACTGTTTAGTGAGCGAACCTGTGCCCAGCAAAGCAGCGGCGTGAACAGTCGTCGGTCGACGGTAAAAACAAGTAGTGAAAAAATACCTCGGCTTTTATACATTTTTCACATCGCGTTCTCGTACTATAGCTGAGATTCTAGAAGGCGCTCAAATTTGATGGTGGGGCACGCCAAGTTTTTAGAACCGTCGATACTATTCTTGAAGCGGCACGCAAGAACAAAGAACAAAACCCGAACGAGTCCTATTCACCAAGTCACTCGGGCGTCTTCGCTCGGTCTTTGAACCACTGCTGGCGTTTTGCTAGTGTGCTGAAGGGGACCAAAAACCTTATTGTCCAAGCTTTCGTGGGATTATTTCCGGGGGATTAATACGTTAGTCCTTTGTATCTTTTCCGGTGACTGCGACCCATAACAAAACAAATATATTCTCATCAAATAGGCAGTTACACAAAACATACACAAACACGGCTCTTCCAAACACAGATGGGTTACAACGTTACACGAAAACCAACCAACACGAACAATTAGCTCATGCACTGCAACAAAGAACAAAACCCAAAAGAGTCTTATTCACCAAGTCACTCGGGCGTCTTCGCTCGGTCTTTGAACCACTGCTGGCGTTTTGCTAGTGTGCTGAAGGGGACCAAAAACATTATTGTCCAAGCTTTCGTGGGATTATTTCCGGGGGATTAATACGTTAGTCCTTGGTATCTTTTCCGGCGATTGCGACCCGTAACAAAACAAATATATTCTCATCAAATAGGCAGTTACACAAAACGTACACAAACACGGCTCTTCCAAACACAGATGGGTTACAACATTACACGAAAACCAACCAACACGAACAATTAGCTCATGCACTGCAACAAAGAACAAAACCCAAAAGAGTCTTATTCACCAAGTCACTCGGGCGTCTTCGCTCGGTCTTTGAACCACTGCTGGCGTTTTGCTAGTGTGCTGAAGGGGACCAAAAACCTTATTGTCCAAGCTTTCGTGGGATTGCTTCCGGGGGATTAATACGTTAGTCCTTGGTATCTTTTCCGGCGATTGCGACCCGTAACAAAACAAATATATTCTCATCAAATAGGCAGTTACACAAAACGTACACAAACACAGCTCTTCCAAACACAGATGGGTTACAACGTTAACCAACGAACACGAACAAGCTCATGCACTGCAACAAAGAACAAAACCCAAAAGAGTCCTATTCACCAAGTCACTCGGGCGTCTTCGCTCGGTCTTTGAACCACTGCTGGCGTTTTGCTAGTGTGCTGAAGGGGACCAAAAACCTCATTGTCCAAGCTTTCGTGTTATTACTTCCGGGGGATTAATACGTTAGTCCTTGGTATCTTTTCCGGCGATTGCGACCCGTAACAAAACAAATATATTCTCATCAAATAGGCAGTTACACAAAACGTACACAAACACAGCTCTTCCAAACACAGATGGGTTACAACGTTAACCAACGAACACGAACAAGCTCATGCACTGCAACAAAGAACAAAACCCAAAAGAGTCCTATTCACCAAGTCACTCGGGCGTCTTCGCTCGGTCTTTGAACCACTGCTGGCGTTTTGCTGGTGTGCGAAGGGGACCAAAAACCGTATTGTCCAAGCTTCCGTGGGATTATTTCCGGGGGATTAATACCTTAGTCCTTGGTATCTTTTCCGGCGATTGCGACCCGTACCTCACAGCACGGGTTTGGTGACGGGCATTTTTTCTCGGTCGGTAGCGCTGATAGACAGGTGGGCGGTACGACGTCTGCGGCGGCGGTGGTGTCTGGCGTCGGTATTGCAGCGGTACGGCGTCACGGCGCGGGGACGGCCTGACGTGCGGCAGCGGCGTGTTATTGCATCCGGCTGAGGCTACTACGGTGGCTCAGGAAGTCCACGTGCCTGATCGATTTCATCGCATACGATATTTACGAAGGAATTCACTTGAGGTTGCGACGACGGGAACACTCGACGAGCCCTTCACTCACGACGGCCCTTATGGCTTCTCGAAGGTCTTCGGAGCACAGTCGTTGAGTTTCGGCGTAGTGGGACGTCGAACTGTGGTTGTGTTGGCAGTTTCGCATGTCCAGCCTTTTCTCAATCATCGAAACCTCTGAGATAAAATCTTATATAATCATCGGTGGATTCTGCGTCAGTCCGCTGCAGAGATTCTGCTTCACTCCCCGTATAAGGAAGCGAACTTTTATTTCTTCGGGCATACGGGGGTCGGCGTGCTGAAAGAGGCGAGTCATATCTTCAGTTTAGCTCATTCGAGAGTTCAATGCGGGTTTCCAAGAATGCTTCAGCTCGCTCCTTGCGGATGACACTCGTGATGGTGGCGACAAACTTGGATAGAAACATGTCCCATGATGTTAGTGTGGACTGCTTGTTCTCGAAACACGTCCTTGTGCTGTCCTGAAGGGCGAAGTAGACGTGGCGCAGCTTTTCGTCACTGTCCCACTTGTTGAAGCTGGCTTTCCGGTCGTATGATTCAAGCCAGCTCTCTGGGTCTTCAGAAGGTGGAGCCACGAAAGGTCAGCGTCTCCCTGAGTTGCTGCATGCCGATTGCCGGTAAAGCATATGGGCTGTCATAGTACCTGTCGTTGCCATCGTCTTGGTCCTCCTGGTCTTATCGGGTAGAGGATCGTACTCTGGCGGTAGGCTTGCTGCTTGTAGCTTGCTCGCTGGTCGGCGTTGGCGTCGATGTCTTCTCGACGGCGCGGGCTTGGTTCACGGCTGCTCGGTGGCCTACGGTACATGGACCGGCAAGCACCTCCACCAGATATCACGTGGTCGTGACAATGAATGCGGCACAACTAACCCGTTATCAGTCGAACTGTTTAGTGAGCGAACCTGTGCCCAGCAAAGCAGCGGCGTGAAAAGTCGTCGGTCAACGGTAAAAACCAGTAGTGAAAAAATACGTCGGCTCTTATACATTTTTCACAGCGCGTTCTCGTACTATCGCTGAGATTCTAGAAGGCGCTCAAATCTGAGGGTCGGGCACGCCAAGTTTTTAGAACCGTCGATACCATTCTTGAAGCGGCACGCAAGATTAGCCCTACCTGCGCTGCGCGCCAGAAGAAAGTGATAATGGCGGGCGCTTGTGCGCTCTAAACTGGAGCCGGTGTCGCAGGAGTGAAACAGCCGAGGTGCTCTTTAAAGGGCATCGTTCTACTCTAGCAAAACGTCGGATGGAGTGAAATATATTTCTCACTCTTCAAAAAAAACGAGAGTGGTGTGTCCTTTGTAGCCTACCTTCATCTGAGAGAGTGAAATGTCCGCATACTCTTGCGGCATAAGAGAGTAAAACGCAATTCCACTCCAGCTCCACACATGTGATGCTCGCATGCGCAGCCACAAACAGGGCGGTTGGGACGGGAGGGAACGATTCAAGAAGAGAACAGCCGCTTTGTGAAGTGTGTTAACGCGATAGCGTTAGAGAGCTCGTTCCGCGGAAATACCGCCGTCGGTGTCGGCGTCTCCACGCGTCTCTTGTGAGCGAAAAATCGGCGGTGAGCGAAAAATAACAGCTCCAAAAATGGACAACTATGTCCATCTAGCGGAAGACATATCAAGCAGTGTCTCGACTACCTATGGCCTCCGAGACGGCGAGCGCGCCCGCCATCTCAGAGGCCATGCGACTACAGCAGAGCCTATATGCGGTCTCGTCGGATGCTCTGCATCCACTTTTTTTCGATGCAACTATAGCAGCGACCTTCCTACGGCTTCCACGTACATGCGTACAAGCTTTGCCGTACAAACGTGTGCAGTGTAAGTTCAAGAACGGTGCCTTCCTCGACTACGAGTCTCATTCAATGGCAGCCCTAGCAAGCTGCCTCTACTGTGTTTTTCCCCTATAGAACGGCCGTACCCGTGCTAGTGAAACCCGCCAGCCTACACGCCTCGGATTCTTCGCTTGCGTGTGCGAAACGAAGAGGAATACACTTTCAGCGACACACTAAGCTGTTGTTATCGTTGACGGCTGGTTTCGGAAGACTCACTGGGTATAACTTATACTCGTGAAGAAAAAGGCATCGCTACGCCTTCGGAATCAAGCCGTATGACGGCCATGAGCACGTCGACGGTGAAAGTGCCGTCACTGCGTTCCGTCCCGTTTGCAAGTCTGGTAAGTACGTCGTAGTACGAGACACTCCTGATGGCAGATACCTAAACTTCATTTGTGTGCTGAATAACGAGGAGTACGTATTTTGTGATCGCCAGTGGTTGTTCGCCGTACAGACGTGCTCGATGGACTCGAAAAGAGACGTCGTCGCAATGAAGCGGGTGGTAGCGAAGCACCCGGGTGCCGCTTTTCTTCGCCTGCGTTTATGAAATTCAGCCGCTGTTGTGTTCGTACGTGCTTGCTCAGGTGCATTTTACATCTTCGCGAACCAGAACTGTGAACGCGCGTTTGTCCGTAAAACAGAGTGCGAGCTCATTATCGGAATGCACTAATCTAAAACACATTGTATATTCCGCGCGTTTAGATTAACAGATATGTGTGGCGAACGGCTACCTATTAGCCAACGCTAAAGACATACCTGTTCTATGCATACTTTTTGTTTAATTACGCAGAACACTATCTTACCAGTGGCGCTACATAGCAAGTAAAGTGTACGGGTTATATACACCGCACTTCAGTGCAAGACTGTGCACCTCGAGTGTGATTTTGGTTGTGTGCTTTGCTGTAGTTGTGTGACTGGCGTGTATGTGCGTTGTGTCATGTCAATGTGCATGTTGACTGATTTATGAGGTTTAACGTCCCAAAACCCGCTCTGATTATGAGGGACGCCGTAGTGGAAGTCTCCGGAAATTTCGACCTCCTGGGGTTCTTTAGCGTGCACTGACATTGCACAGCAGACGGGCTTCAACATTTCGCCTCCACCTAAATGGAGTCACCGCGGCCGGGATTCGATCCTGCGACCCTCGGATCAGCAGCCGAGTGCCATAACCACTAGACCACCGTGGCGGGGCAATCTCTGTGTTCTATGGTCGGTCTCATTTAATTAAATGCCTGCTGATTGTAGCGTGCTCGAAACACACGGTGTTTGCTCTTTTTTTTTGTCCCTGTTGCTGGGAGTACCGTAACTCTCTCAAGTGAGTTAAGGCACTCCCAGCACCATCCGGAGCTGTGTGGGAATGATGGCTGCTAAAGCGAAGGCGTATTAAGTAAGATGTATTGTTTTTCCTTTAGGTGATTCACACACACACACACACACACACATATATATATATATATATATATAGGATATTTCACAAAGTCTGTTAGTAAGACTATCCGGTTACGAGTCAATATTCTCATCAACCCACTGTAAAAGAAGCAAGGTCATCGTATTCATCCGCCGTGAGCTCACTTACGTCATCTAGCCTGTGCGGCCCCATGACAACAATCGGTACGTGTGCGTGGCTGTTAAAAACAGAAGAACCACTTTTGCACTTCTTGGGATATATATGTCGCCATCCCGTCGGTTTGACTCCAAGAGATTGGAAGAGTGTAACAGACATTAAAATCACAACCTGTTCCGTGTATTATCACCGAGGACTTCAACGCCTGCCATAACATCTGGATAAGCTGAAAATTCAAAGCAACGGGACGTCGACTAGCTTCATTAGCTTCTAATAATGGTCTGTACCTTCTGAATTACGCGCGCCCTACACACTAAACATTTTAACACCCTTAAGGGTGTAAATCGACTTGTCGCCAGACGAACACCCTAAGGGTGTTTATGCCTACACCCTTCGTGAAGGGTGTTATCCTAACACCCTAGAAGAAGGGTGTCCAGCAAAATAAAATTAGGGTGTTAGGGTGTTCGTACAGTTTAACACCCTTCTACAAGGGTGTTGGATGGGTGTGCACCCTCCGCTACATTGACTCTGACAGAGCCTATAGAATGGGTACACGCACGAGAAATGATACTATGGACTGCAAAAGGTAATAACAGAAAAGGCAATCTGTTTAGTCCACTTTGCAGACAGGCTTTGTAAGGTCTGTGCACTTCATTAAGCTTCATTATATATAGACTGAACATTAGAGTCTTAAATACTGTACGCAGCATATATACATAAGTGTATATATACACTCTCGTGTGTATACACTGGAGGCTCTGTGAGGCGATACAACAGAAGGTACTACGTATGTGCGTGCATGTTCAATGGAACATATATGGTACTCAAAGGCACGTCATGCTGGATGCAGACCATATACATGTTTCAACAACTCGATTTGCAGCTAAACCTGGCATGGCAAAACCATGGTTCAGCCTTATCGAGTTAATTTCAAACATTCTGCTTATACATAACACTGCTGCTCTTTTAAAGAAATCGGCCTTTCACACCTTCTGTAAAGGAATATACATTTGTGAAGGATAAATGACTAGAACATGCACCACAAGACAGTTTTTCTCTCAAGCGATTTACATGTTTTACATGTTTTCTGCGATTTAAATGATATGCAAAGGCACACTGGATGTCATCTTGACATTGCATTGGTTACTAATACAATGTATCAAATATTTAACAGCAAAAGTACAGCAACATTACAACAACAACAAAGATTCACTTAGTTGGTGGAAATCTAAGGCCGTGAGAATTTCACAACAGTGTTCAAAAACTTCGTCACAACAGCCCTTGGTTTAGTCTTCTCAAGGCCTACAAAAAAAAAACGCTCCAACACTACGAGAGTGTTGAATGCTTTGCGAGCATACTGCAGATTGAATAGCCAATATGCACACATTATTGCTGTCAGTCCCTCCTCTGCATTCATGACCCTGAAGCACTGGGACTGGTCCACCATTAGCCACAAGAAGTCCGCATCCTCCGGTACGTCCCCACTGAACGACACGCATGGTGTTGCTGGCATGTCATCCTGTATTGACAAAGTGAAAACGGTATTTTGTGCATAAGAATTCACTGTGTGGTTTTGCTCAAATCCTGTACAGGACAAAAGTTGCTCTCGTGCACATCACAAGGCACAACTTGTCTTAAATGTAACAGATACGCTATCTACTATTAGCCACTGAGTTCTGGCGGAACAAATGGGACAGTTATAACGTGTGCAGCATGAGTCTCATTTAAGTGGGAGGTTTAAACTGTGCAGGTTATCCCAGAAAATCAGGGGAGCAATTGTATTCTCATGAGTCTCTAGGAAGTCACGATGCCAACTAACGAAATGTTAAGTACTGCATGTAGGTTCTGCAATTTCATGAGTGCTACAGAAGTCATCTCACTGAATGAGGCCCGTGGCCACTATTGAGAATTTGTGCTCATTTTTATGTATCCATTTCACACACACACACACACACACACACACACACACACACACACACACACACACACACACACACACACACAAAACTTGACATTCGCTGCCCTTTAGCTAGTGCCCAGCCTTTGGCACATTAAGTGACTTGAAAATGCAAGACAGGCTCATTAAAACAATTGCTACTAATTGTTTCTTTATTCTGCATCAGCTGACATAAATAAACCCTGAGACACATAAAAATAAAAATTTGTTCATGTTGAGGTAAATACTTGAGCAGGCTGGTGCTTCATCACACTAAGAAAAAAGAAACAGTAGGAGGAAGTGAACATGTAATTGATACAAGCCCCACAGCATTCCATGTGCACTATTTTGTTGTGCTTTTGTCACACACCTATTCATGAAATTGAAACAAGCCACTATGCAGTTTGCTTCAATTTTTGTTTGCTAATATGCAATGACATTAAGTACTGAATGTTCTATAAACTCACATTCTCTTGCACAAATAAAGTTGAATTATATGCCATTCTTTCCTTCACGTTCATCGAAACAATACTCAGTGCTGCAAGTGCAAGGATGTCTGTAAAAATCAGCGATGATGCAAGATCATTACATTTGAGAGTAATGATTTATTTTCGAGCTTTCATAGCAGAGCCAATGAAACATTTATACAATATCAAGCTATGTGAATGCAACAACACAAAACACTCGATAACTTTACAACTTCTAATACACTCAAGGCCGATAACACACGAAGCCCCTCTACGCAACAGGTAATGTTGTTGAAAAAAAAAAGTACCCGTCTAACTAATATGCTCGTGCGTTAAATGTGCATTGTATGAAAAGCGATGTCCACTGTGAAACGTTGACAATCAACGAGCTTTCCGAAGCGGGTGAAGTTAGCTGTATGCTCGGCGAATCAAGTTCGACGGTGCACGGCGAGCCCGTTCTGCCACTCTCTCATCGCAGCCGGTGGCATCCCGAACATCAGTACGTTTTTTTTTTCTAATTGGCGGGTGAGTGCGTGAGATTATTTTAAGGAGAGGATAACGCGGTTAGAACGTGAACATTAAGGCTTGAGATCAACACCAAAAATCCGAAAAGGCCAACCTACGATGTCGGAACCTGACCCGCGTGGTTTGCGTTTCGACATGCCGTAAATGCGGGCGCGTCTAAGCACGTCCGCGTGCACACGAATTGAATGCACGAGCTGTAAAGCAGTACAGAACTCCGCACCTTCAAGTTTACTGCAAAACGACGTCGTCCTTGCATGCCGTACCGAACTCACAATGATACCAATGCACAGTCCCCGCTTTCGAATACGTAACTATGCGGGTGCCCAGCTCGCTACAAAAAACGGACCTCGGCTTTCATCGAGCTTGAAAAGTAAGTTACCGGAGCGCTCAACAAATACACAGTTCAACAAATAAGCGGTCACTCACCTGACATTTGCTGCATGACAGTAGCACTCGGGACCCAAGAACAGGACAGGTGGCAACTGCTTGTTTCAGGGCGCCCAACGAACCTTCTTCCATGGAGTACGATCGTTTTGCTAGGAGGTGCGGTACGGTCACAAGACAGCGTACAGGCGGCATCTCGAATGTGATGCAGCACACAAAAGCGACGTTCCAACGTGCTCAGGAAAAGCGACGTACAAGCTCAACAGAACAATTAAAACGTACCAACACGCGGCACAGGTCACTGAGAATATCGTCTTCGACGGCGCACTCACACACTGTGACGGAGGAGTGAGAGCATGTGAACGTGGAAAGAGTTAACGGGCGCGCACACTACCGGCAAACTCGCCGTAACCGTACACCGGCCCCCGGATACCTGAGACGGCAGCGGAGCGAGCGCTGTCCACACTGCACACCGGCGCGTCTCACCGGCGCGTCAGTCACGTGACACGAACAGGCGGCGAGGTTTTGCGCGCTTTGAGTCTCGCACAATCGCTGCATGATCGTGCGAAGGCGACGTTTCGCTCGCTTAGCGTTGTCTTTTGATGAACATTTTCATGTGTACGTTGGGAGTGCAACACAAGAGTACAAAGTGCTGACATCATTTTCGGAGTTTGAGAATGAACCTTTGTACATGCGGCAACAAATGGGACGTACTGTGATAAACACCCGCCAAGGATTACTGTAACATATGTGCCTTATCTAGCATGCAGCCTGTATTTTATTATTTTTTATTGCAGAAGTCACACACTCGACCAAGGCTATTATACTCGTATGACCTGGAAAACTGCATTAATAATTGATTGCCAGAATGGAGCATGTAAAGTCTTTTCTGATTATCAATTTCACATGAATATCACATTCAAGCGCCGATTTCTTTGAGTCCTACTACTAGGCGTGACACGCGCCGATCCCAGCCCCTTAATATTGTTCCTTTTCAGCCATTTGTGAATTGCTTTAGGCATTCTTTTTTCCCAAGTGTTGTCGACATTTGGAACAGCCTAGATGGCTCCCTGCGGGAAAAGCCAAATGAACAGTTTGTGAAAGAATTGCCGAACTATATCTCGTGATGCTTTTATAAAGTATTGTGCATTTTTTTAACTAACTCATGTGCCTTCTTCTACTTCTTTGTATGATTGTATGATTTTTGTTTGATTTAGAACTGATGTACCCACTCCTGCTATGTCTGGTCTATCGAGACAGCAGTA
Organism: Hyalomma asiaticum; assembly: GCA_013339685.2. NCBI lineage: Eukaryota > Metazoa > Arthropoda > Arachnida > Ixodida > Ixodidae > Hyalomma > Hyalomma asiaticum. Next base: position 232,724,004 of record CM023481.1, read on the forward strand.
CGTGTAAATGAATAAATAAATAAATAAATAAATAAATAAATTTGTAGTCTAATTGCACAGCACAACATTTGTTCATCATTTATTAGAGAGAGTAATGAATGTATTCTGATAACTTATAATGTATGTACATTTATGTATTTCAGGAGTGCTTTTTTGTATACATTGAACATGTGCAACTGTACTCTATTGGAACATCTCTTGGCCTGTTCAAAGTAATTATTTTTGTCTATCTTATTGGCTTAATAATTAATCAAGTAATTAAAAGTCGATACCCTAGCACGTTAAAGGTTATCATGCCGACGATAAGTTTTCTGTAACACAGCTTTAGACCGAGATAGGTTTTGTAATTAACTCAAGTTTTGCTGTCAATTGATTCTACTTTTGTATATGTGGTTGCAATTGCTCGTATAAATGTTCATGCAGTTGGCGTTAATTGTGGAAAGTACGAAACGGTAGTCAGTGCAAACCGTAGTCAGTGCAAAAAAAAGGTGTTGATTTTCTTCTACATTTTCTCGAGTCTTGTAGTATCCTCTTAAGCGATGATACTTGATGATTTGCCTGTCTGAAAATAAATTATCACGAGACATAACATTCTACCAATGGCTCCACCATTTCCTTGTTTCTGTAATGTCACTGACATCGTAACCTTAGAAAAAGCAGTACAACAGACGCATTTCGCAACGCACGCGATCTTGGTATGGATGCATGGATGCAGCTTAATGCTTCAATGTACACCCTTCAGTTGTTTCATGAACACCCTTATGAAAGACATTAACACCCTCTTTGCGCGCACACCCTTCTCTTAGGGTGTATACGACGTAAAAAGGGTGTTGTACAATGCAAAAAAGGGTGTTAATGTTATTTACACCCATTTTACACCCTTAAGGGTGTAAAATCTTAGTGTGTACGTTCCTTAGGGGAACTACCTACAGCAGCTGCCTTGATTTGACCTTCGTCTCTAGCCGCTTCGCCAGACGTCTCTAGTGGTTTCTGGACATCGAAACACATGGCAGCGACCACATCCCCACTTACCTTAATATCGAGGTGATGCTCAATAGGCGCTCGTCCAACACTATACGAATAATAGATTGGTCTATATTCAAAACTCAGCTCGAAGACGTTTGTCAGAAAGGCCTCTCTTGTGTACTTCAACAAGCTATCCAGGAAACGGCACAGGCAGCCACCATGCGTACTCTCACGTGCTCTCCATGGTACTCTGAATTCTACCTGGAATTGGAGCGACTTCCCTCGATCCACCGTCGTGCCGAAAGGAGGTACCGGCGCTCTAAGGCAATTCAGGACCTAAGGAGCACGGCGAATGCAGAAGATGATCCAACGACGCATTGATAAGCTTGAGTCACAGCGGTGGTCGAGATTTTGTACATCGCTAGATCCCCGTAAACCGCTGTCTCAAATATTGAGAACTGTGCGAGGTCTACGTTCGGTTCCGCAACAGCGCGTTCGGTTCCCCTGCGCTATTCCAACGCCGACAAGACAATGACGTAGAGGAAGATTTCTGTGCAATGATTGCATGCCAGACAGGGTGTACAGGTTCACTTACACGGAGCCGTGGTTCGGACTCACGTGATATACGCGTGGATCTGCCGTTCGCAATGCAACAGCTCGATGTGGCGCTCATCCAATGTAACCGACCGTCGTCGTCTGGCCCAGACGACGTATCGTACCGTATACTGTGCCACCTTTGTCAACAGGTACAGGAACAGCTCCTCGATATGCACAGTGAGTGCTTGCGCATTGCCAAGGTTCCTCGTGATTGGTAGGTCAGCCGTTTAGTACCGCTCCTCAAGCCTGGCAAGTCTCCTTTATAGATTACCTCTTACCAACCATTTGCGCTGGCAAGCTGCGTTGGGAAAGTAATGGAGCGAATGATCCTCGTAAGACTGGAATGGTACCTTGAACACTACGAAATTTACCCAGACGCTATGGCTGGCCTTCGACGTCACCGATGTTCTCTCGACAGTGTTACCGATCTGGTAACTTATGTTCAGGACCAAAAGACGCCTAAGAGATTGTCGCAATATGCCTGGATATAAAAGGAGCCTATGACAATGTGCAGCACGACGCCATCCTTGAGGCATTAGAATCTGTGGGCCTAGGCGGTCACGTGTATCGTTGCACACGCAGTTACTTGCATAGGCGCCCGGTGTTTGTGAATACTGAAGCAGGCTCAACCTCACAGCCTTACACGCACCATGGAGTTCCGCAAGGTGATGTATAGAGTCCCACCCTCTTCAACATGGCGCTCAAGCTGGTCTTGTGGAACGGCCTTGTGGAAGTCAACCTATCGTTGTATGCCGATGGCATCTGAATCGACGACACGGCCTCAGGTACGCGCAAGGCTTCAAGAAGCTGCGACGATAACTACGACGTATCTTAAAGAACACGGCCCCAACTTATCGTCAGAAAAATGTGCGTTGGTCGCGTTCAGCCGACAGCCAGTACGACAGTACGGTGTATCTATCGATGGCCAAGTAATCCCTTATGTCAGGAGCATCGATTCTTAGGCGTGATTATTGATCGCAGCCTTTGTTGGAGTCCTCATGTGGCCCACCTAAAGAAGCGCCTAACTGAGGTGTCTAATTTGCTCAAGTTTCTAGGAAGAAAAGCCTGGGGTACTTCAGTATGGGAAACGATGCAACTGTGGCGACACACTCTGCGCCTATTTCCGCGCAGCCGTGTCATCCAGCCCAGCGGAACCCGGCTACACGCAGCACCGCGTGTCCGATAAAATGCAGTGCTACCGCAGCGTCACTGGAGGTGGGCGTCACCGACTATGGCTACATAAGCAGGCTGCTTACATTGGAAACTCTCTTCTTTTTACCTTTCGCTACCCGGACGAGGGTAGCCTCGTCCGCGGCAGTTGCTTACTGAATAAACCCATTGTTATGTTATTATGTGGGTTTAGGGCTTCGACAGATCCGGCATCCCACATCTGGTGACCCGGTAAACCGAACGCATCGCTCCGTCATGGCCGACCAAGACGCCATTGCCGCTCTTCGCCGACAAGTGCATCAGTTTCAGGAGCAACTGCAGGCGCAGCAACTGTTAATTCACAAGCAAGAGCAACAGCTCCTGGAACGGCAGCGCCAACTCAACGAACCCGTGCATCAGCACTCTGGCGACGCCCCCGCGACCCTGGCCGTGTCTACCCGCTCCAACGATGAGGTAAGAACAACCCCTGCAGACGGAATTCTGCACGTTGACACACACGATGTCTGGCACGTCGATGTCAAGCTTCCACTCTTTGCCACCGACCAAGTCACTAAGCGGCGGTTCCTCATCGACACTGGGTCTGACATCTGCTGCTTTCCGCGAGCGTACCTGCACGACAAACGCCCCTGTACGTCGTTTGAGCTAAGCGAAGAGAACCACTCGAGCATTAAAACCTACGGCTCACTCCGCCTTAACATCCGCCTGAAAAACCTACGCCGAGAATTCCCATGGAACTTCCTCATCGCCGACGTCGCAGAGCCTATCGTCGGGTCCGACTTCTTAGAGTACTACAACCTTCCACCTGACTGCCGACATGACCGACTTATTGACGCCACAACAGGTCTATCCTCGCCAGGCCAGCGAACGACCATCCAACATCCCAGCATCAAGGTGCTTGCCGTTGAAGGTCATTCACCGTACCACGCACTTCTCGCAGAATTTCCCGACCTGACTCGACCTAGCGGACGTCCTCGAGAGGTGCGCCACACAACCGTCCACTACATCCGCACTACTCCCGGCCCTCCGGTCTCCTGTCGCGCCCGTCGCCTCGCTCCGGAACGCCTGCGAATCGCCCAAGCCGAGTTCAAAGCCATGCTCCGTGAAGGAATTGCGCGCCGCTCGGAAGGACCTTACGCCTCACCACTTCATCTGGGGCCGAAGAAGACCGATGGCTGGCGACCCTGCGGAGACTACCACGCCCTTAACGCCCGCACCATCCCCGACAGGTACCCAGTCCATCACATACAGGATATTCCCCACCGCTTACATGGCAGTACCGTCTTCTGGGTTGTTGACCTAGTAAAGGCGTACACCCAAATTCCTGTCAACCCGGACGACGTCCCAAAGACTGCAATGATCACACCCTTCGGCTTATTTGAATTCCCTTTCACGAGTTTGGGCCTCCGGAATGAGGGACAAACGTTCCAACGCTTCATCGACGACGTCATTCGCGGCCTAGACTTCTGCTTCGTCTACCTGGACGACATTCTGATGTTCTCTCCCAACGAAGAGGTCCACTGCCAGCACCTACATCAACTTTTCGAGCGCCTAAATTACCATGGCTTACTCATCAACATACAGAAGAGCACGCTCGGCATCCCCGTCGTCACCTTCCTTGGGTATCAAATCTCCTCGGAAGGGACTCGACCCTTGCCTGACCGCATCCTGGACCTTCAAGATTACCCTCAGCCTACCACAGCAAAGGCTCTTCGCCGTTTCCTAGGCATGGTGAACTTTTACAGGCACCTCGTGCCTAAAGCAGCCACATATCAGGCCCCTCTCCATGATGTGGTGGCTAGCCTACGAGGCAACCAGTCTGTCGTTTGGACACCACCTTTGATACAAGCTTTCGGAGACTGCAAAACTGCCCTCTGCAACGCCACTCTGCTCTCTCATCCCAAGCCAGAGGCCCCCTTGGGGCTCTTCACTGACGTCTCTAGTACCGCCGTTGGAGCCTCTCTCATGCAGTACGTGAACAAAGGCTGGTGCCCATTGGCGTTCTTTTCGAAGAAACTTTCCCGGCCGGAGACGCCCTCGCCCTCTGGCAGCGTCGCCAGTGCAACTTCGGCCCCTGCGGAGACTACTTGGCCAGCCTACTACAGAGAGCTCCTTGCCATCTACGAAGCGGTCCAGCACTTTCGCCACGTCCTCGAGGTACAGCACTGCACCATCTACACCGACCACAAACCTATAACTTACGCCTTCTCCCAACGCCGCGAAAAACTTCCACCGGTCCAGCAGAACCAGCTGTCCTTTATCGCCCAGTTCACCACAGACATCCAACACATCAGTGGGGAAGACAACGTGGTCGCCGACGCACTCTCACGAGTCTCTGCTGTCCAACTACCACCCGCGACGACTGACGCCCTCGCCGACGCTCAGAAGACGGACGCCAAACTCCAGCAACTCCTCGAAAATGGCTCTTCTCTTCGATTTCAACAAGTTGGAGTCCCTGGGTCGACGGACACCCTGTACTGCGACATATCCACCGGACGGATAAGACCATATGTGCCTTCACTGCATCACCGTAGCCTCTTCAACCAGTTGCACAACCTCAGCCATCCCAGCATTCGAGCTTCTACGCGCCTTGTGACTGACCGTTACGTGTGGTCCTCAATGCAGCGTGACTGCCGCACCTGGGCGCGCTCGTGCATCCACTGCCAACGCGCCAAAATCACTCGGCACGTCAATTCGCCACTCGGGACATTTACCCTGCCATCGGAACGGTTTCAACATGTCCACATCGACATTATTGGTCCCCTACCACCAGCCGGACCTCACCGCTACTGCCTCACTGCCATTGATCGCTACACCCGATGGCCCGAGGTATGGCACCTCGAAAGGATTACGGCAGGAAACGTCGCTTCGATCTTCTTCTCCGGCTGGATTTCCCCTTTCGACACTCCTCGTCGCGTCACAACCGATCAAGGACGGCAATTTGAATCACAACTGTTCAGGCTTCTCGGGCTCTCGACCGCGTTCGAGCGTTTGCGAACCACGAGTTACCACCCTTGCGCCAACGGGATGATCGAGCGCTTCCACCGACAAATTAAGGCAGCCATCATGTGTCACCCTAATTCATCCTGGCTCGAGGCTTTCCCAGCCGTCGCTCTCGGTCTGCGCGCCACCTTCAAACCAGACATTCAGGCCACGCCTGCAGAACTTGTTTGTCTACGGTGAATCGCTTCGTCTACCTGGAGAATTTCTCTCCGATTCAACTCACGATATCACCTGCTCCGACCCGACGGGGTTCGTCACCCGGCTCCGTCGCACAATGGACGCCCTGCGCCCATCGCCAGCGGCACATCACACCAAGCCGACGCCGTTCGTATTCAAGGACTTGGCGACGTGCTCGCACGCCTTCCTCCGCGACGGCACTGTACGCACGCCTTTCCGCCCACCTTACAGCGGGCCCTACCTAGTCGTCCACCGCGACGACAAAAACTTCATCCTGCGCGTTAACGGGAACGACGTCCGAGTCTCCATTGACCGGCTGAAGCCAGTATACATTGCTTCCGAAGAATCGGTAAACACCAGAGCAGCGTCCACCCACAACCGCCGACATCGCAACCTGCCCCAGTCACTACTCGCTACGGGCGTCGGGTACGCGTCTCGGATTTTTACAAGCCCTGAGGGCTCTCCACTGCGCGGGGGGTGGGTGATGTAGCGACACACTCTGCGCCTGTTTCCGCTCAGCCGTCTCATCCAGCCCAGCGGAACCCGGCTACACGCAGCACCACGTGTGCGATAAAATGCAGGGCCACCGCAGCGTCACTGGAGGTGGGCATCACCGATGGTGGCTACATAAGCAGGCTGCCCACATTGGAAACTCTCTTCTTCTTACCTTTCGCTACCCGGACGAGCGTAGCCTCGGTATGCTCATCCGCGCGGCAGTTGCTTACTGAATAAACCCATTATGTTATTATGTGGGATTCGTGCTTCGAGAGACCCGGCATCCCACACAACTATACAGGACGCTCTTTTTCGGGTATATGAGGCACAGTTTGCCTGTGCTGACGAATACCTGTGGAGCCAACATTCGTATACTCGAAATCGTCCCGGCCCGGACGCTTAGAGTGTGTCTTGGATTGCCGCGATGCTCGTCAACTGCGGCAACCATATCGTTTGCAAGCGACTACCCAGCCAAGACTCAAGTTGTTCTGGAAGCGCTCAGAGCACACGTCAGGCATATTGCCTGAGTCCCTACCCACCATCTAGCCTCGCTGCCAGAACATCGACTACGTGCTTCCTTTTGTGAGACCATCCAGGTCTATCGTGCGCACCTTCCGTTAGGCCTCACAGTTCCAGCGAGAGTACCGTTTCCCCCATGGTGCTTGACTCAACCTCAAGTTCGCCTGATGAGACCAGGTATACAGAGGAAAGCTAAACTGGCGTCTCCTGCGTTCGAGCAGCTTTCCCTGCTTTTGCTGTATGAGTCCTACAACGACCACTGCTATCTATATACCGATGAGTCAACGACGGTGTCAACACGTCTACTGGGTCGGTAATCTTTTCTGTAAAAGCCACCATCGCAAATATTAGGCTATTTCACAGGACTACATCGACTGCTGCGGAACTTACAGCTATTCGTTGTGCACTCCACGTGATTTCTTGTGAACCGCCCAAGAAATGGGGTGTCTTCTGCGAAGTCTGCCCTTCATTGTATAATTTCAGCCTTACGCCGCGGACCCGACGAACAACTTGTTCTTCATATCAGGTTACTGCTTCATCAACTTGTCGAGCAAAAGCACAATATCACCTTGCAGTGGATACCAAGCCCCTGCGGCATCATGGGTAATGAACGCGCCTATGCAGCTGCTCGATATGCACATGAGGAGGGCCTGCATGATCCCATAACATTATGGAGAACAGATGCGGAAATGTAAGTTCGTACACTTGCTGATAAAGACAGATCTCAATGGAATACGCCAAGTTTGATGTATGTACACACGCCCACATCGACTGGACCCGTCTCTTTGAATTCGACTCCCGTCTGGACTATCGACGCGACACAACAGTGCTTTACCGGCTGTGGTTAGGTGTCGCATTCACACGATCATTCGCCTTCCTGATTGGTAGGAACGATAGCGCTCCTTGCCGTCTCTGCAGCAGCGAGGAGACTGTTGAACATGTTTTGTGTTCCTGCCCTCGCGGCAGCGCGCATGGGCTCCCGCTATAGGCTACGCTGGCACACTTCGACGACAGGCCGCTATCAGAGGAGATCTTGGAGTGTCGGCCTCAAATGTCGTCGAACCGGAAGTCGGTCAAGGCTTTGTTCACTTTCTTACGTGACAGTGGCCTGTTGGAAAGACTATGATACTCACGCCATTTCAGGTTTTTTTCCTTTTTTCTTTTTTGTTAGTATATTTGTTCATTTCTATTCTCCCTTCCCCTAGTGCAGGGTAGCCAGCCGGATGCTTTAATTTCGGCTAACTTCCCTGCCTTTCTCTCATTTGCCCCCCCCCCTCTCTCTCTATCTCACACACACGCACACACGCACAAAGTGTGTTCGAACTTCTTATAAGTACAGAAAACCAGATATTTGTGCATTTTTTGCGGAATTGCTTTATTCGTGGCGGCATGAACATTAAAATACGCATGTAAGTGTTAAAATTTGATCAGCATATTTACAAAAATTAAACTAAATGACGTAGAACAGGAAAAGCCAGGCCTAAGTGAAGTGAAGCCTCAGTGAAGAATGGAAGTTATTTCAATAGGGAAAACGGATCAGTTGTAATAGTTGAAAGAGGGAGATCCTGCTATTTTCTACAGATCGATGAAATCCGGGTAATTTCGTTCAGGAAACCGAAACTGAATGGAAAGAAAGCGAAGTTGCCGGGAGTTTCGTTAGTGCCCTGTGTGACATGTACAGTTCTCCCCCTCGCATTGCCGAGCGATGATGTGCAAGCATCATTATCATGCGGCGATCTTTGTCGTTTCATTGCCGCGCCGTATGATGCTTTGCGGAATAGCCCCTTTACAATGACGCTTCCTGCTCACAGTCGCTAGGAGACGAAAGTACTAGCACTAGTGGACGTCCGAGAGAGAAGAACCAGGGATCATACAGCTCAGACCAGCTTACAATGCGACTGCGCTGTGTTCGCTGCGCAGGCCTGGGGCTTTCTATTTTGTCTATTTTACTTTCTATTTCTTTAGGCGTTAATTTCTACCTCTATGTCATGTACATATTATGCTTTCTAAATTTGTTAAGTGCACGCGAGTGGTGTATAAACTCTATTCTTTGTTTCTACCAAACGTTCTTCGCCACAGCCCCATATCATGTGCAAATTTTGGATAGATAGATAGATAGATAGATAGATAGATAGATAGATAGATAGATAGATAGATAGATAGATAGATAGATAGATAGATAGATAGATAGATAGATAGATAACGACTGAGCGTGACCACCTTCTGCGTCACGAGAAACTATATCACAGTAGAATTTTAAGGTTCACACCGGCTTTCGAGTATTTCTCTCAAGAGCTTAAAGATCTGGAGCCTTCATTCAATGCACACTGTTGTTGTTTGTTGTTGTTTTGTGGGGTTTTACGTCCCAAAACCAATTCTGATTATGAGAGACGCCGTAGTGGAGGGCTCCGGAAATTTCGACCACCTGCGGTTCTTTAACGTGCACTGACATCGCACAGCACACGGGCCTCAACATTTCGCCTCCATCGAAATGCAGCCGCCGCGGCCGGGATTCGATCCCGCGACCCTCGGATCAGCAGCCGAGTACCTTAGCCACTAGACCACCGTGGCGGAGCAACGCACACTGATAAAGGCAAATAAAAAGTTCTGGTCGTTCTGTCGATACTCCTACCAGCACAGCGACAATTCGAGGGAACTAGGAAACCCTCTGCAGGCCACATGTAGCGAGGTAGCCTGGTTTGGGATCTGTACTTTGAAGGAGGAAAAAATAAAAAAGAAAGTTAACAGAAGACAATGTCCCACGAAAAAAATATATATTCTTAATAAATGCTGCAGATCCTCTAAGAAAAGTGAGCGTTATAATCGCATTGTAGTCAAAGCCTATATTTTCTCCTCTTAACATTCCGCGGAAACCTGCCGATCAATTCAATAAAAGATCCAAGAGAATAATTTTGCATAAGGGATGTGGCCAATAAAAACAGTTTTAGCAACTTAGTGGTAGCGGAGCTGTTGCCGCGGGCAGGAGGAAGCAAAAGAGAAGTAGAAATTGCAGCAAACGTCTGAATATATAACCCAGTTGGGCGAACGTGTCGATGAGAGATAAAAAAAGAGAAGCTTGAAGCGGCAACGACATCTGGGGCTGCTCACACGAGCCTTTTTTCGAGTGAGAGGACAAGCGTTTGAATACTTGATCATATGCTGCTGAGCAGGCGTCTTATGAGGAGCGAGAGTGGACCTGTTTGACGCCTCCTTCCGTCCATATCCGATTGTGTTACGTGACTTGAATTTTCAGAGACCCTGGGATGTCTTGCTAATAGAGTATGCGAAGTCCCACCCTATCTCGTGGACGATTGAGTCTAGGCTTTCTGCGAAGGCCCTCACAAGGCGTTTTTGCTTGTTTCTTTGCTGACCTGCTTGATTCGGTGGTTGGTTAATGACAGACAGACAGACAGACAGACAGACAAGTTATTCAGCCTAAACGGAAGGGCTATAGGAAGGGCTACTAAAGATGCAGCAGAGTGCTGGAACATCCCCAAATTCTCTTTTCCATTTAGTAAAGACCCACCTTAGTGGCTAAGCGGCTAAAGTATTACTCGAGTTCGATTCTCAGCCACGGCGGCCGCATTTCGATGGGGACGAAAAAAACAAGAAGTGCGTCTATTATATATATATATATATATATATATATATATATATATATATATATATATATATATATTGACGCAGGACAAACCACGTTTAAAAGACGCGCGCATGTTCGCGTTCAAGAGGACAGTGGCGCGTTAGTGCTACAGCACAAAGGCCGTGACGGCACGTGCGTTCGTGGCACGCGATCGAGTGCGAGACAAGAGGAAGAAAAGAAGGAAGACGCCGATCGAGCAGAAGGCTTCGGGATCTCTTCGCGGAACGCTCCGTTTGAGTTTGGTTTAATGAGCACAACTTATCTCTCAATAAATAGTTCATTTTCCTAATCTACCTGAATTGTTCGTTACAATTCTGGTGGAGGTGCTGGGTAAATGATCTCCAGCCCCATTCGAGTGAGAGAAAGCAGTCCGGAGCCACGCCGACTCAGGCCCAACGAGCTCACGCCTCTGTCCACCAGCGCTCAAGCCGTCGTGTACGAGGTGAGCCTCCAGAGTTTCCTCTTTTGCCCGAGCCTGCTACAGTAGCAGTAAGAGCCCGTGGTGTTGATACCGAAATGACGTCGCAGACCACCGCAACCCATGTTGTTGATCAGCCGCTGACGCCCGAGCCTTTTCACGGCGAGAGTTATGAAGACGCCGAGGACTGGCTAGAAGGATTTGAGCGTGTCGCTGACTGCAATGGCTGGAATGAGGACCGAAAGCTCCGACACGTTTATTTCGCGCTCCGGGACTCTGCACGAACGTGGTTTGAAAACCACGAAGCAGCCATGCGGTCTTGGGATGATTTCCGGCGGGAATTTCTGGAGACTTATCCTCGCACAGGCCTCAGGGAAAAAGCTGAAGCTGCTCTGCAAGCAAGAAGCCAGCGGAACAACGAGAGCGTAGGCATGTACATCGAGGATATGTCGCGCTTGTTTCGCCTGGCCGACCCATGCATGAGCGAGGACAAGAAACTCCGGCATTTGATGCGAGGTGTGAAGCAGGAAATTTTTGCCGGTTTAATTCGAAGCCCTCCACGCACTGTTGCCGAATTCCGCTCTGAGGCGGCGACTATGGAAAAGACACTGCAACAGCGAGCGCGGCTTTACAACCGAGATGTGACCGTCGCGTCTGTGGAGGCCCCGTCAGTAGCATTCGGAAACAGCGCCGACGCCTTGCGAGAGCTCGTGCGATGTGTGGTCCGGGAAGAGCTCCACATGCAACCGCTGCGGAATAGTTCGACATCGGTCTCTTCACTATCAGAAGTGGTTCGGGAAGAACTGGGGCAAGTAGTTCGCGAACAGCAGCCACAAGTACAGCCACAAGTGCAGCCACAAGTGCAGCCACATGTGCAACCACAAGTGTACCCCCGAGCATCACTACCTGTACAACCCACTATCTCGTACGCGGAGGTACTTCAAAGCACTCCCGGGCGTGCTTTCGTCACGGATGCTTCCTATATGCCCAGGCCTCATTTCACCCAGCCCCGATATGAGACCAGATTCCGCAAATCTGACGTATGGCGCACCCCTGATCGCACCCCGCTGTGCTACCACTGCGGCGAAGCTGGCCACCTTTACCGGATGTGCGAGTACCGCCGAGCGGGACTCCGTGGGTTTGCCGTAAACGCTCCTTGCCCCAGAAACGGTGAACGTCCCCTCCAAATCCAGGAGTACTTATCAAGGCGCTAGGAGCCTTACAGCTCGCAGCAGCATCAGCCTCGGTCAACTGCACCACTAAGGTACCGATCACCAAGCCCGCGTCGGTCCTCAACCTCCCCAAGGCGAAGTTCTCAAAGCACACTACGGGAAAACTAAAATCGGCGACCTGTGGAGGTGAGGCCGCTGTCGACGCAAGAACAGAACCTCCAGTGCCGATTCCGAAGTGTTATACGACAGACGCGAGGGTAGGCGCGAAAACAGCGACGTTGCTTCTGATCTGCGGGTGTTTATAGACGGCAACGAAGTTACTGCTTTGGTAGACACAAGCGCAGATTATTCTGTTATGAGCAGAGAACTTGCCAGAAGACTTAGAAAGGTTATGACTCCTTGGAGAGGACCGCAAGTGCGAACAGCAGGAGGACATCTTATTAACCCGGCGGGCAGGTGCACTTCTAGGATTGGGATACATGACTTCACGTACGTCGCCAGTTTTATTGTCTTGCCAGAGTGCTCAAGAGATTTAATCATAGGAATGGACTTCTTGCAAGCGAATGGTGCGGTAATTAACTTAAAGGAGTCGTGTGTGTCGTTCTCGACAAAGGAGGCCATCGCGACGTTCGAATGCGAAGGAGAATTCGATGCGCTCTACATTGTACACGACGACGTGACGGTACCACCGAGATCCAGCATAGCTGTCGCCGTTAGGAACAACGTATTCAACGACTATGAATGAATTCCAGACAGCAACACGGGGCTCTTACTTGAAAAAGGGATCTGTGTGGCTAGGGGCCTTGTGCGGTTACAAGATGGGTGCGCTAACGTCTTCCTCACGAATTTCGGACATCAGGTGCAGCATATTGCAAAAGGAACTGTCATTGCGCGCCTTAATGATTACGCCCATGTTGCACATTTGAGCTCTTCTGCCTCAGAACCGCCCAATTCTGACAACGCAGACTTCATTCTCGCGTCCATCAAAATCGAAGCAGCACTATTGCCCAACCAGAAGCACCTGATCGAATCTCTTGTACGTGAGTTCGCCTCGTGTTTTTCAACGTCATCGAAAGTCCAGAGAACACCTATCGCCAAGCACCGCATTATAATCGACGAATCTGTGAGGCCAATTTGCCAGCACCCCTATCGGGTGTCACCGAAAGAGAGGGAAGTAATCAGAAACCAAGTGGAAGAAATGCTTAGAGACGACGTAATCCAACCGTCGGTAATCCCATGGGCCTCTCCTGTAGTACTAGTGAAGAAAAAAGACCAAACCTTGCGTTTCTGCGTGGATTATCGAAGGCTGAACGTCGTCACAAAGCGAGATGTCTACCCTCTTCCAAGGATCGATGACACCCTTGACAGACTGCGGGATGCGAAGTTCCTCTCGTCTCTAGACCTCAAAAGCGGATATTGGCAGATCGAGGTGGACGAAAAAAAAAATTACAGCATATCCCCGGAGTGAATGATGATGAGTGGGCGAAGCTCGGGAGGTTCATCGTAGATCGTGCCGAGTTCCGGATTAATTTAGTTAACGCGCACGCTACGAATCCTGATGGTTCAACTATGCACAAGTGAAATCTCCCACCGGCACTTCATTGCAAGTCAAGATCCAGTGCCTATATATATATATATATATATATATATATATATTGCCACATCCAGTCTCCACGCACAAAAGAAGAAGATCACGGGAACTTAGAAGAAGAAGACGAGATCCCTGCGTGATCACTCAATGTTCTTTTCGATTAAAGTGACCAGCTCTGTGTTCGTGATTCCTGCTGCTGATTTGTGCTGTTCCTGCATCGCGACACTGGTGGAGGTGCTGGGTAAATGTTCGGAACACCTCTTCGCAGCACCGTATCCAGTCCAGAGCGAGTTCCGCGTGTTGAAACGCCAGTTCACCGCGCCAGCCGCCGCCTGTTAGGCCTGAGCCCAGAGTGCGGTCCGCTACCAGAGGTTGCAACTGTGTCCGAGAGGAGTACCCAAGCCATGGCAAACCCAGGCCCGACACAGGTGACTGTTTCGAATCCTCGATCGCCTCCGCCCTTTCACGGCAACGCCTATGAAGACGCCGAGGACTGGCTCGAGGAGTTCGAGCGCGTGGCCAGTGTGAATGGCTGGAGCGCCAACGCCGGTCAAAAGTTGGCTCACGTGTACTTCTCTCTTCTGGACGGCGCCCGAACGTGGTTCACAAACCGTGAGGGAAACTGGTCATCTTGGGAAGAATTGACCCGGAAGTTTCTAGACACGTTCGGAAGCAGCGAAAGGCGAGAGCAAGCTCAACGACTACTCGAATCTCGCGTTCAGAAGCCCAACGAAACAGTGGCCATGTTTGTTGAGGACATGACCCGTCTATTTCGTCGAGCAGACCCGGATATGTCCGAGGGGAAGAAGCTCAGTCACCTCATGCGCGGTGTGAAGGAGCAGCTGTTTGCCGATCTTGTGCGAAACCCGCCAACAAATGTTGACGAATTTTTGAAGGAGTCGACGGCCATCGAACGTGCACTACAGCTACGGTACCGTCAGTATGACCGTGTCAACAGCAGTGTATCAACCAGCGCCGCAGCCGTGCCGGCGGTTCCAGCAACTGACGAGGGTTTGCGCCAGCTCATACGAGACATAGTCCGTGAAGAGGTGAAGAAGCTCCTCGCTACGCCGAGTGAACGCACGGTAGCGTCCGTCTCCGAAGTTGTGCGCCAGGAGGTAAGGCAAGCGCTTTCACCTCCCGAACAACCCATCGAAACGCGTAATCCCAGCTACGCAGAAATTGTCTGTCGACCGCCGCCTATTGCGCCGACACTGCAGTACTACCAGCAGCAACCGCCGCCTATTGCGCCGACACCGCAGTATTACCAGCAGCAGCCGCCGCCTATTGCGCCGACACCGCAGTATTACCAGCAGCAACCGCCGACAGTACCTTGGTACTACAGGGGAGCTCCAACGCGACCACCGCTCCGAAAAACTGACATTTGGCGCACTCCGGACTACAGGCCCCTGTGCTTCCATTGTGGAGAAGCAGGCCACGTTTGTCGCCATTGCCCTTATCGAGTCGCAGGGCAAGGATTTCCATCCGCTGCTCCTCGTCGCTCGAACAGCCGACCCAACGTCGACGCGAATGCGTCAAGCTGGCGCGACGATTCCCCTGTTTTCAGGCCGCGCTCCCCCTCTCCTGGACGTTCTTCTTCTCCGCTAACTCGACGAAGTGCCGCTGACGTTGCCAGAGGGCGATCTCCCAGCCCCCGCCGGGGAAACTAAAAGCAGCGACCTTTGGGGGGGAGGTTGCCACTCGTCGAAAATCTGAAAATCCCCCATTGCGAATGAAGGAAGAGCCGACAAAGTCCGACGATTTGACGAGCGCCGAAATTGTAAGCGCCGAAATACGAGTTACAGTCGACGGTTACGAAGTGACGGCTCTGGTAGACACTGGTGCGGACTTCTCAATTATGAGTGAGAGTTTGGCGCATAAACTAAGGAAAGTTAGAACAGAGTGGACGGGGCCGCAGATTAGGGGAGCTGGTGGCCGGCTACTGACACCCATTGGAAAGTGCACAGCAAGGATCGGCATAGAGGAATCGTCATACGTCGCAACTTTTGTTATTCTTCCCGAGTGTTGCAAACAGGCCATCTTGGGTATGGATTTCCTGCGCGAATACGGTGCAATCATCAATATACCAGAAGGTCTGCTGACATTCTCGAAGGATGAAACTGCACAACTACAGCGAAAGCCCTTGTGCCTCCTTGAGGACGTGACCGTGCCGCCGTTATCTTGTCGCCTCGTCCCCGTCAGGTGCACTACGCAGCATAATGGAGACGGCGTCGCTGAGCAAGTCCCTGCACTTCTGCTCACTCGAGGTGTTGCTGTAGCCAGAAGTCTCATCAGTGTGGTGCATGGGCAAGCCGATATTCTTCTGACGAACTTTTGCAAGGAACGGCGCCACATTACCGAAGGCACTACAGTTGCTTACCTCGACGGAATTGCAGAGTACCGCGAATGCTTTGCAGTACAGCAGGGCGAGCAGGACACTTCTATAGCACCACCTGTTCTTGATGTGAACGCAAGTTTACCGCCGTCGGAGAGGCAGCGTCTTCTTGACCTTTTGAACCAGCTTCAAGACTGTTTCTCGTCGGTTTCACGGGTCAATCAAACGCCACTCACCAAGCACCGTATTATAACGGAGGAGACGGCACGACCCATCAGGCAGAACCCTTATCGTGTCTCACCTAAAGAACGCGAGGCTACAACAACAAGTGAAGCAGATGCTTGACGATGACGTCATCCAGCCGTCAAAAAGTCCTTGGGCATCGCCGGTTGTACTAGTTCAAAAGAAGGACGGTAGCCTACGCTTCTGTGTGGACTACCGCAAACTGAACCGGGTCACAAAGAAAGACGTGTACCCATTACCCCGTATCAATGACTCCCTGGACCGGCTGAGGCATGCACGCTACTTCTCATCGATGGATTTAAAAAGCGGTTATTGGCAAATTGAGGTCGACGAACGAGACAGAGAGAAGACCGCTTTCGCGACGCCTGACGGACTTTATGAATTGAAGGTCTTACCCTTTGGATTGTGCTCTGCTCCGGCAACGTTTCAAAGGCTGATGGACACAGTTCTGTCTGGCCTAAAGTGGCAGACGTGTTTAGTGTATCTAGACGACGTCATCGTCTTTTCAGAAACGTTTGAGGAGCACCTAAGAAGGCTTCTGTCGGTGTTTCAAGCAATTCGGTCCGCCGGACTAACACTGAAAGCGGAGAAATGTCATTTCGGTTTCGAAGAACTTCAATTCCTAGGCCATGTTGTGAGCCACAAAGGTGTTCTTCCTGACCCCGACAAGATTGCGGCCGTTGCAAAATTTCCAGTACCAACGGATAAGAAAGCAGTTAGGCGTTTTCTAGGCCTCTGCGCATACTACCGACGATTTATAGCCAACTTCTCGCACCTCGCTGCGCCGTTAACACGCCTGACAAAAGACGACGTCGCATTTGTATGGGGCGAAGAAGAACAAGCGGCATTTGATCATCTCCGACAGCGCCTACAGACACCTCCTGTGCTAGCCCACTTTGACGAAGACGCTCCTACCATGATTCACACGGATGCCAGCAACGTAGGCCTTGGGGCTGTACTCGTCCAGTGGCAAGACTCGGCGGAACTAGTAATTGCATACGCAAGTAGAACGCTCTCGCGTGCTGAATCTAACTACTCTACGACCGAAAAGGAATGTCTTGCTGTCGTCTGGGCGGTTATGAAGTTTCGGCCATACCTATATGGCCGTTCCTTTCAAGTAGTAAGCGACCATCACTCCTTTTGCTGGCTGACCAACTTGAAGGACCCATGTGGTCGGCTAGCACGGTGGAGTTTACGGCTTCAAGAATTTGACATGACGGTGGTCTATAAATCCGGACGACAACACTCCGACGCTGACTGCCTCTCAAGGTCACCGATAGAGTACCAAGACACAGATGATGACGACATGGCTTTCGTAGGGGTTGTCGACACGGTTACCATTTCGCGTCAGCAACGTGAAGACACCGACCTGCTTCCACTCATTAATTTTCTGGAAGGACGGACCACTCGCGTGCCTCGGCCATTCGCAAGAAACCTACCATCCTTCTGCTTGCGCGACGACGTGCTCTACAAAAAGAACTTTTCATCTAACGGAAGCACCTATCTGCTCGTCGTCCCGACGTCTATGCGTGACGAAGTGCTGGGAGCCTGCCACGATGAGCCGACGTCTGGTCACCTCGGATACACACGCACAGTGGCCAGAATCAAGCAGAAATACTATTGGCCGAGGCTTACGGCGATTGTGAAACATTACGTGCGCACGTGCCTCGAATGTCAACGACGGAAGTCGCCACCCTTAAAACCAGCTGGGTTATTGCAACCAGTTCAAGTGCCCCCGGTGCCTTTTGCCCTAATAGGGATGGACCTTCTGGGACCGTTTCCAAATTCGTCTTCAGGCAACAAGTGGGTCATAGTAGCTACAGACTATCTAACACGCTACGCAGAGACGAAAGCTTTACCAAGCGGCACGGCAGTAGAAGCAGCACGGTTTTTCATTGAAAACGTCGTTCTGAGGCACGGAGCTCCTACAGTAATAATAACAGACCGAGGTACTGCCTTCACGTCTACACTGCTCAAGACCGTACTTGATCTCAGCGGCACAGCTCACAGAAAGACGACGGCTTACCACCCGCAGACTAACGGTCTCACGGAACGCCTGAACAAGACTATGGCGGATATGCTCAGTATAGCGTTCCTCTAAGAAAGAGCGCTTCCATAGCCAACGCGCGCCTTTCGCTCTCTCTGTCTCTCTCTCTCTCTCTCTCTCTCTCACAAGACACCAGAGGCACGCGCCGGGAGAGAGAGAGAGGCACGCGCCGGGAAGCACGCGCCGAGGGCGAGCGCGTGCCTCCCGGCACGCGGGTTACGCCTGACGACTGACGCCTGACGACTGACGCCTGACGCGTGACAAGGTTAGACTAAGAGGAGCTTCGCCCCTAAAAGATCGTGAAAAAACAGCATTCGTCACACCAGACTGATTGTATGAGTTTAAGGTACTCCCATTCGGCCTTTGCTCCGCGCCTGCTACATTTCAGCGGATGATGGACACTGTGCTGTCCGGGCTAAAATGGCAATTCTGTTTGGTTTACCTCGACGATGCCCTTATTTTTTCATCCACCTTCGATCAGCATGTAGAACGGCTAAGGACTGTGCTCAACGCCATCAGTTCAGCAAGGCTGACGATAAAGCCACAAAAATGTCACGTCGGCTTCCACGAACTGCTTTTCCTCGGCCATGTGATTAGCTCCGAATGCATCCGCCCTGACCAGGAGAAGACTGCAGCAGTAGACAAGTTTCAAAGACCGACAAATAAAAAGGCTATTAGAAGCTTCTTAGGTCTGTGTGAGTATTATCGACGCTTCGTCAAAAAATTTTCGCAAATTGCCGAACCACTAACACGACTGACAAAAGAAGACATGCCTTTCGTCTGGCTCGGTGAACAAGAGGATGCATTGAATGAGCTACGACGGCGACTCCAAAACCACCCCGTTCTGGCACACTTTGATGAGGAAGCGCAGACGGACATTCACACTGACGCAAGCAATTTAGGCCTCGGTGCCGTCCTGGATCAGTGGCAGAATGGCGATGAACGAGTGATCGCATACGCTAGCCGCACTCTTTCGAGGGCTAAAACTAACTATACAGCCACTGAAAAAGAATGCCTCGCGGTAATATGGGCCATAGCAAAGTTCCGGCCATACTTATACGGCAGACCGTTTCGAGCCATTAGCGATCACCATTCTTTGTGCTGGCTTGCAAACCTCAAGGATCCTTCTGGGCGACTTGCTAGGTGGAGTTTGCGGCTGCAAGAATACGACATAACGGTCGTGTATAAATCCGGCCGAAAGCACAGTGATGCTGACTGCCTGTCACGAGAACCGATCGAATCTCTCCCTGTGGAAGATGGAGACGAGTTTCCGTTTCTTGGAGTCGTGACGACATCACAAATGGCCAAGCATCAACGATCTGACGATGACCTGTCACTGCTCATCAAATACCTCGAACGACACCCCGTCCGTGTTCCACGAGTTTTCACCCGAGGACTGTCATCGTACGTGCTGAAGAATGGCGTCCTCTACAAAAGAAACTTTGAACACAGCACAGAAAAATTTCTCTTGGTCGTCCCTTCAGCCTTGCGATCCGAAATTATGGAAGCCTGTCACGATGACCCATCCGCAGGGCATCTTGGAGTGAGTAGAACGTTCGCTCGAATCCATACCAGGTACTACTGGCCAAGGTTATTGCATACTGTACAACATTATGTGAGGACATGTCGGGATTGCCAACGACGCAAAACGCCTCCATTAAGACCCGCACGCCTTCTTCACCCAATAGAACCCCCCAAAACCCCATTCGAACAAATAGGAATGTATGTACCTTCTTGGTCCGTTCCCGACATCATCATCGGGGAAAAGGTGGATTGTAGTGGCGACAGCTTACCTAACCCGCTACGCAGAGACAGCTACTCTGGTCCTTGGAACGGCGATTGAAGTAGCAGAGTTCTTTGTAACAAACATAGTACTCCGACATGGTGCCCCTAGCGTTGTCATCACGGACCGAGGAACGGCATTCACCGCCGATTTGACGCAGTCCATTATGCAGCTCACTCACAGAAGCCACAGAAAGACAACTGCGTACCACCCTCAAACAAATGGCCTGACGGAGCGACTTAACAGAACGCTGACCGACATGTTGTCGATGTACGTTGACCTGGAGCACACCACATGGGATAAGATACTACCCTACGCAACATTCGCGTATAACACCGCACTACAGGAGACCACGCAGTTGACGCCATTCCAACTCGTATTTGGCCGTGAGGTTACCACGCCCTTGGATGCCATGCTTCCTGTAAGCGACGCCACAGAACATAACCCAGCAGTCAGCGACTTCACACAGAGGGCAGAAGAAGCGAGTCTGCTGGCGCGACACCGCATTCGAGAACGTCAACAAATCGACGCGGACCGATACAACTTGCGGCGTAGGGAAGTCGAGTATACGCCAGGTGACAGAGTATGGATATGGACTCCCGTACGCACGCCTGGCCTCTCCGAAAAGCTTTTGCGCACCTTATTTCGGCCCTTACCGAGTACTTCGCCGAATCAGTCCCATAAACTACGAAGTGACGCCACAGGGACAAGCAAGCTCTTCCCGACCCCTACGTCGCACGAAAACAGTGCATGTAGTCAGAATGAAGCCATATTATGAACGAGAATGAGTATTGTGCATAGCGCCCGAATAGTGAGCCAAACGTTTAACGCATCGGGACGATGCGTCTTTGGCGGAGGTGTAATGACGCAGGACAGACCACGTTTAAAAGACGCGCGCATGTTCGCGTTCAAGAGGACAGTGGCGCGTTAGTGCTACAGCACAAAGGCCGTGATGGCACGTGCGTTCGTGGCACGCGATCGAGTGCGAGACAAGGGGAAGAAAAGAAGGAACACGCCGATCGAGCACAAGGCTTCGGGATCTCTTCGCGGAACGCTCCGTTTGAGTTTGGTTGAACGAGCACAAGTTATCTCTCAATAAATAGTTTATTTTCCTAATCTACCTGTATTGTTCGTCGCAATATATATATATATATATATATATATATATATATATATATGTGTGTGTGTGTGTGTGTGTGTGTGTGTGTGTGTGTGTGTGTGTGTGTGTGTGTGTGTGTGTGTGTGTGTGTGTGTGTGTGTGTATACCAGCGTACTCAGATTTAGGTGTACGATAAAGAACCGCAGTTAGTCAAGAGCGCGTCAGCCCATCCACTGGCAAGATTGCCGGATGCGAGAAAGCTCCACTGCTTTAAGTTGCCAATACGGTAATATAGAAGTTATGAAACGATCAGGTTCCAAGAGACCACGCCCGCATACTTAGATCTAGCCGCACGTGAAAGGAAACCAAGGGGGCCGACATTAATTCAAAGTCCTCCACTACGGCTTGCCTCGTAATCGCAGCTTCTCTAATGCAGACGGAACACCGAAATTTAATTGTTTTGCAATGCCTTACGGATGCTCCGGATCAGGTAAACAACCGGAACAATAATCGAAGGACTACATTGTCATACCGTTTCAATAAAGGCAACAAGTGTCTTAACCACCGGTCATGACAGTAACGAAGAACCGCTGTTCTTAAGTTTTCATATGTCATAGATTTGCTTGCGGGATGCCGAGAAGTCATTTTTATTTCTCACTCTCTCTCTCTCTCCCTCCCGCTCTCCCTGTTTATACGAAAACATTCTTAAGGCGAGAATATTTGATTAGGTTATGAAAAAGTGAAACACGAATACCACCTTGAAGGTCTGAGCGCATGCGGGAACGCGAAAGTCTATAACCTTAGAGTTCAAATAAGGGCGCCGTTGCCCTTCGCTTACGTAAAAATGAGTGTTGTACTACGAATTTTGCGTCAGCAGCGGTATTACGCCTTGTTCAATTGAAGGTCGGGTATGCAGCCCATATTGGCGCTGTGTCCTTTGCTGCGTAGTGCTAATAGTGGGCAGCCTTGAGACGCGTGTGCTCACTGGTTGATTAGGGGGTCCGGAACAAGAAATTTTGCATAGAGGACTCAAAATTTGTGCCGTAGATTAACTGAATGTTTAAATGCGTTATGAAAGAGTTGCAGCGGAAATAAATAAAGTCAGACTCCTAATCAATTTTTATTGTTCTCTCTCGTATTTCTGCTGCACGTAGAAATTCCAGTAGAAATAGAAGCGCCCACTTTTCACTGATATGATATACGCGACGGAAGAGCTCCTGCCTACGCACGCCTAGGTGGGAGGAAAGTGAGAGAGAAACGCATTTGCATTCGCGAAGTCCGTTACTTGAGCACGTCAGTAAACGAATGTTATGAAAGGCTCGAAACACCGAGAGAAGCAAAGTATATATATATATATATATATATATATATATATATATATATATATATATATATATATATATATATATATATATATATATATATATATATATATATATATATATATAAGAGTTCGCCTTTCCGCAGAATATGTTACCGAAGTCATTGTAATGTAACAGCGCCCAGATTTCAGTGAAAGCGCTCTTGCTCGTCACTTCCCTTCGCTCTGAATAACTGATACAAAGTGCCATGAAGGTGACGTTCATTTTGCTATTAAATCGCTCTCGGATATCGAAAACATCACACATAAAGTGGCACGCAGCTCGAGATGTAAGTGGTTTGACCTTTTGCGAATGGGATCAAATAACAACTCTCGCTTTGCTCATCGTTTACGCCAGCTGCAGGGTCTGTGATCAATAGACCCTCTTCATAAACATGTAAAGCTAGCTTCCCTGCAATGCAACTTGTCCTACTAATGGCGACAGCTGCCTTTATTTAAATGCTGTCAAAATTCAAGTTGCACATGCTGCGGCCCGTTTTTTTTTTTTTGGGGATGTTTGTATCAGAAGGGCTGCGTCGACATTTTACATGCCCTATCGCAAGCAAATTGCGCTTGCACACGTTGTTTGCTGGATTGCCAATGCCGCCATTAGTAGGGCAAGCTGCATTGCAGGAAAGCTAGCTTGCAGTTTATGAAAAGGGTCTATTGCCGAAACTGGTTTTTATAAGCACTGCGCAACACTGTTGAGTGCTGTATCACTGGCTTTGCAGTTATTGGTTAAAAAAAAAAAAGCTGCGGGCTTACGCAGCAGCGCCGCATGCTTGATTGATTTATGGGGTTTAACGTCCCACAACCACAATATGATTATGAGAGACGCCGTAGTGGAGGGCTCCGGGGATGTCAACCACCTGTGGTTCTTTGACGTGCACTGACATCGCACAGTATATAGGCCTCAACATTTCGCCTCCATCGAAATGCGTCTGATTCAATCCCGTGGCTTTCGGATCAGACGCCGAGTGTGATAGCCACTATAGACCGCCGTGGCGATGCATGCGTGCGTGCGTGCGTGTGTGCGTGCGTGCGTGTGTGTGTGTGTGTGCGTGCGTGCGTGCGTGTCTGTCTCTGTGTGTGTGTGTGTGTGTGTGTGTGTGTGTGTGTGTGTGTGTGTGTGTGTGTGTGTGTGTGTGTGTGTGTGTGTGTGTGTGTGTGTGTGTGTGTGTGTGTGTGTGTGTGTGTGTGTCATCCGTAAGGAAAAATTATGGGCCGATCCCGGATGTCGTACAAAACCGTGTGAGGTTCAGAGGAGGAGATGAGAAGACTGTTTCGTCAAAAAAAAGAAAAAAAATCCACGCATATCCACGGAGTGAATGATGATGAGTGGGCGAAGCTCCGGAGGTTCATCGTAAATCGTGCCGAGTTCCGGATTAGTTTAGCCATGCTTCGTGCTGTATGGACAGACAACTGAGTTCTCTAGAACACTGTGGTATTCGTTTCGCATCTTCTACCTTCCAGAAATGTTGTGAACAACTACTTAAAACTGGGGGTATTGTGATGTAATACGAAACGAAACCGAAACTGAGTGATGCCGGAGTAGACGAAGAGGAACCGGCGTGAACTCGTGACACAAGAGCGCGTGCCAGCGTTCGAGGCGACGACGAGGAACCGGCGTGAACTCGTGACACAAGAGCGCGTGCCAGCGTTCAAGGCGACGAAGAGGAACCGGCGTGAACTCGTGACACAAGAGCGCGTGCCAGCGTTCGAGGCGACGAAGAGGAACCGGCGTGAACTCGTGACACAAGAGCGCGTGCCAGCGTTCGAGGCGACGAAGAGGAACCGGCGTGAACTCGGGACACAAGAGCGCGTGCCAGCGTTCGAGGCAGCTCAGCGTTCGATGAAGACGAAGTGGCTACGACGGACAACTACGGCAGACAAGCCTACGCCTCAAGGAGCTTCGCTCCTAAAAAAGGTGATGTGTGGACGGTTCCGTATAAGATGGCCGTCAACCCACGGTTGATGGCGACCTGGGCGGCCCATTCCGCGAACTTGGTTTCGACGGCCTGGTCTGAGCTCTCCAATACGGCCTCTCGCAGCTCGAGAGAGGGATCACGCATAATATCCACCGGCAGTGGCATTATACGCTACATACTTGTATACATGTAGTATATGAGGCGCAGAGTCCTCCAAGCATTCCGACGATGGCTCCGCTGGTCATTCACTTTCACAGAGTAGAATGGCTCCTACTTTTCTTTGCTTTTTTTCATTCGTAGTTTGCGAAAAATATCACGCGATGTTTGAAACATTTGTTTTGGTTTATAAGGAAAAATATATTGGAATGAGGTAGTGAACGGAGATATAGCACACGATTCTCGGAAGGGTTTTGTGTTGGGCATGTGGTGCATGACATACGGGGAACGTATAGCACGATGTTAAGTTCGCAGGAAGAAATAAGCAGATACAGAAGGAGTGCCAAACTCGCGACAAATTTTATTCTTTGAAGTACACGGAATATTCACTTGCGCACAGAAAGCACATTCGCCACACGTGCATGCGACACTGTTGCAAAACGGTAGGAATCGCAAAACGCGAGCCAGAAAAAGTGCCAGCAGGCCAAATCTAAAAATGGGTGTCCACTCTTGCAAAGTGGCACCGAGGGGACACCAATGCGGGAATCGCCTTTTTTTTTTCTTCTTTTCTCCTTACGTGAGAAGCTTCCAGAAATTCTCGATGGCAATAACTTAGCAAGTATTTATGAAGCAAGCATAAACGCAAGGAAAGTTCCAAGTATTATTGGTACGCGAATTTCATTTTTCGTTACAAATCATCTTTTTTTTTCTTTTTTTAAGTTCGTGCGTTGTAAGCAGCCAAAACAACCAACGGTCAACAGGCCGGGGCTTCGCAGCCAGACCCCATTCGCGCGCTGGTATGGGGGCCGGTATCCTTCTCGGCGCGGCCGTGTTTGCACTTCGCCCGGCAATGCGCATCCCATTTCCCCATCGGCGTGGCGAATGTACACACGAGAATATGTTGGCGTATACGCACGTACTGAGCCCTGTTGGCCGTCTTCGTTCTCACACCCTCCTCGATTTCTGGAGTGTAGTCTGTCATCTCGTCGACGTTGTGTTTGTCGGCGTCGGGTGGCGTTTTTTGCCTTCCCTTCCCCTATTTCAGCCGATTACGAAAATGAAGGCGTCACGGCTGTTGCACTGCGAGGAGATGCGTATTGGGAGGCCCCGAGGGATGGATGGAACTCGACACCTCCCGCCGCGCGAGGCGTCACGTTCGATTCCTCGCCAAGGAAAGAAAAATGTACAAGTCGCATTTGTGCACAGCTGCGAGGCCTAAATCCTCAACGCAATCCTATACCGCGAAAAAAAAAAGAAGAAAGCATGAGATGCACGCGTGCTCGAAATCACTATCAGAAAAATGCGTACAGAGTAAGGAAAAAAAAAAAAAACACGGAGAGAATGGTTCAAAACTGAGGCTCAAACCGTTAGATAAAAGGCCTGTCTTACAAATTTCGATTGGCGTATCGACACTTTTACGTTGTCTATTAGGTCTGCATGCTTTTGTTACCCATATGCTCAATGTATTAACAAGTCGAATGCGGCTTAAGTGAATCCAGGAACATGATGTGGACGCCTTGGTTCTTTCAGGTGCTTACGCGGGCGCAAAATCGCCTTCCATGCACTTCGGCTGTTTGAAAAACACGTATAATTCAATAAGCTACGGCCGCATCCAAACAGCGAACAGTCCAGCAGCAAATGTATACACGACGCGAATCTAATCTCGCTTCGGTTAGCGCACGCTTTTTGAATTACGTAGAGTATGGTTTCTAGAACACGTATTACATGTAAACTCAATATGTCCATCGGCACGTTATTTCGTGAGCGTGTCAATTTCTTTCTACGATAGCTGTAAATTTTGACGTTGGCGTTAAAAGAAAATGCGAGAGTTACATTTAAAAAAAAAGGAAAGAAACGCTTACGTAAACAAAATGCAACAGCAATTGCAATTTTTATTGAATGTGTACCCAAATTTCTCGTGCTTTCTAGTTTGTGTAGGATCGGTTACTTCTTCATGTGCTTTTGACGGCTTTGGCCCAGAAAAGTTCAGTAGGCATTCAACGCTTATTGTTCACAATCATGGTAATTGTCTGGGTTGGTAGCTACACCGCGGAGAAGACGTTTTATTAACCGACCGATCGACTAACACCTGAACTCCTGGATCTACTTAACGCCTCGTAAATATAAAATCTCATCGATTTCGATGTACTTGCTGCACTGTTTCACGGAGTGCAGCGTTTTTCTCCTCAATTTTAGTGTACTCTTAAAAAAAAGTAGTGCTTCTTACTAACTTTGAGCTAGTAACGCCTTGTCGCAACATTCACGACCTAAGTAGTAACTGCAGCTAGTAAATGACAAGGTAGTAACTTTGCTACCATGTCATTTACTACCTACTGTTATTGGCTATAGGTAAGGATAGTAACCAAAGTTAGTAACGTTGCTACCATAGCAATCTTTTATCGGGCTTATTATGATTCGGTTTATATTTGCTGTTTACGCTGCCATATCAAGTTGACTGTATTGCAAAAGAATAAGATCAAATAAAAATGAGCGGTAAGGACATTGTCACTGATTGGTGCTGACTAATTGCATCGTGTTACACCAATTAACGATCGCGAATTACTTCATGTGATTAGCCCTGTGAATACGCTGCACATAGAAATGTTTAGGTGGCAGCTTAGAATAGAAACATGTTTGAAGCAGAAAAAACGGCACACAATGTTGTTGTTGTTGTTTTGTGGGGTTTAACTCCCAAAACCAGCTCTGATTATGAGAGACGCCGTAGTGGAGGGCTCCAGAAATTTCGACCATCTCGGGTTCTTTAACGTGCGCTGACATCGCACAGCACACGGGCCTCAACATTTCGCCTCCATCGAAATGCAGCCGCCGCGGCCGGGATTCGATGCCGCGACCCTCGCATCAGCAGCCGAGTACCATAGCCACTAGACCACTGTGGCGGGGCAAAAACAGCATACAGAAGATCAAAGCTTCTACGCGACATATGCCCTAAAAGCAACGTTAACGCTATTTATGGCCATACTTAAAGGGACCCTGAAACGGTTTTGACGATTTTGTGCAAACATGGTGATCCGGTAGAGCGGGTCACTAGGACCATTACAGGACAGATTTTAGCGCTGTGCGTAAAGTGTGTAATTTACAATAAGGTTTTGAACACGCGTATCGCAAAAAAACGCAGCGGCTCGCCAAAAAGCGTTTTCAAACGCCCCCGCCATCGAGCGATCGAATGGGAGGTCGCTGATTGGCCCCGACCCAAGTGACGTGCGCGTAATTTTCAAAACCTAGCTGCGAACAACGTGCTTCTACAACGTACTCCTTCGTTTCAGCCAACGGTATCATCGCGGCATCTGGCGGCGTCACACGAGTCGCCGGCGCTCTATTACAGAGGGCTAGCACTGCCGAGGCGGGCGACCTCAGTGAGGATATCGGGGCGCTATGTCACTACGGGAGGCTCGGCAGAGCGGCTGACGCGGGAGGCGCTGTCGTCGCTAGCGCGCACTCCGCAGCAGATCGAGTTGAGGAGGAACAGCAGTGGTAAGGAGGAAGGCGACAGAAATAAGCCCATAGCTGCCTTAGCGCATGTGCTTCGCTTTATTTATGGTGTGAATGATTTCGCAATTGTGTTGCCTAATCAGTGACGCAATGTCAAAAAAACGTTTCAGGGACCCTTTAAGGACGGTCATAATGAGAGGGTGAGTAGAGGTGGATTCGAATAAGTAATCAATGTTTTGGATCGAGATTCTTATTTTTTTTTTTTGTTTCCGTATACGTATGCAACGAGGCTGCACGGGACTCTCATTCCAGCATAATCAAATCAATTATAGTTTGTCTAAATACTGCGCACGCCTATCACAATTACAGCGTAATATACTACTATCAGTGGATGTAGTAGTTTTTACTAACCTGTTATGTACGCATATAGTGGCAGTCGCTGCCCCTGATATTTTCGACTTCTAGCATACCTCCAAGGTAGTAAACGACAAAAAATAATGTAGTAATGGTGCCAAAACGGTAGTAACCGTTCCCGTTACTACCTTTTTTTTTTTTTTAAGCGTGTAGCGCGCGCCACCTGCACCGCATTTTTCTATTTGACTTCGTTCGAGGCAAGTTCACAATTCTCCTGCGCTCGCTACCTTGAACGTGCGCGCTTCGTGCGTTGCTCAGTAGACAGACGACACGGAGCAGTGCTTCTTTAGTGACGGTGTGTGGACGAAAATTATAGATCCCACTTTGGGTTAACGTTCGTGTAGCTGAGATAATAACAACGAAATGCGAAAATGCCCGTGCATTACAACAAGTCAAAATGACTTCGTAATCCCCCCCCCCCCCCCCCCGGCTCTGCTCTTTCCACCTCTTCCGGCAACTTTTTGTTACCCTCACTAAGACGTACCTCATAATCATATCGTAGTTTCTGGCACATAAAGCCTCAGAATTTATTTTAATTGTCTCTGAGGGGCCAGGAAAAGGATAAGTCCGCTAGGGCTTCATGACCAATAGTCCCGAGGCCTGTCGCTCAAAGGACGGCTACGATGCACCCCCCTCCCACACCCCTCTCCCTTCCCTCCAAAACTTATACTATACGGCGGAATATAAATTGAGAGGCTATTCTGTCTACTGAGCTCAAAGGTCACGGCGAAGATCTCGGCAAGTACATCGAAAAAATAACGCATCTTGGTACTTCTCGTCGCAGTCAGAGATTGGTTATCAATCGACGGTGGTCTGCTAAATACCTGAATGTTTAGTTTTCTCTTACGTTCGGAGGCGTTACGGAGACGTTACGGAGGCGGCACCCCGCGCACTATAGCCATGATGCTCCGAAAACCACGAGCCTTATATAGTATAGTTCACTTGTCTCGAACTGAGCCCGCTACGACAGACCTTACCGTTGCTCATCGCCGCTCCTACGTAAGCGCACGCTTGTTCGCTTCTACACACCTTGCACCAGGTCGTCGCGGAGCGGTGTCGGACGTTTAGGACGACAGTTGCGCGTCGCTTCTTGAGCTACGTCGTGTAGAATGTGTCATGGGATGGCGCCACGTTACGATATGGCGGTCGCCTGAACCGGAGGTCGCAGCTAACACGTTTCAAGGGAATCGAAAGTGAAGAACAATTTTTCTGGTATTAGTATGTTAGCTCTTTACAGTACCAAAAAAAAAAGCACCAATATTGCGAGGAGAAGGCCTTCGGTATGCTAGAAAACGCGCAAAAAGAAAATGCATGTGGAGACACCGCTTTGAAGTTCCAGCACTAATACAAGTGACGTCACATATATTTGACGGCGTCTGCTAAGGCCTACACAAAGCAAGACATACATTATGCTATAAGGAAGCCAGATACTTAAAAGAGGGAGTTTCAGAACATTTGATGAAGCGAATATGGCGAGAATGCGAAAAAAAAAATGGCCTTCGGACATCACCAATGATGTCACAGCGCGAGTAGAGGGACGAGAAAGACACAACAGGACGAGTGCCAGCTTTCACCTGAATGTTTATTGCTAGAAAAAAGAAAAAGAAAACAGCATTTGTAGACCCTGTCTGCTTGCGCTACGGCAACAGTTTTACTGCGAACAAACTAGCCCAAAAAGCTGCCTTGACATCATGAGGCCGAAGTCCCGGTGCGAATTTCAAAACTAAAATTTTAACATTCATTATCTTTTTCAATACTGAACATAACATGGCAAAATTAGCGAAAATCGAGTACTCGAAATACAAGTGATTATTATTATGATATTATGATATTGTATTTTGATAGATATTGTAGAAAAGAATTAAAGTGGACGAAAAGACAAACCTCCCACCGAAGGCAGGTTTGTCTTTTCATCCACTTTAATTCCTTTCTACTTACCCCAAAATTACAATATCGTAATTACGAATTGGAATAACTTCCCCTATGCTTTCCTAGGCTTAAATGTTTGTTGTTTCATTAACTAACAAATAAAAGCGAGCCCTTGACGCCCTTCCCTTTCGTTTTATATATATATATATATATAGGGTGTCCCAGCTATCTTTAGCCAGGGTTTAAAAATACGCCGATGCACCCTAAGACAACGCGACCAAATGCATTTTTCTTACTATCGTATGGAGTGAGTCAGACTATTTTTTGTGTTCCACTTAATTGGTTAATTAGGCGAGATTAATTAATTAACTTCGAAAGCAACAGAGTTAGGTAAATAATTCCTATGGACAACTTGTAGAGCGGTCTGTCAAATGCCCAGTTAAACAGTTTCGAAATTTCTATCTATTCATAATTAGTGTTTTCCAGCTTGCTGCAGATGCCCGCGAAATACAAAAAATACCACGTGACATAGCGGCTTGCGCGCTGCGATTGCAGTGCTCTCAAACTTTCCGCCTACGAACTAACACCACAGTTAGCCGGGCGTGCCGCCGATTAAAAGCGACAGGGCTGTGAAAAAGGCGGTGGTCGTCCGATCTAGATCAGCAACCGTCATCGCTAGCGCTGCGTAAAGCGATTGACGAGACGCGTACAGCGCTAGCGATGACGGTTGCTGATTTAGATCGGACGACCACCGCCTTTTTCACAGCCCTGTCGCTTTTAATCGGCGGCACGCCCGGCTAACTGTGGTGTTAGTTCGTATGCGGAAAGTTTGAGAGCACTGCAATCGCGGCGCGCAAGCCGCTATGTCACGTGGTATTTTTGGTAACAAAAATGTCACGTGGTAACAAAAATGCGGAAAGCGTTTATTCGACGTTTCAGCCGGAGACCGGCCTTCATCAGCAATGCCTATGGTTGTATACCCGCTTCTATTTATACCTGTCTGAGAGAGCTTTTCCTTAAAAAATGAAGAAAGAAAAGAATATAGAGAGAATAAGAAAAGTAGAGAAAAGAAAATGCACAGGAAGGATAGAGGACCTGAAAGAAACGGACCGAAGAGTGGAAGTAACGCAGACGACGTGCGTCATATGCGAGCACCATCTTCCCCCCCCCCCCCCCCTTCCACCCCTCCCCTCTTTACGAAGTGGTTTTCGTGGCCGGACCCAACAGTCATGAGTATAGTTCAGGCCCCCCTCAGGAGTGTCGATGTAAAAAAAAAAGAAAGACAAACAAAAAAAGGAAGGACGAAAGAAAACGGGTGGGGGTGGGTGAGTACAATTGCAATGACGTCAATGGCGATGGCGTCTACAAGTCCGCGCCCGGACGGGCAAGAACGTGCGCGGAGATGCCTGCACGTTTGGCGACATCCAGGAGGAAAAAAAAGGAAAGAAAGTTTTAGAGAAATAATTAGAATAAGACAGGTAAAAGATGAATGGTCAGGAAGTACAAAAAAAAAAGGGAAAAGATCATTAAATAGGTTTACATGATTCGCTTTGCAAAAACACGTCATATTTCAATGGTCCGATTCCCGCTGTACATACGGTGCCACAGGTTAAACGCTTGCCAGTGATTTTATTATTGCGATGGTCCCTGGGTTTTCATTTATACCTTTCTCGATTGTTTTGAACTGGTATATTAGATATGATTGTCGTTGCTCACGCTCTCGCTTTGACTTGAAGCCCGTTTCTAATAGTGTATATATATATATATATATATATATATATATATATATATATATATATATATATATATATATATATATATATATATATATATATATAGTAAACGAAAAAGAGTAAGTGGAGCACTTGTGCATCTATAGTGCCGGTTTTCCGAAAACTGTGGTGCAAACTTACTAGCGAAATTACAGAAACATTTTAGCCAGTTGCTTCAGTGGCGCTGTACATTATCGAAAACCTGCATTCTGAAGGATGAAGATTAGACAAAAAATAAGGAGTTTTTGGTAATAACGTAATTTTAATGTTTCCATATTTAAGGTAAGAAATTGCC
The DNA here is from genome assembly GCA_013339685.2 of Hyalomma asiaticum. Classification (NCBI taxonomy): domain Eukaryota; kingdom Metazoa; phylum Arthropoda; class Arachnida; order Ixodida; family Ixodidae; genus Hyalomma; species Hyalomma asiaticum. The sequence goes on from CM023481.1 coordinate 232,756,503, forward strand.
CGCTTATACGAATTATCCAGATGACAGAGGCAATTTTTCCGCCAATTTATTCTAACGTTCGCAATTAATCGCTCAGTATACAGAGTGAGACATGGCGATAACCGGTAGTATATCTCTCCACTACGGTCTCTATAATAATCATAGCTGGTTTTGAGACGTAAAACCCAAGAAATCAATCAATTTCTGAAATTCTCGCGCCGTGCGGCACATCTCTATCGCGGTGCTCTCCGTCGATGATTGCGTTTACCTGCGACAGAATTCCGATAGCTATCGTGCCCGTGATTCGCCTTTAGGTATACGACCGCCCTCAGACTCGTTTCCACGAACCCTCTACTTGGGTTCGCTAGGGCGTCGATACGTTCCATTTGTCTCGCTACCACTATGCAACGGAAAGCTGCGATCGTCATCAGCACGCGACGCGTTGCTTCGCGAGGCATTAGGTTCGTATGCGGGCGCACTAGGTCCCGATGATGGGACCGCGGTCGGGTGCTGGTCTTATAATAAAGGCGGCGCGGGTTCGTTCACAGAGATATGCGTTTTTATTTTCAAAGTTATATTCGGATGCTTTAGCTGAAAAAGGGCGGGGAAGAGGGAAAGGAGAGGTAATGAAAGAAGATTGCAGTTACCGCGCGGGTCAATGTCCGATGAGCCGTGGTTGCCTCGTCGTGTCTGTTGTATTCGTTGTGGGTTATTTCATACTCTAGCGCGGGCTATATGTACGCATCGCAAAATTAACGTTGCTATGGTGCTGTTGTCGGTTCGTATGCGCGCATGTATTAATAAGAAAGGAAGAAAAAAAAAGATTCTGGCAGATCCCGCGCACTGTGGCAATTGATGTTACGCCAAGCAGTCAGCAAACAGCTGGCTGTAGCACACTGTTTGGCATTGAGCAAAGTGTTACGTGGTGAATAGGCAGCTTTATGTCAATGGAGTATAGTTGTGTGCGTTGCGGGGGCTTACCAGGTACGTCGACTAGCTGTGACGCCCGACGTTTAGATTACAGCCTCACGTGACACCGGCACCCGCGCGTTCGAGTGCCCCCGTCAGTGTCATCGAGAAGAAATGCGCGATCCTGCAAGCTCACGTGCATAGAATAGGCAGCGTTCGTTGGCCCGTTCCTGCGTGGTCGAGGAGCACTTCGCCATAAGTGAACTATGACTTGTGGGGTTTTACGAGCCAAGACTATGATATGGTTATGAGCCACACCTTGGTGCCTCCGGATTAATTTCGACTACCTGAGGGTCTTTAACGTGCACCTAAACGTAAGCACACAGGCGTCCTTTCATTTTGTTCCCATCAAAATGCGGCCGCCGTGGCCGGAAGTCAAAGCCGCTTCCTCGAACTTAGTAACGCCACAGCTTACCTGCTAATACCCCTGTCACACGGCACGTGTAATGGCATTCGCAGCGAATGTCATTATGTGTTAATGTCATATTTGTTGCTGCTACACTGACATAGCGAATGACATTCACACCTAATGGCATTCGCCCACTAAATGCGTTCGCCGAACTCATTCAGTCACTACATGCGTATTCTCGACGACAGGGGCTTCACAATAAGATGCAAACTTGGTAAGGAAAGGCAAAATGTACGGAACGTTACGGTACTTGTTAATTTCTCTTGTGGCCCTTTGATAACTTTCTGACGTACAGGACGATACAGGACGTACAGGACGTACAGGACGACGTACAGGACGATATACAGGACGATATCTGTGCAACTATATTCTTGTTCCCAGACTCCGAGTTTACTCCGACGCTTCCTAGCTGTAAGTCATGTTTACGAACGCGCGTTTGTTGCTTGAGGTGCTTCAACCGGTTTCGGCGCTTTGTAGTGAATACCTGGAGGGCAATTAATGTTCATTTACACTGATCGTCGTCCATCACGGTCACAGGAACGCATGCACGGTCCACGTTATCGCCGGCTACAGAAGAAATCGAAGCGGCTTGGGGCTAGTCCTGCTTTGGATACTTGTGCGGATTTCTTCCTTGTTAATGGTGCCGTATCGTATTGCGATATATTTTCACATAGCCTGCTAATGTTTACCACTGCGTTTCTAACAATAAAGAAAAAAATATTCAAATAAAAGGCACAATTTGTAACATTTTGTTATCCTAGTATCCGAGGGGTAAACATCGACATCACTGGCGAATGTCATCTTGCGTGACCGTGTAGACGAGGAACGCGAAAACAGAATGACATTAGTTATAAATGTCATTTGCTGCGAATGACGTTTACATGCGGCGTGTGACAGGGGTATAAGCTACTACGGTGGGACAACTGGCAGAGTCGTATACGTGCTTACGTAATATTTCTTACATTATTATAAGAGCGGATAGCAAATACTATGCGACTGTAGCCTGCGCTAACCATCGTTGGGCAACACTAGCCGATAGCTAGCCGAGATTAACCAGTATTAGCCCCCACTAGCTACCACTAGCCAACACTTAGCCCCAAGCAGCTACCACTGTCAAGCAATAACCAGTATAAGCCAACGCTGTTTTTCAACTTAGAACACACTCGACACCATTACGCAAATCCCGACCACAAAAGGACAGAAAGATGAGCGAGTTCGTAATGCTGACATGCATAACATCATGACATGACGTGTTATTCATTATTTCGTGTTCGTAGTGTATCTCAATTATGGAACACTTATAAGACTAGCTGGCAGTTGGCGAACCATTGTTCGTTCTATGATAAATATGTTACATGTCATCTTATTTACGTCATGACATGCATATTAAGATATCGCATCTGTAGAAATGAGATATCTTTAACGCATTTCATCACACGCCATTTATGTCATAACGCGCCGTTCATTACGGCCGTTGTGTCCTGCGTGGTTACGCATTCTCTCATTTTCCCCGCCAATGAAATAACCACAATGGCTTCACAGTGTCTGTGTCATGTCATGTGTGCCATTACTGTCATGATACCGACAACATATGTGCCATGCCAGTTATGCTGTGACCTGTCACTAAAGTTCGTAGTACACGCATCTCATGCACATTCTGACGTACGGACGAACGGGCACGCGGGCTGGTTATCGATTAATGAAGCCAATTACACAAGCAGGCTTCTCCTCGCGAATGACGTTGTAGTGGAGAAGCCAGATTTAAAGGGTCATTTGCATGCGCACATCGAAAGTTCGTCGAATCGTTGGTATATGCATATACAGCGGACAAGTAATGATTTGCAAACAGTCAGTGAAAACTGGTGCGTGCTTGCGCTCTGAGTGCAAACTCCCGATGTCTAATAACAGACCATCAAAAAGCTTAAGCACGATAGGAACTGTTTTGTAACTTACTGAAGGGAGCACCAGCTACTACGCGCAAAGAACAAAAAGTGTATGTGCAATAGGCAACGATATGTTGCAAAAGCGCGCAATTTGAGGAAGCGTCTTGTATGGTTTTTGGTCTTAATCGTAAATCGATTTGTAATAAATGTAATTTAGTGGTTTTGTTGTTCCTCTTTGTAATTAGTATGTAATAACCATTTACGTTCTGAATAAATATATTCACGACACATATTCAAAGTTATATATTAAAGGGGTCCTGAATCACTCCCTGGGCTTGGTTAAAGAACACATTGTAAGGCTAGCGTTTTAAAAAGCGGATTACAAAGTTGCCACTTACTGAGGAAACGTTTTCGTAGAGGGGCTACTCCTCACCCTCCCTATAGCTGCTCTGTTTGGTTATATAGCAGATAGCTACTATTGGCCGATAGCTGGCACAAATTAACCCATTCGCTGCCGCCCGCCACGACTGTGTGCGTGCCCTCCTCACTGCGTGTGTTGAGTTACTATATACAGTAACTCTACTGCCGGCAGCCCCGCCAGTTAGATATGTGCCGAATCATCCTCGCTGTTTTGACAATGGAACTAGGTCAGGTAACGCGGTGGGCCGGACACCTCCCTCACGGCCGCCAACCAGAGCCCTATACTCTGCCGAGTAGAGAAAGAGCGGGCAAGGAAGATTTTCTGGTCGCAATATCCTCGCTCGCAGCTAATCTTTGTGAAAAATTCTTTCGGCCATGTATTTCTGAGAGGCTTTAAATACGCACCTAGTCGTTTTGAGAACCAAGCACGAGGGGTGGCTCATGACCTCTATGGAATGCATCATAAAGCGTCAGTATCTGGTTATATGTGGAGTGTTATCTCTTGCATAGCTATTTCTTCCTGCGTTCAAAAGAAAGAATGGGAAGTATGTATGGCCATCCTGTTTGCCTCTTGCATACTGCAACGGAACTGCATGCACTCGAAGATGGGACGAAAGAATTACGCGCGTTTGATCGTTGATCTCGCTCATAAATATCATGCGTAATGTCTTTGAAGTGGCGCTTCTATTCGTATCTTTGTTTTTGTTAACGTTACACAGAGAATCTATCCCTTCGGCTGCGATTTTTCGTAACTTGGCTTTGGTTGCATGCTTAGCGCTATCACGAACGCTCGTGCCTTCAGACACGAGGATCACTAATAGCAGCTGCGTTTCCTTACGTTATTTTTTTCTGTGCACACGAGTTCAACACTAACAAAATGTATAAGGTATGCGTTCCAGCCACTAGCGTTTAAAGGGGATCTGCAACACGTTTTGAACGTAGCGAGGAAACGCTGCTGATCAGTCGGGAAGACTCCTGTGAACATGTAAGCGAAATATTATTGCAGTGCATGAAGCAGGGAATTTGGCAGTTTGGTTTCAAAATACACCTGTACAGCACCTGCTCTTCTTTCAACAAAACACGTCAAGAGGCGGGCAATGACTACCTACGGGGTGGAAGAACCATCATTGGCTGATTCGCGGGAACAGTTACGACGGACGCCGTTAAGCGGCGCCACGTCCTCGCTGTGACTCTGGCGGCTGAAGCGTGGAACGCTAGAGAGAGAGAGATAGAGACTCTAGTTAAGGAAGTGAAGAAAATAGGGTGAAGAGTGCACGGTAACTGTCTCTCGTGGAACGCTACGGAAGCGCGAATACGTTCAACTAAAGAGAGAGAGAGAGAAAGTGTTCAAGATCACGGCACCATGGCTTCTTGGCGCTTTTTAACCCCCCCCCCACCCTTCCCCCCCTCTGTGTGTAGCTTCCAGCGCACTCATCGGTACGAAAGGAGAGCGTACGCTCTCGGTCGGTGGAACTCCCCTCAAACTTGACGCCAAAGCTTCTCTAATACCCAACAGATTCGTAAAAATTTTGTGGCAGGCGATTCGCGAGGCAATAAGCTCCTTAAGTGACGTCGCTCGAGGATTACGTGGAAAAATGTTGCACAGCCCCTTCAAGCATGATGCGTTGATTCTCGGTGATGAATCGAATTCTTCGTAGCACCTGCATTGGGAACTTGCCGTGGCAAGTTTTGCTATTGTGTTTCCTTATTTGTCTTCTTTTATGACCCGCTCCTGCCTAAGGCGTCATACAATAGGCCGGTGGTACTCCAGAAATAAATAAATAAATAAATAAATAAATAAATAAATAAATAAATAAATAAATAAACTCTTGCTGCTTCACCGAGCTAAATACACAATGACAATGGTGCTGTCGCCGGGTCGGGAATCGAACCCGTTTCGTCAACTTGCATAATATTCGAGAGCGATAGTGCAGCGCCGAGCAAGCGAGACGTTGACGTGCCTGCTCTTTACTGTACGTATACGATGTCACAAATTTTCGTGCACCGAGTCGGCAGAACTAAACAGAGAAAGCGTAGCGACTCCACACTTTGATTCTCTCCACTCTAAATGACGTTGTTTACGTCTAGGACTACCTAAAGTGCCGTATGGCAAGACAATATTTTATGTGTGCACTTTATGCGCAATCAAGTTTTAGTCTTCAAATAAACATCGGTGAGCGGATGAAATAAATTATCAATATCAAAATTCTTGTGTAATTGGGCAAGGACGATGCAGAAGGTTCAAAAGGGCCATGGAAACGATGCCTAAATGTGGACGTCAAGTGAGAGCCCAGCGTTTTTGGGAATTCTGTGAAAAAGTTGCTGCAAGATAAGGCCGGCCTTCCACCTCGTCTAACGAGGAAAACATCAATCGTGTGCGTTGTCTTGCGCTCGGGGACCTGCGAGTGATCGCTGCAATGATATAAGAAGTACTCGGGTTGGGAAAGCTGTATGTTCATCACATTTCGACTGAGCACTTCAGTGTGCACCCCCCCCCCCTCCAAAAAAAAAATAATAACAGAAGAGATGGTTTGGTGCCGAGAAGTGCCCGAGGCGGCTTACTACTGAGCAGGAGCTGCTCGGCCGCGTCTTGACATCGGCGGTAAATGGTCCGCCATTTGTGTGGACACTGAATGCCTGGTCGTGTACTGCGTCCGAGAGCGCAGTATATGCATTCTTCTTACACTCGATCAGCATTCCGAACGGGTTCGAGCTTAATGTACTATTTTCTTGCTACATCTGAATTCAATTCATTATTTTGTGCACGAAGGGAGGTACATTGGTTACAATATTACCACAGTCATGACTTTATTCTGCATTTTTCTAGTTTCAGTGACAGGCCGGCCGAGCAAATTGCTACAAAGACGGGCTGAAATCGCTGCAGGTGTTGCTCAAATGCTTACGGAAAAACGACGACGTCGTCTACGTAGGCCGGGCACCTTTCCCATTTAAGAGCCGACAACGCACTGTTCATCATCCTTTGCAATGTCGCGGGAGAGGAACATAGTCCCAAGGGCAGCACTTTAAGTGCGTAGAGGCCATCAGGAGTTATGAATACGGTTTTGTCACGATCATGTTAATCGACTTAATCTGCGAGTCCGCAAATACATTGAGGAGAAGTATCTCGCATGTCGAAGGTGGTCCAGAGAGTAGTCGATTCGGGCAAACGGGTACACGTCTTTCTTCGTCATTTTGTGGAGTTTACAGTAATCCACGCAAGATTGAAAAGTGCCGTCCTTCTTTCTACGGGGACGACGGGTGATGCCTATGGACTAGTTGAGGTTTGGATTACGTTGTTGTCGAGCATCTGCATTTGCCTGGCAACGCATGGCTTCTTGTTTTTTCCGGGACACTCTAGGCGTGCTGCTGTACCGGTCGTTCGCTGGGGTCCGTTATAATGTGGTGTTTTACGATAGGGTTGTGCTTGATTTTTGAAGTCGAGACAAAACAGTACTAAACATGGATAAAATGCTGCCTGTCCTTTCCTGGTTCACACCAACTGCAGTGGCGACCCGGGTGTCAACTTTGCAACTTTGATGGCTGCAGATATCTGTGCAATCATTGAGGTAACTGAGCCATCAACGACTTCGGAGTGAGCGATGGCCGTTCTATATTTGCCCGATGTTGGTACTCGCCGCTGAAATCCCTCACTGAAAGTTAAGTCATTCTGCGGCTAAGTTGGATAACGCCGCGGAGGACGGAAATTTGCCGAGCCAAGAGCGCAGAAAAGAGGTGGTGGTGGTTATGAACTCTTTATTACGCCCGAAAAGATGGGACCAGTCCAATGTAGCTAGTTGGGCGTGTTGGTACATTGGTACATGGGACCAGTCCGAAGAACCGGTTTCGCTGGCTTAGAGGATGCCGCGCCCTCCTCCACGTGCTGGATGGTAATGGTCTTCTGGATCGGAGGCACGTAGGATGGACTCCCGCTACTCTGGGGTGTTTGAAGTTACTCAGCCAAACGTCCCGAAGCGGTGAACGTCTAACGTTGACCAGGGGACGAAGAACGTTGAGGAGACGGAGAGCGCGACTGGAGTGGAGTCTGGCGGGGAGTTTGGCGTGGCTGAACTGTCGAGGAGTGGTGGCCTGCCAAGTACTCTGCAATAGCGCGGGGTCAATGACCATCACGGTATCGGTGAGTATCGGGATGAAAGCCAGGAATGCCCAACCATCGACACGCACACTCCCGGTATAGGTGGCCTGCCTCACCACAATGGTGGCAAAGCGGCCTGATGCGTTATTACGTGACAGTATAAAGCTAGGACCCTATAACTTTCGTACAGTAGTATTGAAGGGGACCGTTAGGTTAATTGTCTCTTGTGTAATTATACTTGAGTGAGAGGAAGGCGCGCGCTCGACGAAATTGCGCTTTCAGTTGAAACGTTGTCGCTAAAAGCAGTGGTGGGGAAAAAAAACCCAAAAAACAACGCAGACGCAGAGACATAGCTCTACACCACAGCACTGGTCTGCGGCGTCCATTTCAGTCTACGTGTTTGTATATTTCACGTTGGCAAAAAAAATAAATAAATAATAAAAAACTATAATTATTATTTATAATTTCTTGTTTATGTCCTATGTTCACTATTGCTTTATGGTGTGGGGTGACACAACACAAACAAATATTGAGAAGCTCACTAGACTTCAAAATAGATTCCTGAAAACTATCGCTAAAAAAGGACCTGATCAATTAGTTATTTTCATGCAACAAAAATATAAATTAGTCATTCTTCAAAATCTTTACAGTTACAACATTGCAGGAAAATAAAAAAAAAGAGCTGAAGCAGAAAACTGTACTATTTGACTTAGGCAACCTACAACCTTCGGAGAATAAATGTGATACCCGAAAGCATAACCTCTGGATAATACCCCGATCACGCTCAAAGTATGGTGATCAAATGCTACGCAATGTTATTCGCAGAATGTTCAATTATCTGAGCAGCACTGATGTAAATATAGAAAATATGAGCACAAAAAGTGTATCATTGTTTCTATAAATTGTATCATGCATGTAATTTCCCCTTTTGTATCTGTTTGACCTATTATTCAGTTTTGTAATACATGTATACATAGTTTCTTCTAGCTTCTGATGCTTTTTGTATCATGTTTACGTTTAGATTATGCAATTATTTTGATTTAAATTACCGTAGTTTTGTGTATTATACTTTTGTTATCTTGTTTGTGTGCTAGTGCTTCTGATTCATTTATTTTTAAGTAGCGAGAGCTCGTCAAGCTGTTTTACTGCAGCTTTTACTCCCGCCATACTTCATGTTGTACCATACATGTAAATAAAGATTCAATTCAATTCAATTCAATTGAAAATGTAAGGCAAACAGCACCAAGCATAGACTTGTTTGTTGTGTCAAACACGCTGTACCCGCAAGTGGTGTCGTGTGCGCCTGAAAGGCTGGAAGGTGCATCGGTATAGTTCCAAAGGCAGCAGAACGATACTGCAGGTTCGCTGGCTGCCACATGCTGCCCTTCTGTGCTTTCAGAAACATGTAAGAGGAATCGCTATGCGCTAATTGAAAGAGAACTGGAGTGCGTCCTGAGATCTCCGCGTACACCATATAGCCTGCTTTCATTGATCTCTTGACGTGGGAGGATGACTGTAAGTGAAGAAAATAAATGTATGGGTGGTTGAAAATTTGAGATGCTTATTGTGTTTGCGAAGAAATCTCTGTAGACTATACGAGCCCTTGCCGCCATAGCGCTCCATTTAGCAGCTCTGAAGTGCTCATATGGGGCTTTATGCGTCAGCGGGACATAACCACTCTAGGAGGTCGGCCAATAATCGGATAGCCCTAAGTAATAAAGGAAATAGGTGAAATGCAAAAAAAAAAAATCGCAGCATATCCACGGGGTGAATGATGATGAGTGGGCGAAGCTCCGGAGGGAATCATCGGTAAACCGTGAATCTTCCGTGCAATTCGCCCAGTCGATCATCGTGTAAAGACGTCTCACGCAGCCCCTTACACAGGCCGGAACGCGCACCGCGTTTGCCGACGCCATCACATGACCGCCGAGAGAGTAAAAGGCGGAGAGGCCTCAGCGTCTTACACCAGCTTCTTACACGGGTCGTAACGCGCTAGCACAAACGCGTTAAAAACGCGCAGTCTTTCGTTAATATTGGGTGTTTACTGTCATCGTGGTGCATGTGTCCATGTGCGCTTCGTGGCGTAGTGGCTAGCGCCGCGCGTTCGGAAGCGAGGGGTCCCTGGTTCGATTCCGCGCTTTGGACACAACGTTCGGAATTTTTTTCTCTTCGTCCATGGTCCATGAAGCACGATCCGACGCGTACGGCGACGATCCAGGAGAATGAATTCCGTCACTCGCTTGTCGTCGCAAATTCTCCCGCATAAGTCTTTTTCACAAAATATACTACAGTCCCACCCTGCACAACAACCTTATTCTCCCTTCATCATACATCTCCACTCGTTCTGATCATCCCCAAAAGGTGGGAATCATGCGATGCTCAACCCACACATGTAGTCAGTCATTTAATCCCCGAACCTCACAGGAATGGAACAATCTTCCAGGTTCAATCACGTCCATCGTTCATCATTCTCATTTTCATAACGTTTTAAACTCAAGTGTACTGTTGTGCAACCAACCAATTATGTAATTACGTTTTTTGGCTAACTGCGTGATTCTTGTTTGTTTGCTAAAGACTTGTACTGTTACTTGTTTATTTATGTAATTATGCTTTTTTCGTAAACTCTGATTCTTGTTTGTTTAGTTACGACTAGTACTGTTACTTATTTTTTCAGCTAACATTGTACTTACAGAAGAACGTTTGTACTGTATTTTTTAAATGTACCACTCCCCTCTATAATGCCTCTGGCCCTGAGGGTAATTCCAATAAATAAATAAATAAATGAGAGGAGCGCTCCCGGCGCAGCCCCGCGCAGCAGCTAATCGGAGAGCAGCGGCACCTCCAGCGCTCATATACAAGTACCGCCATCTAGCGGACATTCCAAGAACTAAACGAGAGGTGGCTACCTACAACTACATACATCGGGGACGCACCACCCACTCCTTAAGGAGCTTCGCCCCTAAAACGTTAACAGTTGAGAACAGGCATGCTAGACAAAGCGTAACCAGAACTTCGTAGGTATATGATAAGGAAAATGGCGGAATGACACCGATTATAGATCAATATAACACAGACACAATAAACGTCCAAAAAACGAACAAAGTACATATAAAAAATGACGTGATCATGAATGTAACGTTCTTTACTACGCAGTATGTCGTTTATTGTTTGGGAAGTCCTTTGACGGGGCTTCATGGGATCCTTGTGAATTTGAACATTTAACCGCCGTATTCTAGAACCAAACTTAACTTATCGCGATAAGGTTACTTTTGTAAGGAGAACTTGAACTTAAGTTTAAGAAAAGGCAAAGGGGCTTTCCGAAACCCACCTTACAAGATTTTAAGGCGACCTTACGAAAGGCGATCTTGTCCGAGTAAGTGAGTGACATGGGAGCGAGGCTAAGCGCATTTTTTGCGTGTTTTCTTTTGTAACCAGGCGCACAGCTGCACGGGACAATGAAAAAAGAGGGGAGCAAAGGGGTGTAGAGAGGTGGTCAGGTGGTCATTCGGGTGGGCCGGACTGGTCGGACGGGGTGTGCGCTGGGATGTCTCGTGAACGCAGTTTCCCGGAGTCTCGGCAGTGTACGTGCTTTTGCGAGTGACCATGTGCTTGTATCTCCCCTCCGCGTGCGCGAAGAACACCGAAGTGTGGACGCTGTATTCCTGTGTACGTGTTTGTGTCGGCACTGCAGTGTGGTCCTACGCAGGCAACTGCAAAATAGCGATGTGTTGGCGACGACGTGAAGTAGACCAACGGGCAGTGTGTGCTAAACGAACGAACTGTGCGCAGTGCGTGAACGAAGTCTGTTGCGGATATCTCTTTCTAGGTACTGTAATTCATTGTTTTCTAATTAAACGTGTATGGTCTTCCATTTACCGCATGGATTATTCCGGCTCACTTTGGTACCCCTTCGTGCTCGGTGCGTGTACTTTTCTTCTGTCCCGCTGGGCTCTGTTTCCGTACTCGCTACTGTCACTTGATTCCCTTTTCAATAAAACTTCACTTTAGTAAAACCACATTTTGTTTACAGTGATCCCTGATGTATGCTAGCTCCGCCGACGTGCCATGTCGAGCTGTTTCGGTGAAATAGGGCACATGCGATCGCGTACACTTTCCTTCGATGCTCTGCTGCAACAGCCATTATCCATAAGTGACTTGTTGCGTCTTGCTTACAAAACGAAGAGTCTCGCTGAAGCGGTTGTAGCCTTGTTGGGTAAGGAGCCGTCAAGGTACCTCCGCGACCGTCGGTGTCCTTTCGCAGGGATGGCATGAAGCTTCAGCACGGCACTTGTGGAGCGGAAGCGGCACAAGTACCCATGCTTGTCGCAAATCTCCATGGTATTTAGGCGATCACTGATTACATGTCGCGACATTCGCACTTACGCATATGCTGCCCGCAGCTCGATAATTCATGCCGATCCATATTTTAAACCAATTCCGCAACGTTGTCATCCATGCCTGCCATTTTGTTTGCTTACAAGTGAGCGTCAAGGTAGGTCGGGGGCTACCTTAAGGAAGCCTTACTTATGGCGGCGATAAGTACAAGAAAAGTTCAGATGTAAGTATAAGGTTGGTTCTTGAAACGCGTTAAGGGTCACTTTAAGGTTACGGGCTACTTAAGTCACAAGCATAAGGATAAGTTTGCTTTCAGAATACGGCGGTAAGAATAGCGGCGTGGAATCACCAGCGGAGTGGTTCTGATGGCGGCGACAACACACTACCGCGTGCAACGGATAATCATATCGTTGTTTTGCCGCCCAACCCCCAGCAATTACTGCTGCATTAAGGACATCAACGTGGTCAAAATTTAGCGGTATTCCTTCTCGACGACGCCTATTATTGTTCGCATGCAGCTTTGAGCTTTAAGTCATATGAATAAATTATTACGTTGTGAATGGGAGCCCTGGGCACGTGCCCATTAGTTCACTCATCTGAGGCGGCCGCCGGAGTTTTAGAAAACCTGTCTTTTTTTTTTCACCAAATTCTGGCGTTTTCCTAAATGTCCCTGATCCCGTATTAGCTAAACCGTCTCTTACGAAATATGCTTCATCACCCGCGCCCAGGGCCCATGAAAGCACCCTGCGGTTTCTCTTTATTTTAGCAATTGTCTCTCTTTTTTTTTTGCTTTTAGCAATTGTCTTTTTTGCTTTTTTTGCTTTTTTTCTTAGCAATTGTCTTCTTTTTTTTTCTCCCGTAGTGGCCGGTGTTCTGCGATTGACACGATATCGAGGTGACCCCTGCGGCGATGGCCAATATTCTGACGGTACTTACGTAAGGTGAATTTTGTCAATACATACCTCGAAGTGTGGCCGCTCCTACATATTCGACAGTATTAGGGCATGACCAGGACTTAGTCCTTCGTCGCACCTTCTATATAGACACAAACACACAGCTTCATAGAGACGGGGAGAAAGACAAAGCTGTAATATCAATCTTACTGTTATGTAGGCGTTCTTACGGTTATAAAGACCCAACAGAAGACGAGGGTGCGACAGACAAGCTTCATTGCTAATGAGGCGGACTTGCGCCTCTCCCACAGGAAACGCCAACTAACAGAACCAGAATAAACAAAAACAAAGAGCGCCGACCAAAATGAAAAATTTTAAAAGGTTGTTGTTTTGTGGGGTTTTACGTCCCAAAACCAGTTCTGATTATGAGAGACGCCGTAGTGGAGGGCTTCGGAAATTTCGACTACCTGGGGTTCTTTAACGTGCACTGACATCGCACAGCACACTGGCCTCAACATTTCGCCTCCATCGAAATGCAGCCGCCGCGGCCGGGATTCGATCCCGCGACCCTCGGATCAGCAGGCGAGTACCTTAGCCACTAGACCACCGTGGCGGGGCAAAAGTTAAAAAAGTTTAAAACGACGTTTCGGCTACCATACGGTAGCCTTGTTCACAGTAAAATGGCCCAGCGAAGCGGGCTCATGTCCGTTTTAGAACGCTGCCAAGACACCTGGCGTACGCTGGTGGCAGATTGCCATCATTTCTGTACAGCGTTTTTTTCGTGGTTTGGATAAAGAGGGATTCCAGGTATTGACGCGAACACCAGTTTCTTTCCTTGGCGATTACGGTAGCCTTGGCCCAGTCATTATCGTGATTAGATGTAGCCACATGTTCCGCAAGAGCGTTCGATACGACGTTTTTCTTCATGACGTTATTCATGTGGTCTTTCAGTCGTCTTTCAAAGTTACCACTCTCCCCGATATAAACATAGTCGCAGTCTGCACATGCAATTTGGTAAACAATGCCAGGGAACTTTTCTTTCTAGGGCGGGTCCTTCACGTGCACCAGTTCGTGTTTAAGTTTGCGGGCAGGAACATGCGCGACGTGTACGTCGAAAGTTCGCAGAACCCGTGCCAACGCCTCACTAACACTTTTAAACTTTTAAACTTTTTAAACTTTTAAACTTTTTCATTTTGATCGGCGCTCTTTGTTTTTGTTTATTCATGCTTATTCCCGACCAGACGATGCTTCGTCAAACTATCGACTTTAACAGAACCAGAGCCGCGCGCACATGCACGACTGCCGCCAGACCAAAGAAGAATCCACAGCTTATGCGCTGCCAGTTATTTAAGCGCTGGGAAAACAACACAGAACGTGCGCATACCTATCATCAGATATTGCACTGTCTGATACGATGGGCCCATCGGAAGTTAATCGCAGTCCCATCTAAACTATCTAAATGACGCAACAGCTGTCGCTCGACGGTTGCAGCTGCAAAGAACGGCATGGCACGTTGGTATATATATATATATATATGTGTGTGTGTGTGTGTGTGTGTGTGTGTGTGTGTGTGTGTGTGTGTGTGTGTGTGTGTGTGTAAAGAGAGGTCGCACAGGAGACGCGTGTGGCCTATTATAGCTACAAAATAAGGAGACCTCATTTACTGTAACACTACAAATACGTTAATATCGTGTGAATAGCGTACTTTTGATATTACGGACAGTCATCTGTTTTCCTTCGCTCGATACAATGTCTATATAGTCTCAATTTTACTTCATTGTGGCTCTTCATAACGCATGGACGCTGAAATTACGACTCTACAGAGCGTTCTGGGTGCTTCGGGGAAAAAATTGTTCGGACAAATCCAAAAACACTGTTCGCCTTAGAATGGTTCAAAGAAAAGTGTTAAGTACCTCAAGGATATAGTTTACCGCGACAAAGAAAAGAAAAGCACCATTGGTAGATTTCTTTGGAAGACCTAGAGGCGCCAACAAGTTGACGCCTCTGGGTCTTCACATTAAGCTTCCTTCTTAGACGAAAACTTTAACTATCGCGTAAAAACCGTATCGATAACATTCCGCGTTTAAGAACAGCGACATTATCCTTGTATCAGCTAGTAACCTGTCTACCTGGAAGGTCAGTTTACCTCGAACATTCACTCAACACAAGGCTCTTTCAAAAGGTCGGGGGAAAGTTTACAGAAATTCCCAATTAGCGGGGTTTGTGCGTTGGCAGTGTGTTATTGGGCGAATTGCGGAAGCTGACGCTGGCAGCGCGTAGTACAACGTCCTTGCAGAGCGGCAACCTGCGACGCGCCAGATTGATATTATGCAGCGCCCCGAACAACGCTGTTTCAGATTTAAACTGACGAGACAACGCCGGTGCGAGTGTATCAAGGCGCAGCAAATGAGAGAACTTCGGTGACGGACCGCGGCGATGCCATGCGGTATAAGGGCACAGTCGCGTTGCCACGCGGCCTCAGCTAGAGGCCAAGCCACGCCCAGGAGGATCAGTGTCCCAACGCCAATTAGAGGCAACGGACAGCTCAGCGAGATTAGCCTGAGCCCAAAGCCTGGCCGAGTGGCTCGACTCAGAGGCGAGGAGGGAACGACGAGGAAGGAAAAAGCCGGCGCGTAATTGCGGCGGACGGACACAGCGGTGACGCTGACAGCGAAATAAAGTACAACGAAGTCTGCACCGATCGTGTGCACCGGGCCGCGGCTCGTGGACCCACTGGTAAAACTCCCATGGCTTGTCGGGTGCGTGTCGCCGCTATGACATCTTCTCTCGGCCGCTTTGACCAAGAAAAGATTCATTCCTTTTGGTTATCGGTTCTTTTCTTTATCGTTTTCTTTGACGAAGGAAGTGTTATTCTCTTTACTAATGTTCTTAACGGCAGTTTCTTCGACTGGTGTTAGGGAAATGAGTTATCTTTCGCGTGAATCGGTCAGCCGCCAGCACAACGACCTAGAACGGCAGTCAGACTGTGGTGACACCTGCATTGCGAAGGGCTGTGCTTCGCCTATAGATATCAAATCGTGTCAGTCTAAGATCTTCAGATAACATATTCTCCCCCTGCTACAAATTCCGGTGGTATCTCACAAAGGTATCACTGTAGTTCCGCAGCACGCGAGAAGATAAATAGCAAGAAATTGCAAAATAAGCGAGAGATGTACGTGCGTTACACTAATAAACGGAATAAAGGTGAAACAGAATGAAACCAATAGACGGAATATATATTTCTTTGCACCGCCACGGTGGTGTAGTGACTATGGCACTCGGGTGCTGATCCGAAGGTCGAAGGATTGAATCCCGGCCGCGGCTACTGCATATCGATCGATGGAGGCGAAATGTTGAGGCCCGTGTACTGTGCGATGTCAGTGCACGTTAAAGAACCCCAGGTGGTCGGAAATTTTTAGCCCTTCACAACGGCTTTTCTTATAATCATATCACGGTTTTGGGACGTATACCTCAGAAATTATTATTATTGTTAAGCTGGTTTTTGAGTTGCTTAATGTCAGCACTCCGCCTGCACGAAAGTCTGTTAGATGGCACATTGAATTAACGAATGAATGAATTTAAACCGGGCGAATGGCTACTCTGGTACGCACTGCAATAAGCCGTTTATGTAGAGCCTGTCCTGTAGTTGTTACCATTGGCTAAAACAGGATCACGTGACCTAGCAGAAGAGGGAATGAAAGGAAGATGACAAGAAAGAAAATTTCCTCCCGGTCATCGAACCGCGGACTCCCTTCTACGGAGACTATTGTACGCTGTACTACACCCCGAGCTTACGAGATGCGAATATATGTGGACCATATGAATTCTTTGGATCGTCTACCAAGGAAAGAAGGAAAGGAAACCATCTCCCGCTAAAGGGGACCATGAGGCGATGCGAAGCAGCAAGGGGGGTGCACACCTCGTTTGCATCGGTTTGACGCTAGCCGACGCTACCTGCGTCAGCGTTGTCCCTCGCGGGCGAGGGCGCGTTCTCGTTCCTTGCGAGCTGGTAAAGCGTTCGTCGAAGAAAGAGCGTTTCCATAGTCAATGCGCGCCGTTGGGAGAGGAGGTGCGTGTAGAGGGTCACTCGGATAGGGGGAGTGAAGAGGAGGTGTGTGGAGAGGGTTCGCGTATGCGCAGTAAAGGTGGTCACGGCGCACACCACCACCGCCGGATTGAAGTCCGCCATAAGCTGCTTCGCATCTAAAGGACCGCGCTTGTGTTCGTAGCAGGGCACCCACGACCTGAAGGCAACCTTCTCTTTAACTCACTCACTCACTCACTCACTCGAATATATTCAACCACATGATGGCTTTGCATTTTATTGGTTTGGGCGACGACTTCGGGAGGGCTGTGTGTCCTCATTTGGATCTTGGAAAGGACCACAGATTCGCTGTCCGACCATCTTCACGGAGTGGATAGGTCTTTGATATCTTAAAGGTATTTTTTTCAGCCAATGTTGGTATAGTTTAGTGAATGCCGAAATGGCGCCGTATGTTTAAAGACAGCCGCCAATTTCTATTTCGAAGGGTCTTTTGTCAAATGCAAGTACTCGCGTTGCTATAGGCACGCGTTTACGTATGCACAAACCGACGATGTATATTTTGGCCTCAGGCGCGCGATCGGAGATCTTTGTTCGGAAAACAACGTGTTCGCTCACTGCAACGTCACGAAGTGGGGTCGCGGCTCTCGTTGAGCGCACTGCGGATTAGGTGCGACTGAGTGCGGCGCAGGCTTCCATGATTGGTCACTCTCCTTTGAGTGAGTACCGTTTTATGACAGGGTGACCCATAAAATATGTGAGAACGAGAGGACGAGAGCAGCCAGTGGACAAGCTGGGAACGTGCCGAAAATTGGCGAGCACGTTTTGTTGTCTTCTCTTTTAGACAGTATACTGCAAAACGAAATGTTTTTTGTATTAAAATGAGTAAGACTGTCACGAAAGCGAGAAAGTTTTGTTTCGTGAGCTTAAACGCGTGACGCTCACAGAAAACGTGGTCATGCAAGAATGTGGCCGCGCCCCGCTGCTTACGAGGTAAGCATGACAACGGCGAATGACAAAGTCAAAAGGCGAGAAAAAAAATAAAAAAACACCCGCGGTCGCAAACAACGATCACCGATCTCGCCTCTGGTGCCTTTTCATACGACTGTGTGGTATACAGAAAAGTGACGTACCTCAGTTCGCGTTAATGGTATGCCTTTTATTTTATTTTATTTTTTTTTTTTTGCTGCGTCTCGGTGTGGCACTCACTTCCTTTCTGTGCACTTCTGAGTCACGTAGCCGGAGGACACCGCCGCGAGCCGAACTACGTGCCTTTCACGGTGAATAAATGAACAGGGAAGGGCCGGCCAGCGTTGCCAGAGAATAGCAACGGAGGGAAAAAAAAATACCCCGCGTCTCGCCTGCTTCTGTTGCCTCAATAAGAGCGGGACTAAATATTGTATTACAATGTAACGTATACAGTAGTTATTCCATCTCTGCAGCTCAATGAAGTCATGAGCAGCAAAAGAAAGAAAAGTAGTGTTCCCGACTTCACAAACAGTCCGTACGACTCTCGTAAGTGATATATATATATATATATATATATATATATATATATATATATATATATATATATATATATATCCGGTTTATAACCCTGCTGTCTTGCTGGTTGTGCTGCTTAGCAAGCTTCGAATGCGCATTGTATAACGACTAATGTGCCCAAGTCTAAGCGCCCTGTTTCTATTTGACCGTCTCTTGTTGGGGGTTCGATCTCATGCAGTGGTTTCACCTTTGAAACATGCTGCGCCAGGAAGCAATTGGGCACTATTCGTTATGCGATACCAGCGTACCAGCTGGAGAAGCGGAACGGAGGGGTTCATGCTAAATAATAGCCTAGGCGCCTTAAAAACGAAAGGGACAGTGTGGTCCTTTGTTGTTTTGTGGGGTTTAACGTCCCAAAACCAGCTCTGATTATGAGAGAGTGGAGGGCTCCGGAAATTTTGACCACCTGGGGTTCTTTAACGTGCACTGACATCGCACAGCACACGGGCCTCAACATTTCGCCTCCATCGAAATGCAGCCGCCGCAGCCGGGATTCGATCCCGTGACCCTCGGATCAGCAGCCGAGTACCATAGCCACTAGACCACCGTGGCGGGGGCTGTGTGGTTCTTTGACATACATTTTGTTATTCTCGGAACGACTTTGGACAATGGCAATTTTGTAGCTCTTATTTAAGAAAATGGCGCGTTTGGCGTTGGCAAGAAGGAGAGAATTGCTTTTTCTGCTTTTGAAGCAAGTGTCGCTTCTCTGGTCATCGCTTGGCAGGTCAAAAAAGAAAGTTCCTGCATTCGAGGAAATAGTGCATACGTTTTGCGCGTGCGTTTTTGCTTTGAACAATATGCGATGCCAAAAAGTCGTTCACGGCGAAAGATTTTTAGTTTTCCTTATATTTTCTCTTCTGCATGACCGGTATGCTGCAATTGACGCGAAGGCATATCGTGTTTTTGGCTGATACTTTGCAGTGGCTGAAACGCATGCGACGTATCCTGTTATTTGAGGCGTGCATGTATGTGTGTGAATACCGTTTATGAAACCCTATAGTCGTTGCAAATTTTATTTTCGGCTTTATTTTACGTAAAAGTGGTAGGATGTCGAATTACCTTCTTTATGCATGCAATGGGGGCACGAAGTGCCATACTATTTTGATCATACCACTAGTTTTACTTCACAAATTCTTACAGCATACATATAACGGTTTATACAAAGCATAGAACTGCATCTATTTACAAGTGACGAAAGAGCGTGGTGCTTATGTGGCAAGTTATAACAAACCATGTTGTGCGGCAACCAATTCAAGGGCAAATACAAAGCTTTAAAGGGGCCCCGGAAGACTTTTCAGACGTAGAGAACGTTGCTTATCAGTAGTTGATCAGCCCTCAACTCGCTGACATTGATTTGAAGAAATCGTGACCCTTATTCAATAGCAATGTATTTTTGAGCAACTAGTGCCCTTTTTGAACAGCAAAGCCTTTTGAGCAGCGAAGTCCTTTTGAACAGCTAGCGCCCTTTTTGAACAGCAACGTCGAGTAGACTTTATGACTATTCCTCAGCCTTGTAGGCACGATATTCTGCCCAGCTCTGCGTAAACATTAGCCACGCACGCACGCGAAACAATCGTATAGGACAAGCATACGCCGGCTAGAAGATAGGTACTTTTTACTTCAACGCCATCTACAACATCGGCAGTCTCTCTCATTCACACAAATAAGGCAACGTGTGCGAGCCTTGAGAGTGACTTTTGTTTCACCCATTCCCTACTACCTCAACGTGTAGCAATACCCTGAATATCTCTAGCGCGAACAGAGGGAACGTTCCTGTATGAATAATGAAAGCAGTTGATCGTTGCCTTAGCCCAGTTTCGATGCCTGGCTACGAGAGAGGCACTATATCTTTGTCTTTCCAACCGCGTATCAAAAGTGAAGTGAATATATATATATATATATATATATATATATATATATATATATATATATATATATATATATATATATATATATATATATATATATATATATATATATATATATATATATATCGTTATGTAAAGCGCTAGCAAGAATGAATTCAATCCCAAAATGTATTGAAGCTGTTGAAAGATAGCGCGTTGGAAAGATTTCAGTCAAAAGTTGTATACAAAACAAAAATCCTCGCTAGATACATCCTGGCAGTTGCATAGGCGATGCACAAGCGTTTCGCTGCCTAGCTTTTTGTCGCTGTGCGATGCTCCGCTGAGGCGAAAAGTGCGCTTTTTGTTCCCGATGACGTCACCTATCACGCGCTTTTATTTCCTACGCTTGCTCTTTGTTCCAGCTTCCCTGACACATTGTTCTCGGACGGCGTCAGTATACTATTTCTCTCTCTTTTCTTTTTTCTTCTTTTTTCTTCTTTAGCATTCGCCAGCGCGAGGAACGACCAAAATGAAGGCACTTCTCGCGACAACCGAAACGCATCTGCTGTGTGAAGTGTTTGCACTAAATTCCCGCACTCGAAGTTTTCCTGATGTGTGCAGTGGCCGATGACGGCTTTGGACGTTGTTCAAAAGATTCTACCAAGTGTTGCTTTGCTCTCTTGTACCGCCGGTACAGCGCCTGTTTGCATGATTTAGATATAATCAATTTTTGCAAGCGTAACTATGCAATCGTGTTGTGTGCGAATTGCAATGTAAATAGTTGATAAGCGTTATTGTTAATATTTTCATGTCACACAAGAATGAGAGAGAGAGATAACTCCTTATTAAAACAAATATAATTTAGGCAGCACTGAAGCATCATTTGCATGTTGCCGTGCACTGCGAAATGAATTGGGGAGCGAGAGGCAATAACAGAGGAAGGCAAAACAAGAGAAATCGGGAACTGAGCTTCCCGTCAAATGGGCAATGATGCGCAGATATATCTTTCAATATATGCATCGTCCTATAATATTGTGGCAGAATTCGTGCCATCGGAGGTGAGTGAAGGTGACAGAGAATGCATTAATAATGGTTGTCGATCTGATAAATATTTCATAAATATATAAAGAGAAGGGGCGTCATCGCACGCCTCGGTTGCGCGAGGCAGGGTAAAGCAGTAGCGCACCCAGGATCTCTGCCAGGGGGGGGGGGGGGGTTCAATTTTTGACGAAGGGCCGGACATGCGATTACACAGTCGTTGCGTGTATAAAAAAGTAAATAAAATGCCAAATAATAGTAACATCAATGATGATGATGATTTTTATTATTTTTTTTTCGATGTTTTGCAGAGACATTAGCGCCACATTCTGCTAGGACATAGGAGCAGTTACGGAGTGGGAGGGGGGTTAGGTCGGCCTCAGGAGGGGGGGGGGGGGTTACAACCCCCGAACCCCCCCCCCCCCCCCCGTCGGTGCGCCACTGGGGTAAAGGGCCTAAGATGGTCACAGATGCGCTTGTCCGTGCCATGAGGAAAACTAGGGTAGATGTGTAGCCCTGTAAGTGAAACGCTGGGTGGAGTGGTAGGTTCGAAGCTGACAACCACCGTTAAGGCTTCATTTTCTTTTATACCTGCACTTTTTTTTAATAGCGACTCGTCTTACGAACATATTTCTTTTTGAATCGGAATAGAATTAACTTACAGATCAGAAAAATTCCAATTTTAACTGCGGCGCGCTCATGTGGTAATGAAAGACAATACCCAATATACTGTGCACAATGTTTCTAACGAGTTAATTAAATAATGCTCCTGCAGCAAGGCAGATCTAGGTTACTGTAAAAATAAACAACGATGTACCGCTTGTGAATCACTGCTGTACCAATAATAATATATCATGGTGTTTTATGTGCCAGTGCTGTACCAATGTCTTCTACTACTTGCGCGTCCCGTCTAAAGGCACACCGTCGTTAATGATGTGCAGATGTATTTCGCAAAAAGTGTATAGACCGAATAGGATTTGATGCGAGGTTTCAGCACCCCTTCGTTGAACCACGTGTTTTGAATCGTTTACGAATATATCAGGTCGCAAACAGCGTGTCGCACATGATTGTACTTGTTTCTTTGTACGCACGTTGCTTGATGGTTTCACTTATGAGAAATTCCTCGACTTTCTTTATCTTTTTCATGCTGAAGAAATTCACATTTATGAACTCGTGTGCAGTGCGGTAAGACGTATGCGCTAAATCCACTGGATGGATATCAAAAGAAACGTCGTCCTGTAACTCACGGCCGCAGTATTCACGTCGCGCTCACGTTGCATAACGGGCTGCAACGTCATCAAGCAAGCAACCAAAACGACATGCAAGCAATTATTGATGGGTTCCAGTCATTATCAGATACCAGATGGTGGTTCGACTTAATCTTTATGTTTCCCTCCCAAAGTAGCTTGCTATATATTTAGCTGTATGTGCCGAACTGGATTTGGAAACCGTTAGTTGCCTGATGTATATTGATTCGCGCTAAGAAAATGTCTTTGTCTCAGAGAGCATACACTCTCTTCAAACTACACCGTGCGGTACATCCCGCGAAGAACAATAAGGTGATGTTTGTTCCCCGATATCACAAAACGTATACCGTGAAAAAGGTCAGAAACTACTGATTGATTATCCTTCGTAATCTCACTCTAGTTCGCCGCTTTTTACACAAAGTAGAAGTTACTACTATTGTATTTGGCGATTACGAAAACTATCCGTTTTCCGTAAGGCTTATCTGTTTTCGTTTCGATGTGGTACTTGAAACCTTAAGGCACAGGCGCTGCGGTGCGCCGTTCCCTCGCTCCCCTGGATTCCCATTAAACAGCGCGTGCTTTTGCAAAATTCATAGTTTAATGAATAAAAAATATGGGCGTAAAACAGAAATAAATGAAACGGGCCAAACTTAAAGCCGAACGAATTAAACTCTCCTGAGCGCACTAAACGTGTGCGAAAGACCGTTATGCTGAATTTTAATGGAAGTTTCGCAGCGCTTTCGGAACAAAATGATCTGCTTTTTCGGGAGAAATTGTGCTGGCAAGGGCGGGTTGGGAGCTTGGACTGCGTGTTCCAGTGAAATACCGAAAGCTGATCTTGAGTCAAAACCACTGCGCCAAAAAGCGCAGGATTCGATCGGAGGTCTACTCATAAGGTCTCGAGCACAAAGTTGACCGGCCTCTTCAGTGGAGCAGTGACGTAAAACAGACGACGCTGCAAAATCCGCGAACGATTCGCTGTTCTGCGGTACTAATGAATCATTTGCATTTTACTATTGCTACAATTTTTATTCTTAAAGTCACGGCTCGCATGGCAAGCTTCAGGTTCGCGTGGAGAAGAGCGTGGGTAACGTCGCTAAAGGTATTAAACAAACGGTTTTCGGCCCGTTTGGTTGAAGCAGCCAACCTCACACAACTTACTTTCTAATAAGAACAAAAAAATGTGTGTGCAGAACTTTATTCAGATTCTGCAGATCTCTGGCCTGGGCTCCCACCTAGGAGCAAGCGGAGAGACAGTGTCTCCCAGCAGCTTCCTCGGCCTGCTGGATCACCCAGAGTTGTTGGTCTATAACTGAACTGAGCAGCGCGGCACGCCAACGCGCACGAAGGTCTTCATTGCAGGCCGCGACCCCAGTGTTGCTGATTATTGCTGGACATGCCCATAAGATATGATTTAGCGTAGCTCCGATGTTACAATACTGGCAGAGATTGGTGATATATAATTCGGGATGTATGTGGTTCATCATGACGGGGTTCGTGTAAGTTCGTGTATGGAGCTGCCGCCATTGAACGGACAGGGCCCGAGTAAGCTTGGGGTGAGGTGGTGGGTACTCCAGCCTTTGCATTCGGTAATGTTGAGCAAGCTCGCAGAATTTAGTGAGCCGGTCGTCCCGTTCTCCCACCGCCGCGGAGGAGTCCGTTCGTGTGGCTGCTGCTTCGAACGGGGCTCGGAACGTGAGACCTCGAGCCACGTTGTGCACCACCTAGTTCGGATTGAGCTCTGGCTTACCTAAGGGGGTGTGAGCTGGGAACCAGAGGATGTACACATTTGTCTGTCTCGCGAATTTTGCCTTTATTTAAGATCCGCAATGCCTCTGGGGAGATTCTGCCGTACGCGTAATTTCGCACGGCCGTTTGCGAGTCGCTTATAATGTAGTAGGCGTTGGTATGGGCTATTGCCAGCGCAATAGCCACTTCCTCCGCCGTTGCTGCGTGCCTTGTGGTGAGTGAGACGCTTGTTTTGCATTGGTGTGTGGTCTACGACTGCAGCTACGAAGCAGTGGCGGTCTCTAAGCGTGCTGCATCTACAAAGACCGCATCCTCGTTGCGACCAAATATCTTGGTCATGGCTGTGGTTCTGCTGATACGTCTATCCAGGTTGTATTCCTGATGCACGTTTTTAGGTATGGGTGGAACTGTGATCTTAGTTCTGATATCGCGCGGTATGTCGTGTTTGTAGCCGTGTTGGACGTGGTAAGCGATGCCGAGATTCTCTAGAATCGTTCGGCCTGATTTAGCCTTGGCCAATCGTTCGAACTGCGAGGCTTGTTGCGCTTCGATAAGCTCGTCAAGGGTATTGTGTAGGCCCAGTTGAAGGAGCAAGTCGGTGCTGGCGTTTTGCGGCAACCCTAGTGCTTGTTTGAATATTCTTCGAATGAGGCTATTGAGTTTTGACTTTTCTGCGGCGGTCCATCGGTGATAGGCCTCCCAAGCTGGGACAGAGGGCGCTGCGGCGCGCCTCCGAAAAGCGCCGTTTCGGCAGCTCGTACGATTTGCGGTCGCTTCGCCCTCTGCTCTCGCCCTTGCCGCCTGTGAGTGCGCCCGCTTTCTGCGCGTGCTAGCGCGTTCTTAGGCCGCCCAAGGCGTCTCTCACAACTCGCACGCGCTCAGTGGCTGCATATGCTGCATCATGTGTCCGTTGTATGGCAACTTCAGGAAAATTTGTGGCACTGAAAAACATTTTCGGGCTTCCAATCTCAACATATACCACACTTTAAATACTGCAATTACGGGACCTAGTAGGTCGTTGAAGACGATGCTGTGTTCGTGGCTGCCAAGCGCGTGTGGATGACTACGTTGCTGACGTGAAACTAGAGACGAGTTTTCAGTTTCTGTAATTATACGGCCGATAAAACGCATCGTGAAGTGGCGTCTGCTCGGAGCTGTAGGCGCAAGAAATTGTAATTTCGTGTACGTTCGCTCGAAATTCCATCGGTTGCAGGCCACAAGAGACTTCAAATTTATTATATGATTAGTATGAACCGTTCATATTTACGTCTACCTTGTTCGGTCGCTGGCAGCATTACAGTACGCAATGCTGACAGCCGCGTACAAGCTCTGCCTCGAAAGATAGCGACATCTCATCGTCACATCATGCTGGTTTCATCTTTTTGAAGCTGATTTTGTCTGCATTACAATGCGGCACGATAATCTCTAACGCCCACCGTGACCACGCATGTTTCCTGCAGTGTAAGCAATTATTTCAGACCGTGTGCGCTTACAGTAATGGCGCTCTGTTTGTTTTAAAAGCCCAATTCGTCAACACTATAGAATGCGCCATTCGAAAGCCCAATTCGTCAACACTATAAAATGCGCCCTTCGATCGTGTGTGTTTCCCGTTATAATGTAATTTTTGATGATAAAAACAGCATCAGACTTCGCAATATCTTTGCTGTTTTTATCGCTACCTTGCTTCTCTCTACACATACTTGGCCTACCTAGCCAAAGCGGCAGCTACATACCGCCAGTGGCACAGGCGCTTCCATGGCCAGCGTTAACACGCTCACTATGAACATCCAGCTACTCAAGTTTTGTACTGAACAGCGACTAAAAACCCATATCCACCAGTTAATTAAGTAAAACTGCAGAAGAGCGAATACTCGGGCCAGTTAGTATGCATTCATGGTGATAAGTGCGCAAACACAGCACCTCTCTGCCCCTCTCTGTCCTGGTGCTCTTTTTACGCACTTATCGCCATGAAGTAAAACTGCGCCAGTACTCACGGTTTTTAATAACTGATGTACGGGGCCAACGTCTACCACTGCTGTCGTATTAAAAATGGTAAGTGACCTAGCAAGCACACACTCTTCGAAATGTAAGACGAACATACTTGCTGCATGCACTTTCGCTTGACATACGCAGTTCTGTTAAAATACGACTGGCCATCACGCTTCTCCGTGTTAACTATTGATGATATCTGAGGACGCCACAAAAGTGATCTGGCTGAGTACGAAAGATTGGATGAGGCGGATGATACTAGCCTCTTTCATTCCTTTGTGTCGATTGGTGATGCGTTTAATGAGGGGCATCGTGTTTGATACCTTGGCGTCAACGTGTCGAACTGTTTCGCCGTTTGCGCCCTTACCCTCGATGATCAGCCCCAACACTCTAATTTTATCCACGGTTCGTATGATGCGACCATCGCTTGTTGTGGGTGTTACATCGACGTGAGTCTGCGTTTGGTAGTGTTTTGGGGGTCGGCCTTTTAGTGTAGGGTGATATAGCAGCAGCTCGGATTTCTCCGCCGAACAGGATAGTCCCGTCCCTCGAAGATACTGTTGCACTGTGTCAATCGCCTCCTGTAATCTCTGTTCTGTAGATCCATCGCTGCCATCACACACCCAGAGGGTAATGTCATCGGTACAAATGGTGTAATGGAGTCCGGGGATTGCCTGTAGGTGTGACGGAAGGCCTAGGAGCACGAGGTTAAACAGCATGAGAGAGATCACGGAACCCTGCGGGGTGCCCGCGCTTCCCATGGTTATCTCGGACGACGTGAGCGCTCTTACAGTGATGGTGGCCGTCCTATCCGTGTGAAAAGCTCTGATATAATTGTACGTCCGGAGCCCCAAGTTTAAAGGGGTCCTGAACCACCCTCCGGGCTTGGTGGAAAAACATATTCTACGGCTTGCCTACGCCGTGATGAACATCTCAGCCAAATGCTGTAGTCATCCGCGAAGCGTAGCGTTCACAAGCGGAGCACAAAGCTTCCACTTCCTCAGGAGCCCTCAACTCAAAAAGGGGCTTCTCCTCACGCTCCTTGTATATGCTCTATTTCGTCATAGAGCATTTACAAGGAGCGTCGCTGCTATTGGCCGATGGCAGACACGCCCGCCGCGCCTGTGTGCGGGCCCTTCGCAGCGCGCGTTTTTTAAAACCGTAAGCGCGTGCGTGCCGTGCGTGCCGTGCGCTCGCTTTTCCTTGCGTTGTGAGCCCCTATATAGGCAAAATAGTTGCTGGAAATATGTAAAAATATATTTGTTAATTCGCAAGTCTCATAGATGCCATTGGAAGGCGTCCGTAAACTACCTCGGTGTGGACGCGAACGGTGCGGTGCAAAAGTCACCATAAATATAGTTTTCCAAGAAGGCAACAAATGCATGCCAGCAGCCTGTAATAAATCACAAATTATTCCCAAACTTTAATTAACAATTCATCAGTGATTGTAGATGAGTTTATTCCCTATGGTACTCCAATGCGCCACCTTCTAGTACTCATACTCAGTAACATGGCTGGAGTCGAACCCAAAATATTTCGTTTATAAGGTGGATTAAAGGACTAGGTCTGATTAGGCTATATTAGGGTGGATTAGAGCTCATTAAGGCGCATTAGGGTGGATTAAGACAGACTGAGGTGCATTAAGGTGGACTATGGCATACAGAGCGGATTACGCTAGACTTAGATTAGGGCGAATTAAGGATTACAGCAGATTAGGGTTGAGTAAGGTAAATGAGTGTGGATTAAATCATTACGTCTGTAATGTTTGGCTTAATTTGGCGTCTGAGCTTATTGAGACTTAGCCTTAACTTAATCAATCAGCACCTAATTAGAGTCACGCTAATTATGTACGGTCTAATTCACTGAAACCTAATCACACATGACTTAATAAGCTGGGCTTCATTAGTCATGATGGTTATGTGGGGTTTAACGTCCCAAAACCAGCTCTGATTATGAGAGACGCCGTAGTGGAGGGCTCCGGAAATTTCGACCACCTGGGGTCCTTTAACGTGCACTGACATCGCACAGCACACGGGCCTCAACATTTCGCCTCCATCGAAATGCAGCCGCCGCGGCCGGGATTCGATCCCGCGACCCTCGGATCAGTAGCCGAGTACCATAGCCACTAGAACACCGTGGCGGGGCATTAGTCATGATGTAATTATGCTTTAGCTAATTATCCCTACCTTAATTATACATGGCCTAATTATTTTAGGCCTAGTTACGCTGTGCTTTGATGTAATACCTTAATTAGGTATCGCTTGGTGAGTATTACCTTAATTAGGCGTGATTTAATCAGTGATAGCCTAATTACTCCTGAAATATTTAATCTTAGCTTAATGAGGCTTTACCTTAAGTCGTAGCATAATTTACCTTGGATTAATAAGTGCTAGCTTAGTTTTGACTTAACTAGTAATAACCTAGCTATGCGTGGTTTAATTAGTACTATTTAATTAAGCGTGGTCCAATTAGAAGCTTGATTACGCTAAACTTGCTCATATCACCTAAATTAGGCATCGCATAATTAGCCCTATCCCAACTAGACTTGGTTTAATTAGTATCGTGACTTATGTAACGGTAAATAATTAGTGTCCGCTTAATTAGGGGTCACTTACTTGTCATAGCTCAATTAAGCTTGAATTAGTTCAGTTTGGCTTGGTTTGACTTAGTTGGATTAGTCCTGTCTGAACTAGGCTTCGATTATTTATTCCTAATTAGGCTCCTTTGAATTAGACTTAACCTTACCTAACTAGTTTTAGGAATCTTAATTAGGCTCCATTGAATTAGACTTAGCCTTACCTAACTAGTCCTACGAAGCTTTGTCTTTACTACAGCGTGGCATTGTTATGCTAGCATTACATAGCTTAGCGGAGTTTTCTCCAGATTTCCCAGTTTCACCAATAGCTTAAACAGCTTCACTGTTAAAATTCAACTAGTGTATTCACACATTAAATTCATCCATCCTTCTTTGCGCATGTCAACGCACCTTATTCCACATTAATCTGTCGGCAGGGGTTCGAGTTGTGAAGGTCTTCCTTTCGAGTCATAGGAGTCACACGTTCGTGCCCGACAGGATGATTAACCCGTCTACAATCACTAATCAACAATTAACTAACTTGGGATTATGCAGGACAAGGTGGAGCAGCGTTGATAGTTGCGCTGTTTGTCCTGACGCCGTCTTATGCGCAATATCAACGACAAGCAGCGCGCTGACGAAGTAAGCGCGCACACCTGCGAGCCTAAACGTGTGTGACGAACGAAAACAAAGCTTCGAAGGATCGGGAAAAAAAAAATGCGGTGATCGCGGGGGCACGCGACAGAGCCCAAGCGCGGAGCGAGCATGCGGCCACAAGCGCGCTGCGGACAAACAGTCCCCGGTAGTCGCGCGCTTTTCGTCAGCCACTCTGACACGTCGCTGAAGTGTGGTGACGTAACGCGGTGGGCGGGGCACCTCCTTCGACACCGCCCTAAGGAGCTCTGTACCCTCTATTCCGCAGTGTTGAGTCAGGACTGGAAAGGGAGGTTTTCCGGTCGCAATATCTTCGCTCCTAGCACACCGTTTTGAAAAATTCTTTCGGCTGTGAACTTCTGAGAGGCCTTAAATACACACCCAGCCGTTTTCAAAACTAAGCCCGAGTGGTGGTTCAGGACCCCTTTAAGGTGTTGATCTGATTTAGGAGGGGTCCATGTGTAATGTTTTCAAATGCTTTCTTAAGATCTAGGCCGAGAATAGCCTTAGTGGAGCGGCCTGTGCTGTCAATGATGTCATGCTTGAGTTGCAGCACGGCATCCTGGGTCGAAAGATACCTGCGGAAACCAATCATGGTGTGTGGAAATAGGACGTTGTCTTCTAGGTAATTTGTCAGTCGAGCTAAGAACATGTGTTCCATCAGTTTGTCTCATGCACGACGTTAAAGAGATGGGCCTAAGATTGTTAATATTCAGTGGTTTGTCTGGTTTAGGAATGAGGATTACATGGGCCTTTTTCCACTGCGTAGGCAAGCTGCCGGTGGTCCAGGAGCTTGTCTTTTTTTCTCTTTTTTTTTTTTGCCTGGCGATGTTGGGGAGGTTGGGGTTTTAGGATGGCATTGGTCACTCTTTGTCGCTTAGCAAAGAAAACAAAAGCAAAGCACTTGTGGGTACTTGAACTCTCGGAAAGTGCTCGTCTGATATTTTAATCATCAAAATATCTGAAGTTTTGCACGCAGTCATGACGCGAACATGTATGCGACTCCTACTGCTACAAGGATCGCTAGATGTTGGGGCAAGGGGCCCAGCCACACACTTCCGGATGCGGTTGTGCACCTCTGCTTGCCAGAGGGATGAATGTTCCAAAGGCTGGAGCTAATGCTGCACCCCGGAAAACAGTGCTTTCTGGCACAGCTGACGCACCGCTCTGGATCTGCCATTGAAATTCAACGCACGCACCTCACTCAGTGCTTCACCTAGAAGATTGCATAGGAAAACAACCTTCGAAAGCACATCGGGCGAGGTTCTATTCCATTGTGGAAATTTTCCCACATAACAGATGTGCGTGTCTTTTGTGTGCATGTGTGACAGGCACCACACTCCGAAAAAAGAAAGAAAATCAGTCATGCCGGTGTAACGATTCCAGCAGAATATTTTGCTCAGTGGACATTTGCCAATTTTAGATTGCCCAATTGTGTATCCACATGCGTTACTCGAATTCGCTGTTTTGTGGTGTCGGCAGCTTCTCCTATCGACGGTCACTGGCTCCTAAGTTTTGGCGGTTTTAGCTAATGCTGCGCAACCCCACTTAAACGTTCCGTATGGCCGTTGCAATAATTCTATGTTTCCGCAAGATATGAAAGGACACGGAAAATGTAAGAAAAATATGGAAAATATGTATGGACGTCATATGGAAGCATATGGAATTATTGGAATATGGAAGGTACCGTTTCACTAGGAAAATGTCAGCCGCTGGGCTCCCACTCCTGCACCGCCCGACACGGACCGTGACCGTTCAAATCTCATCCTCGTTTATTCCACAAATCTCATCCTCATAAACAGCCAAATGGCATTGCGAGATTGCAGCAGGGCATCAAAGCAAGATTCACAACACTCGCTTTGTAAGCGTCCGTGTTGACGGCGAAACAACGCGATATACGAGCATCTTAATTAGGCGCCGAATTCACAAAGCTTCTCGTCGGCAAGTGCTCTTTGCCATTGCCGAGTGGCTTCAGTAATATTATATCTAGTGACAAGATTAGATGACTGTGCTAGCGAAAATGCTTTTGTGAACGCGGGTCCAGAGGAGTTCCAGCGTACTTAGTTCTACACTTGGCAATTAACGATGGAGTTCCCCGCGGCCACCGAAGATGTGCCACCGGAAAAAGAAAAAGAAAGAGAAGGAAAGTCGGCATGAAATGTCTCACGCACCTCCGAGATTCAGCGAAAAAGAACGCGTAAGAGCTCATGGAGGCTAAGCAAATGGACATTCGGAAGTGTCAAGGTGTCGAACCGGAACCGAGCCGAACCCTGAAGCATTTGTTTCAGCAGAACAGGAAACAAACGAAATCGTTTTAGGATATCTTCGAATAAAAACCGTACCGAAATTCATCGGAAGAACCATTCCGAACTGTGCCAGAGTAATTCGGTTCTGTGCCAGAGTAGCTTTGCCAGATTAACTCGGTTCTACGAACCGAATTACTCTGGCACAGCTACACTCTTAGCACGGTAACCTTTAGTTTATTTTATAGGTACACAAAAATGTGAAAATATGCTCCTTTATTAAAGGTTAAAGCACTTTAACCTTTAGTAAAGGAGCATATTTTCACATCTTTGTGTACCTATAAAATAAACTAAAGGTTACCGTGCTAAGAGTGTAGATGCCGTACTGTTTAATGTGTTTCTTTTACGCTACCGACAGTACAAACGCACTTGTTTCGACAGTGCGCCGTATAATCTTCAAACCAAGGGGAGAACTAAAAAAAAATGAAATTACGAATAAATTTCGGTATAAGAAAGTCCTACAAAAAAAAAACACTTATTCAAGGGACTAAAAGCGTTCGTAACATCAGCAAGCTGTCTTCATGTCGAAGTGCGTGATGTGGTGCGGCAGCTGCCGGCTATGTCTGCCCGGCTAATCCTCCCTGGAGCTCAGAGCCCAGGCGATTGGCTGAGAGCTCACAAAGGTTACTTGAGGATGAAAGGTGCTTTCATGTCCCCGACGCACTCTGATAGGCCCCCTAAATGCGTACAGAGCAGTTTTAGCGCATGATTCAGATAGGTAATAGAGGGTGTTCCAGCTAACTTGCTCTACACTTAAGGAAAAAAAAAACAACTCGAGCGGTTACGGAGACGCAACCAACTTATTATTATTCACTGTCATCTTGACCGTCTGAGGCGGTTTAAAGTTATTGTTAATTATTTATATGAGGTCATTTTAAAATGACCTCTGATAATTAATTAACAATAACTAATTAGCCAACATTTATACGGTTGCTTTGAACGCAGTATGTTCAATGGGGAAGTGGAAAAAGCATGTTATTTAGTGCCCAAATAATGTATTTTCATGCTATTAAGTGGGCTGGCATAATTTTGCGCATTATATATGAAAAAGTGAGCTTTGCACCCTAAAACGCGCTAAGAACTAACCATCGATGTTAGAAGCAGCAAGACGTGCTGAATAGGACACAAAAGAAAATGATAATGAGTGGCCACAACTGTGACCCTTCGGCCTTTCCATGCGTGCGGTCTGCACGCATCATCGATGATTCGTCCTTAGCACATTTAAGGGTACCAATGGCCAGTCACCTGACACTTTTTCGAATCTCGCGCACTTTCTTAGAAGCCAGGAAAAATTGAAACCATTGCACTCATCATCTTAAACTAAATTATTTGGGCACTAATTAACATACCCTACAACTCCACCATTAACCATATTGCGCTTAAAGTAACCTTTTAAATGTGACTAATTTATTAATTACCTAGGATTGTTTTCAATTAGTCTGATTTAGCCAAGACGACTGTGAATAATAATACTAAATTGGTCGCATCCCCGTAACGCGCACGTGGCTTTTTTTTTTTTTTTTAAAGGATGGCACAAGTTAGCTAAAACGCCCTGTACTGCTGCGCACAACAAACAACCTCTATTGACCCCAGCACCATTTCAAGCTTGAAGGCCCAAGACAGTAGTTCGTTCCTCGCCTTCGCTCTTTCCTATATACGGGGACTACCTCCACCGCTTACTTCGTTGGAAGATGCACGTAGAGACTACGTCGATCGTCAGTTTTGGCGTATATATAGTGCCCACGCATGTTGTGTTGAGTGAACAGGCAGTTTTATTGCAGTGGATGTATTGTTGCACGTAGGCGACGAGTACGCTCTGCGCACGTTACGCTTCACAGCAGCGACATTCTCTGTTAACCACTGTTTTTAACGATCTGTTCATCGATTCAAGCCTCTTTCCCTGAGCTTCTATTCTAGTTTATTTTCCACAGCGTCATTTTGCCGTGCGCAGCAATAATGAAAAGTTATTTGTGCCTAAGCACCATTAGCCCATCCTTTAAGCGTTGATCGCCCTGCGCTATCAAGTGGCGTAGCAATAAACCGCAATAAAGGACATTGGTCGACCCAAGTCGATGCGCTACAGAAGCGCAATGCCAAAATGCGCACGACTTTTGTTGGCAGCTCCCGTGACCACCGTGCTGCTGTCTCATGCGGTCGTCTTGTTCGTTTTGCTCTTTGCATGTCGAGATATCTTGAGGGAATCACAGCATAAGGCACGCAACGGCCATAGCGTCGCAACGCTATTGCGGCCGTCTCGCGAGCTCATCGCTTGCGGACCCAACCGAATGCACCTCTCATACATTCAGTACACGCGCGGTCTCGATTCCACTAGCATCTTGCTTGAAGAAAGGTCGCTTCGCGCTGTAAAACCGTCCAGAATACCACTCCCGCGTATAATTAGAGCGCCAGCTGAAAAGCGTCGGAGCAATGCCGAACATTGCTGTCTGCTTTAATGCTTTGCCATTTCGGCGTAAATGCTCCATTTTTGCACGGTCAGAGGTAAGAGTTGAAAAAAAATCGCAGCACATCCACGGGGTGAATGATGATGAGTGGGCGAAGCTCCGGAGGGAATCATCGGTAAACCGTGAATCTTCCGTGCAATTCGCCCAGTCGATCATCGTGTAAAGACGTCTCACACAGCCCCTTACACAGGCCGGAACGCGCACCGCGTTTGCCGACGCCATCACATGACTGCTGAGAGAGTAAAAGGCGGAGAGGCCTCAGCGTCTTACACCAGCTTCTTACACGGGCCGTAACGCGCTAGCACAAACGCGTTAAAAACGCGCAGTCTTTCGTTAATATTGGGTGTTTACTGTCATCATGGTGCATGTGTCCATGTGCGCTTCGTGGCGTAGTGGCTAGCGCCGCGCGTTCGGAAGCGAGGGGTCCCTGGTTCGATTCCGGGCTTCGGACGCAACGTTCGGAATTTTTTTCTCTTCGTCCATGGTCCATGAAGCGCGATCCGTCGCGTACGGCGACGATCCAGGAGAATAAGAGGAGCGCTCCCGGCGCAGCCCCGCGCAGCAGCTAATCGGAGAGCAGCGGCAACTCCGGCGATGGATGGATGGATGCTATGAGCGTCCCCTTTGTAACGGGGCGGTCACTTGTGCGCCACCAGGCTCGTAGAACTTTTTTTTTCCTCTCTTTAAATTTTCCTTATGCCTTTTAAATTTACTTCAATCAAATCGATCATTCTATAGCAAAAACGGAAATTCATAGCCCAGTTCCCTGTCCCTTATGGCAGAAAGTCCATATTTTTTTTATAATTATTTTTGTCCGTTCTCTCTAGTTTTATGCCACCAGTATTCTAACCGTCTCTTACTTATTTCAATCGCGGCTATGTTCAGCTTCCCGTTGTTCGCCCTAAAACCCAAGGCGTCCTGTAGGGTGGTGCCCAAACGTACACCTGGGTGGATATTTCCGCATTCAATTAGAACATGCTCCGTCGTTTCCCTATCTTCCTCACAGCATGTGCATTTTTCTTCTTCTTTACCGAATTTCGCTTTATAAATACGCGTTCTAAGGCAGCCCGATCTCGCTTCAAACAATAAAGCGTTTCCTCTTGAATTATCATAAAATGCCTCCCTCTTTATTTCGTTTTTGCACTCTCGGTAGTTATTCAGAGTCGGTTTTTTTTCCATCGCTGCCCTCCAGTAAATCTTCTCCGCCTCTCTGACTTTCCCCTTTACGCTCTTTGTTGTCAGTTCTCTTAGAGCCGTATATTTACTGGTGAGCCTCCTAGTTCTCTTTCTCCACTGCGTGTCAACGCTCTTTCTATATAACTAGCGGAACACCTTCACTGCCCACCTACTCTTTTCATATTCCTTAGCCTCTCTTCAAAACTTATTTTGCTCTGCGCTTCCCTTGCCTCAAAACTCGCCCATCCCATATCGCCCTTTACAGCCTCGTTTGTCGTTTTCCCGTGGGCACCCAACGCGAGGCGTCCCACAATTCTTTGATTCACATCCATTCCTGATTGTATCTCTGGCCTCATGCACACCACTGAGTTCCCAAATGTAAGCCCCGGTATCATTACCCCTTTCCACAGACTCCTCAGCACCTCGTACCTATTGTGTCCCCATAACGCTCTGTGCTTCATTATTGCTGGGTTCCTCTTTCCCTTTGCTGCCAAGGCTTTTTCGTGTACCTTCATGTATCTATCATCCTCATTTACCCATACGCCAAGGTACTTGTATTCGCTTACTCTCGGTATTTCTTGGCCCTGTATGGATACCGCCTGGTCGTTGGGATCATTGAATACCATCAGTCCGCATTTTGTTACACCAAATCCTAGTCCTAGAACCTCGCCTTCCTTCCCGCATATATTCACCAGCCGTTGTATATCATCTCGCCTGTCCGCGAATAAGACAATATCATCAGCATAAAATAAACCCGGAAGCATCTGCTCAATCGTCACGCCTCCCTGTTTGTGTGACAGATTAAAACCAATGTTGCTATCTCCTAGCGCTTTTTCCATTCTAACCATGTACAGCATGAATAACAGCGGCGACAAAGGACATCCCTGTCTCAGCCCCTTGCTAATATCAACGTTCTCTCTGCTACTGATTCCTTCCCATTCTATGCAAACTGTATTTTCTCGATATATTTCCCTCAAAAGCTGTACGCAATCGTCGCCTATTCCCATTCCTTCCAAAATTTCCCACAATATTTCCTGATTAACATTGTCATACGCTCCAGTGATGTCTAGAAAAGCCACATACAACGGCCTCCTTTCTATTTTAGATATTTCTACACACTGAGTAAGAACAAATAAGTTATCGTCTAAACGCCTGTCTACTCGAAATCCATTCTGAAGTTCTCCCAAAATATGGTTACGTTCTGCCCATGCTTCTATTTTTAATTTTACTGCTTGCATAGCCATCCTGTATAGTACCGATATACCGATGTATAGTACACAGCGCTCATATACAAGTACCGCCATCTAGCGGGCATTCCAAGAACTAAACGAGGGGTGGCTACCTACTACAACTACATACATCGGGGACGCACGACCCACGCCTTAAGGAGCTTCGACCCTAAAACGCTTCTGCGAGAGAGAGAGACAAAAGCATGCTTTAATGAAGCGCTGGAAATGTTAGTCTGACTATTCAAATGGTGATGATTATAGTATGTATACTGATAAACATTTAACACTCGACCCCCCCCCCACACACACACACGCACGGACACACACACAAAGTACACTATTTACAGGGTTTCGTTAAAGGGCTTGATATTTTTTACACCACCCCTTGAAATTTTTAACACATTTCAGGTAAACATGTCCATCGATATCAGAATGCCGTCACGAAAACGATGCCAAACGCTTCTGCGCTACGCGCTGTGGAAGAGCCACAAAACGAAGAAGACTACCCCGTTCTCTTCTCCGGGCATTTCCTATGCTCCGGAGCTCGTCCTGACGCCCGCAAGCAGTCTTGATGATGTCACCAGTGCCTGGTGCTCCCACTGGCCGAACGACTGCCGGTAAGGCCTGCAAAAAATTATCCACCCTCCCTCTTCCTCGTCGCGTTGCTCGCTGTGCCGTTGTAGGCAGCCAGTGGGCCAAAGAACAGAAACGCCGACGCAAGGGTCTCCCTGTGAGGTTCTTCAACACAGCAGTCACTATACGGTTCCAGCGTACTGGCGAGATCATTAGCTGCACCCTTCGCAGGGCGACAGGTCGGCACAAAGCAATAGAGCTCATTGGCGATAGCCTGTCACGTGACGTTTGGAGTAGTCGGCGAGGAAAAGGCGGCGCCCGCCAGACGGCGCAGAGCGAAGGAAAGAGCGAAATGAGCGGGGACCATGGGCGAGATCGGAGATTTTTCTTTGCGAACGCGGGCGGTTCTGTTCGCTTTTCACTGCATGTCATTGGCCGTGGTAATGCTTACCTCGTAAGCAGCGGGGCGCGGCCACGTTTTAGATGCGAAGCAGCTCTTTGACTAGCCTGTGTAACGCTGTCCCTGCGTCCGTCTGTACGAACGCGCCGCAACGCGCTCCCCTCGCCGCAGGTGTTGGAGCGGTGCCAAGTAGGTCCCGCCGCAGCTGTGCGTTGACGTCACGCTCCCCTCGCAGTGCGCGCTGACGTCACTCTCTCCCTCGCCTGCCGCGCGCTCGCCGCAGCGCCCGCAGCTGCCGCCTCGTCCGTTCGCCCGCAACATCTGCCGCTACCGCTGCTCGCTACACCGCCGACTCGTCGGTTCACGC
Source organism: Hyalomma asiaticum (assembly GCA_013339685.2). Taxonomy (NCBI): domain Eukaryota; kingdom Metazoa; phylum Arthropoda; class Arachnida; order Ixodida; family Ixodidae; genus Hyalomma; species Hyalomma asiaticum. The sequence goes on from CM023481.1 coordinate 232,794,680, forward strand.
GCAAAAAATTAACACCATCTTCCCAAAGGGAACCCTGATGGGATGCGAAGCACCCGCGTTAGCGCCGTTCAACCCGTGACGCCACCCGTGCGCAACGCTGCTGCTTCGCATCCCATCAGGGTTCCCTTTGGGAAGATGGTGTTAATTGTTTACATGATCACGTTTTCTCTGCATGTCATGAATTTACACTCACGAAAAAAAAATCATCCTGTTCATAAAATATTCTTACTCATTTGAAGTCGAAAAACATTTAGTTTTGTATTATATAATCTAAAAAAAGACCAAAATCTCATCGTCACTTTTTGGGATGGATCTTATCATAAAACTCACGTTATCATAAAACTGTACCCATTCAAACAAAGGAACGTGTCCAATCCTGGAAGCCTGCGCTGCACTCATTCGCGCAAGTCCGCAGCGCGCACAACGAGAGCCGCCCCCCCCCCCCCCCACTCGGGACGTTGCAGCAAGCGAACCCGATGTGTTCCGAACAAAGATCTGCGATCGCACCCCAGATTTAGATCATAAAACACATGTAACTCCGCTGTTACTGCACCGTATCTAAAAATTCTCGCGGCTGCGTGTTCGTTGCTGACTCGTTCATCGATTTGATTGATTTCTGGGGGTTTACGTCCCAAAACCAGCTATGATTATGAGAGACGCCGTAGTAGAGGGCTCCAGAAATTTTAGCCACCTGGGTTTCTTAACGTGCACAGTACACGGGCGTCAACATTTCGCCTCCATCGAAATGCAGGCGCCGCAGCCGGGATTCGATCCTGCGACCATCGGATCAGATGCCGAGTACCATAGCCACTAGACAGGGGTGGCGGGACGTTGCCGACTCGTGTACAACTGCAACGCCGAAACTAAATTTCGACCTATGGGTGGTTTAGGAGCCCTTTAAGGCTCATGGCCCTGAATAACGTCAACAGCGATCTCGTGGCACATAACTTTGCAGTGGGTCGAGAATATGCCGCCGTTCTAAGTTCTTAGCACGAATCCCGTCGAAGGTCTAATGCCGTTTTCACAGACTGACGCGTGCAGCGCCTGCAGTCACACAGAGCATGTTGCAGGTCTTCAGGAGCATTACATTGAAGGCATATTGGTGAATCAGACAGTTTAACATTGCTCTTGAAGATGTTCGAATAGGCGGCGTTTAGTTTGGTGGGGTGTAGGCATGTGGTGTAGGCTGGTACGTTTAATCTGGTGTATTGGTTTAGTCTGGTGGGGTGTAGGTGTGGTTTCGTATTGTTTATTACGCCCTCGCGGCATGTAGAAGTCACACTATTGATCAATGGTGTATTAGGGGGCCGTACTAGTGACTTGTGTCTGTCCAGAGTGACCGCTGGAAATGAGAAGCACGTGCTGATGCGAGTGTCGCCGCGTCTTTTTCTCGGTAAAGGTGTCTCGACCATTTCTCTCGAGCCGTCGAGTCCAGCTTTGGCCGCGTGATTTGCCTGGACGTTGCCCTGTATATATCGCAGTGGGCTGGTAGCCATTGCAGCACAACTCTGTGATGCAGTTAGCAGGCTTCGTTTCATAGGCGTTTGACGCCCATTACGAGTTCTTCCTGCGTGCGTGCGTGGAGCTGGCTGGTCTGCGATGTAGTTAAAAGCAGCGCAGACTGCAGTCAGCTCAGGGGCTGTAGAGCAGTGTTGTACACGTTCCTCCAAAACAGGAACGGAAACTCGTTCCTCGTTCCTTCACAATTTTGTAACGAGTTCCCGTTACAAGGTCCTTTAATCAGAAAGGAACGCGTTTCAGTTACATTTCGTAAATTGGAACGTGTCGTTACATTAACGTTACATTTCATTTCTAAAAGTGAAAATTAATCCTGAGGCAAAATTAAGTGAACATTCTAAATCTCACATCGACCTAAGTATATTTCACGAATTTGAACGTCACCGGCAGCATAATAGCTGTAGACAAAGAAATATCCAAAGAGACTTCCTAGACAAATATTTTCAAGCCGCACCGAACACATTACGGACAACTCCACTGCAACTTTGGCGCTAGTGTATTACAAGTGCGACACATATGGCACTTTCCACTTCAGTCGTCAGATGCGTAGCCAGGATACTGCACCTCCGATATGCAAATAGGTAGTTACTCACATGCACCAATGCATGTAACAGGAATGCATGTGACACCAAAAGCTGGTAAGAGACCTTTTTATTTAGGATAGTATATAAAGGTTTGTGCCTGACCCATGCCATTGCGCGCAAATACTGGAACAACATTCCCCAATGTGATCAGCATTCCCAATCCTAAACGATTTTGCTCAATATTTGTAGCCTTTTCAGCATTTTCATAAAGCAATGGGCAGTTCCGGATGTATTGCTTTTACTTAGTTCTCATCCCTTTAGATAATGTATGATGTACTGCACTTTTTTTGTTAATTATGGCTGCTCTGAACATATGTCGGGGTGAGGAATTTTAATATTGCTTTTTGTGCGTTTACACAGAATTAAATAACGCGGGGCTGATTTCTTCTTTTCTTCGTGTCATTATGAATAAGCATTAATTGCCTGTTAAATTCGTAGTCACACCAACATCCATGCAAGGGCGAAATGCTGTTGCGGTGCAGGAAATAAACAAGAAAATAAATAGCCTCACATGCATAATTTGACGGAACGCCAACCAAAAAAAAAAATGACCCACACCAGGCAAGCATGGTTGACAGGACATTTTTATACAGCAAATGAGGCTGTCCGGTAAAGTGGACGGTATGCGGTGCGTTAAAATGTCTGGTTATTCCTGTGTAGCTAGCCCTTTGGTCGCGTGGCAATGAAACTAGTTTCTATTAGAAACAATTGAACTGGGCATCAACAAACATAATTAATCAGATCCGGGTTAGAACGATGTTAACTTCGCTCAGCATTACAAACACGCACGCACGCACGTAAGCATGTTCAGCACACATTCGCGTGAGCACGTGTATGAGAAGCCTTTCGTTTCTTTGCCGAGGGCATAGGGCTCCTGACGCTAAATTAAGGCGCGGCCCGTTCAGTTCAACTAAAATACCTTGACGGGGTCGACGCACAAAATGTCTTACAAGTATGGACAACCATGGCCACAGCCGCGTTCTCGGAACCAATGAAGGGAGAGGCGAGATAGTAAAGCACGCGTTGACACTGTTTTCGTTCGGAGGGAGCCCTGGCGGCAGGATCACAAGAGACGAAAGGAACTTCGCTGTTGCATGCAGTTCTTCCCGCGTAGCCGTACACTCATACAGGGCTGGCTGACAGCCGGAAACTACTTGTCCAGTGGCCATAGTAAGCGGCCACCGTTAAGGAGTACCGGGATACCCTGACGTCGTGCAGGCGCTGTGAAGAAGGGGAGGCGTCACCCTCGTCAAATCATCGAAACCACAATAGAATGGCGTTTTCGCGCGTGGTTTTCTATGAGAGAGTGACAATGGCGGCAGGAAAATGGGGAATCTAGGCACGGCTTGTTGTAGCCCTGCCTGTCAGCCCTGCATACGTCCTGCGTACGTGCGATTACCGTGGAGTGGAACGTGTATAGAAGGAACGCCGTTCCCTTTGCCGTTCCTTCTTAAATGTAACGCGTTACCGTTACAGTTCCACCAACCGTAAAAGGAACGATGGCGTTCGTTCGTTCCTTCCAAAAGGAACACGTTCCAGGAACGTCGTTCCAAGGAACGACGTTCCGTACAACACTGCTGTAGAGGAATCACGGTAACTAAGAGTGCCAGAGATGGTGACATTCGCTGTTGGCGTTACAGCACTGTCAGACGATATAGGCGTTACAGCGCTGTCAGTGTAAATATGACGGTGACGCTTTACAACCTTATGTTCGTAAATGGGGAAACGGCGCCAAAAGACACGATTCACAAGTGAACAAATACGACAAGCGCTGTTGAACAGACATTGGACAAACTATCGGCTCAGCGAATTCACAACAATCACGGTCATAAACAAGGCAGCAGCATGACACTCAAGTGCAGCCCATGCAGGTGTACGCATGAAGTTGAAAAATGCCAGCTCATATGGGAAAGTACACTAGCATGTACAGTTGTGTAGTAGCCGAGGCCTTTGCTATATGATCCTAAGAGGCGAGAAGACATGCGTAAGCTCATTGTCCCTGACTCTATGGAAAGAAGAGTTATATTATCTCAAATCTGCTTAATGATGCCACTTATCGGAATCGTATACCTGCAGTATCCTGGTAGCTCTATACTGAGGCTCACGTGTCGGTTGTTTTCACACCAATTTTCATTTTATCTTGCATCGCAACAATAAAAATTTCAGCTGTCAGCGCTTGTGTGTGTTCCCACGCTTGTGAATTGTCTCTATGGCACTCTTTTTTTCATTCACGAACATGTGTTACTAAGTACTTCAAAAAAAAAACCACACGTTTGCGTTTACAGCATTGTTGTTGTTGTTGTTACTGTTCAGCTCGCCTATTGGCAATTCCAACCAAACGCTCGCAACCTAGCGGGTACGCCTAGAAGCAGCCGATCGAGGATCAGCCCCGAAGCGAAGCACGTTCTCACATTACCGCGCCCCGAGAGGCTGTTGTATAGTTATTCTCACCGCACCGCGGCGCTTCCGCCCGGAGAAAAAAATCTTCTCAAAAGACTTCATTGCGCATCTGAATGCATGTAATTGCGGAGGAAAGACAGCAATTGACGTGTCGTTTCAAGATAAAAGACGACGACGGGAGGGCGACGTGGATTAGAAACATTCTAATTAGCAAGAAGGAGTTAGACATTATGCTCGCCTGTTCGCATGCGCACCAAATATTTCGTGTAAAATAAATGAATGTCTAAATTTCGGATATTATTTCCTTTGGAGCCCCCTCACTTTGTCTTTGATCATGATGACCATGATTCAGACACGACTACTACCCCGACATACTGATCTAACAGGCACCGAGGTAGCCTATGGACTGGCGGCCATTCCCCACGCCTTGAATGTTATGACGGATCTGTAATTCCTCCCGCTTGTTGCCAAGTGCGTTATACGTAAGCTACGAAGGAAATCTGGAGATATGCGGTCGAGCGAGCCAACAAGGACGTCGTTGATAATTTATTATGTCGAGTACACGATGCGCTATGCTTTTCTGTAAGAATTAGTATTCGCCATGAGTTACGTACAAATCTATACAGCGGGAAAATGAAGACAACCTCTAACCACATCTATTTTGACACCTGTAGACGATTCTTTAACGCACTTCTTTGTCATCATTGCACACATTATGATTAATTAACCGAGAATTCATTCGCTATATTAATAATATAAACAAACATAAATCTTCTTCATAAATATCAATGTCCATTGAAAGTACAAAATAACTTTCTTGCATTTATTTATTTATATATTTATTTATTTACTTATTTATAGTACCTACAGCGCCCACGTGGGACATTAGTGTAGGGGGGAGATAATTACATGTAAGATACATATACAAAAACATAATACATTTCAGAAAAATGCAGAATGCAGAATAGCGACAAGCCATTAACACTGCGGTGTACATAAAAGAAATACAGCTACATAAAAAAGCAACCAAGGGTGACACGTAATTAACATTGACATGTGTGAAAATACAACACCAAAATATGTATATATACGTATAATAAATAGATGTACACACATATATACACATATACATACACACAGATATATACAGGTAGAGATCGAAAAAAAAGGACAAGCGCAGACCGCTAGAAGGAACAAACGAAAGTATAATCAGGCTACGATAAAATGTGACTTTGAAGCGCAGTGGCGAATGTTTCCCTGGACGCGGCTACAATTTCTTGAGGTAGTTTGTTCCATTGCTAAGTTGATCGCGGAAAAAATGAATGTTTAAAAAGGTTAATTCTGGCAGCGAACTCGCGCACCTTTAGTGGGTGGTCAGTGCGAGCAGATATGTACGTATGCTTCAATATGTAGTTTTCTTTGTGAATACCGGTTAAACCATGGAATATTTTGTGTAACAGACATAAACGTAAGAATTTGCGTCTGTCTTCAAGAAGAGGCCATCCTAGAGTATTCCTGATTTCAAGAGATCTTTTACAAAATCATAATCACCTGTGACGAAACGGGCCGCTCTCAGCTGCACACGCTCTAGAGCGTCGATGTTCATCTTAGTGAAGGGGTCCCAAGTGCTGCACGCGTACTCGAAAAGTGGGCGTACATTCGACATGTACAAGGAAGGAAGGAAGGAAGGAAGGAAGGAAGGAAGGAAGGGGAAAACAGAAAGGCAGGGAGGTTAACCAGAAAGGCGTCCGGTCGGCTACCCTACATTGGGGGAATGGGAAGGGGGAATAGACATGTACAGGGTTTCTTTCAGGCTGGCCGGTGCGTGTTTAAAGTTACGCCTCAAGAAGTTTCATGTGTTGCTGGCCTTTCTTACGATGTAATCAATGTACGCATTCCAAGTCAGCTTTCTGGAAAAAATGACTCCTAGGTACCTATATTCGGTCACAAGGGACGGCTGTGTTCTGTTCATGGCATAGCTTGCCATCAGGGGGTGCTTTTTGTTCGTAAATCTTAAGAGGTTGCATTTGGGCAGGTTGAGTGTCACGTTCCACGTTGAACACCAAGACATGACTTTGTCCAGATCACTTTGTAGCTGTTCACTGTCTGATTCACGTGAAATTTCGCGGTAAATGCAGCAATCATCTGCATATAGCCTCACACGGCACGACAAGTGTTCAGTTAGACCGTTGATAAATATTAGAAAAAGCAGAGGTCCTAAGACGGACCCCTGTGGCACACTTGATAATACTGAGACATCAGAAGAGTGAACACCTCCAATTATCACGCGTTGGTTTCTCTCTAACAGGTACGCTTCCAACCACTCCAGGAGGTTTTTTGGCAAATTGAGGTAGGACAGCCTTTGCAGTAACAGCAACAGTAACCTTTGCAGTAACAGTAGTAACTTAATTAATCTTGATTTGTAGATGTTATGAAGTCTGCTTATACTGTGCCTTTTATGCGAGTTTTGAATTCTAAGGTGCATGTGCTGAAGAAAGAGAGAGAGAGAGAGGACAAAGAAAAGGAACACAGGGAGGTTAACCAGACGAGCGTCCGGTTTGCTACCCTGCACTGGGGGTAAGGGAATGGGGATATAGAAAGAGGAGAAAAGGGAGAAGGCGAACACTACACGTGCTAAGGAGTCCGACTTCGGGAGCTTCAGTGTTCGGGCACTGCACTAGGAATTCACGGGAATGGGCTGAAAATATTTAATGTATGTAATATACTTAATGAACTCATTGTTTTAAGATCACATTTCAACTTGTATGTATATCAATATATGTTAAATGGTGCTGATCACAGAGCATTCTGAATTTATCGCTGAGGAACGGCTTTGTTTGCATCTTTATCTTACATTTCTCCAATCGTTATAGTATCCCTCGTTTATTTATTGTTTGTATGTATATTATTGTATATTCTGTACACTTTCCTGCTGTACCTGCCCGAAGTGCCTCACGAAAAGTGGGCCAAGTCAGGAGACACACTCTCCTTTTGCCCCCTTCGTGGGCATTTTGTGAAAATGCCCAAATAAAATGAAAATGAACTGAAAATGAAAAGCGTGATTGTTGAACTGTGTGCGGAACTTGAACGCCGGTGGGTGCTTGTCGCCTCTGATGATTTGGTTTGTATTTTACTTAATTATTGTAATTAATTTAATTTATTTGTGTAGACGTTGTATACATTTCTTTTTCTGTTTAGCACATGTGTATCCGAAGGTCGCGGGATCGAATCCCGGCAGCGGCTGCTGCATTTCGATGGAGGCGAAATGTTGAGGCCCGTGTGCTGTGCGTTGTCGGTGCACGTTAAAGAACCCCGGGTGGTCGAAATTTCCGGAGACCTCCACTACGGCGTCCCTCATAATCAGAGCTGGTTTTGGGACGTTAAACCCCACAAATCAATCAATAAACACATGTGTGCGCGTATTTGTAGAGAAAATAGGAGTGAAATTGTTTATAATGTGCATGCATATTGGGACAAACTACTAAGTAGCCTGAATATCTCATGTACACGCAGTTATTGAAAATCATGAGAGGGATAGGCGATATTATAATAAGCCTTCTGTACTGGCGCATCATTTTTTGAGGTCGCTACTCAAGCATTTGCCTTGTGTGAACGTTTTGATTGTTGAAGTCAAGCAATTTCTAGCGAACGAAATCATTTGTCACCGTCGGCCGCCTTGCGATTCCTCTGGTGGTGCACCAAGCCTTGTTACTTTTTTTGTCGGCGCCGTGGAAGACGCCTGGATACGGAAGCCGCCAATGGCGAACTTTGATTGGCTGTCAGAGAATAGCCTCCCATGCGAGTGCCTGTTGCGCTATGATGATATATATCGTGAGTGTGGAGCTGCACATTCTTCCTTTTCCTTTCGTTTCATCCGAGGTTTTGTTGCTTTGTAGCCCCTCATGCGACGCTACAAGACAAATGCAGCGCCTCTTTCTGGCCATGCAATTGCGTACGCAGCTCGATGGAGCCCGCGCCAGATACGTGCGTGATTGCAGGTACACTGAAAAAAAAAAGCTATGTCTAATTAGCATTTATAATAACGTATTCATCGCTTCTTAGCCAGAGCAGTTGCTTTGTATGGGTGAGGATAATACAAAAAAGGTAAACTTAGAGCGGCGCCCCCTGTTTTCAATTATGGGACTTCTCACACAACATCAGCAGCACAGGCTGATTCACAAAGATCTCCAGAGAGGAAGGTCACTTGGATATTTTGTCAACTCGTACATTTTGGCATGGGTGATTCGTGATTCATATTGAGGAGCGGCAGCAGTACCTTTCGCGGCTTTTCGACGCAGTGAAGTTATATGATGGTACGGCAAAAGTACGCGAAATTCGGGAGGCGCTCACCACTGAAAGAGAGCTTCCGCATGCGCCATCGCACTTTCATTTCATTTATTTGACGATGACATAACGTATCCCCACACCCAAACTTATTTGGTTTTCACGCACGTTGACGCCAGCAGTCTCCTCGTCCAGCTGCTTACTTTTCTTTGCGGCTGTTAGCCATTTGCAGTATTTCCCGTTTTAGTTTTAGTTTTCGTTTCGAAGAGTATCCTATTTCATCCGCCTGACAAATTTTCATTTGCTTCGCCTCTATGGAGATCGGCACACGGTGTTGTATTGAAGCCAAAGAAACACAATCTGTGTCGCTGCTTTTTGAATGAAGCGCAAAAAAAAACAATAAAATAATTGACCTCCATCAACTATACATATTGTTCACTGCTCTCCTTGTGCTGTTGTTCACTGCTCTCCTTGTGTCCGTGTCCTGCACGCCTCTTCTTTTGATTATGGACATATAACAATTTGATTTTAAAAGCCCCGTACTATGATGATGTCATATAGGGTATGGGTTTCAGCCTTTTGAAGTAATGGAACTAGCGCGGGAGCAACGTTAAAACGTTGTCATAGAGTGTACAGAGTGTCCTTTTTAAGAGCAACACTTGGCGCACAAGCCTGGCTTGTTTTGAAAGCAAAGTACATTGGCCTTTCACTGGGCCCCCTAACGTCAAAGAGCGAGGTGCATGCAGCTCTAATGTAGAATACAGGTGCAACTTAATGAAATTAACTGTGTTATTCACTCACAGGGGACTGTGAATTTGAACGCAAATGACAGTACACCAGCGCCTAAAGGCACCAACGATACATCGGTCAGCGTCAGTTAAGTAGAAATAAACTACTGCTTGCTCAAATCAGTGTGCGTGTGAGGCTGGTAAATGCTTTTTGTTTTTGCAAATATTTTCATTCGCGCTCATTCCGAGCCATTGTGATTTTGTATTGACAAGTTCCGTCTGTTGGGAATTCAAGTTCAAGTTCCAGTTCAAGTTCCTTTATTCGCATCATCACAATGCGGGCGTGCTCGGACAAAAAGTGACAATAAATTCACTTGAGAGCGCCCGAGTCCCCTATATACAAGGCATACAGCAAAGGTAACATAAAGAATACATGGTGTTATGGCACACGGTAAGGATTACGTCAAACCTGCAAAAATTGTGGAATAGAAGTGTGTCAAGTGTTATTTAAGAAAATACAAGGTGAAGCGAAACTACGGTAAACCATGAAATATCCAGATATAAAATAATAGTCAAAAAGAATGTGATCACTTTAGGAAATAGTGTCGTATGCTACGTAAGCTGCATTTTTGCTCCGGAGAGGAATCTGAACAGAGCCCAAAATATGGAGAAGTCTAAAAATATGGAGGACTGTAAACCTGGCACTGAGTAGAATGCAGACACTTTGGGCGCTGAATAATATAGCTTTTTTTTTCTTCTGCCATCTTGACTCATTACCAACTTCAGCTGAAAGACAACCTCGTAGTGTCATTAGCAACATCAGGAAAGGAGCCGTACTAGCATGATGGCATTCCGAAGATGACCGTGAAACTGGCGTTTCCTCGGTGATTGGTGTCACGTTAAGCACCGACCTCTGCGTGCACAACAACAAGAAGAAACAATCTAGAAAAAGGAACCAGTGGTCCCAATGCCATAAACAATAATGCATACCTCGCCTCTACCCTGAGTGTTGAGAAAAAAAAATTGGCAGATCCCACGTGCAGTGGGAATCAAGGAAATGCGAAGCATGCATCAGGGACGTAAACTGGATCTGCGTTGTTGTCTCGCTGTACCGATTTTGGTACATATGAAGTTAACGAAACGGCCGCAAGAACACGAAGACCGTGGTACGTAAATCATGCCGCTCATGACATGTATGTCACGATTTTCTCATGTTATGAGCTGTCACTTATGTTCGTCATGCAGTCATGTTGTACCACACCAATTTTCGTATACATCCCATTAATGAAACGGCCAGGAGGGCACAAAGTTGTAGGCGGCTAGATAGATAGATACGCTCAAAGTTTACGAAGATCGCTAAGAAATGCTTCGCATTTAAGAAGTGAAACAAAATGTGGGACTCAAGGAAGGATGCCCGCTATCACCAAGACTCTTCAACATCTACATTAATTTCCTACTAAAGGCACTTGAGGACGAAGGACCAGGGCTACGTCTGCCAACAATTACAACAGAACGTAAATACGTACACACCAAAATTTACACCAGTCACTTATGTATACACCAGTCATTTATGTTCGTCATGCAGTTATGTTGCGGCATACCAATTTTCATATCCATCCAATTAGCGAAATGGCCAGGAAAGCACCAAGACCATGGCATGTAAATCATGCCGCTCATGGCATGCATGTCATGATTTTTGGGTTATGACGTGCCATTTGTGTTCGTCATGCAGTTATCTTGCGGCATACTAATTTTCATATCCATCCAATTAGCGAAACGGCCAGGAAAGCACCAAGGCCGTGGCATGTAAATCATGCCGCTTATGACATTCATGTCATGGTTGGCATGTTGTGACCTATCATTTATGTTCATCAGGCAGTCATGTTGTGGCATACCAATTTTCGTATACATCGCATTAACGAAAGGCCAGGAGAGCACCAAGACCAGTGGCATGTAAATCATGCCGCTCACGACATGCATGTCATGATTTTCGTATTATGACCAGTCATTTATAACGGTCTGGTCATGCAGTCATGTTGTGCCATACCAATTTTCGCATACATCCCACTAACAAAATGGCGAGGAGAGCGCCGACACCGTGGCATGTAAATCACGCCGCTCATGACATGCATGTCACGATTTTCATGTTATGACCTGTCATTTATATTCGTCATGCAGTCATGTTGTGGCATACCAATTTTCGTATACATCCCATTAACGAAACGGCCAGAACACAAAGTCGTAGGCGGCTAGATTAGATAGATAGATAGATAGATAGATAGATAGATAGATAGATAGATAGATAGATAGATAGATAGATAGATAGATAGATAGATAGATAGATACGCTCAAAGTCGCCGAAGTTCGCTACCAAATGCTTCGCACTTAAAAGAAAAAGAAGGTCTGGTGTAATTCATAACCCTCGGCTAAGAAACTCGGCGCGTTGGGAAGCTGTGAACCTTTGTCCCTGCTTGTTGCTGTAATTGGAAACTCCGGCATCCTGCAACGCAACACTTGCCACAGCCACGACGAACCATTCCAACGCATTACAGTAATATTTTAAGAAAAAGAAAACTTTGATGTGTTCCAGAGCGACGCGACTGCCTCTTCATGCAGGCGCGACTCCGCGCTATCCTGGCAAGGATGCGCACTTCCGTTAGAGATAGGGCAGTGTAACAGTATTCAGAGTAATAATGATTTGTAAGGTTTCACGCGCCACTGCCAAGGTGCAATGATGCGTCACGCCGTAGCGGGGGCTCAAGTTTAACTTCGACGACCTGTGATTGTTCACATTCGCCTTAATCTATGTGCACGGGCATTCTTGCATTTCACCACCTTCAGAAAGCAGCCGACCGAAGCCTGGTATGGAACACGTCGTAACTTAGTAGCGCGGCACCGTATAGCTGCTGAGCAGCTCCGGCGGTGTCACTCAGAGTGATAAAGGGTGAAATGAAAAACCGTCAACAAAATATGCTTTTAAAAACAGCTTCTTGTCCAATCAGTTTTTGCTTGCGCGAAGATAGTGATCGTTTTTATGGAAAAGCAGTGCTTTAGAACATGGTCTATTTTTCTATCCTTAAGATACTGCTGCGGCTGCATTTCGATGGAAGCTAAATGTTGAGGCCTCTGTACTGCGCAATGTCAGCGAGTTAAAGAACCCCAGGTATGGTGGCTATCCACCATACCCCAGGTTGTCGAAATTTCCGATGCCCTCGACTACGGCGTCTCTCATAATCGTATCGGGATTTTGGGGCGTAAAGACAAATAAATAAATATTTAAGATATTTGCTTCGAGGACATACTGTGGCACCATCTGCCGGAATCCCACCGTGACGTAGAAAACATCACATGATACCGGCTGCGAAGTGGTTCAGCCCGGCTTGACACTGTGGTTTTCGTGTTTCGACCGTTGTGTGCGCGCGTCTCAGCTGCAAAACAGCCTGGTGTTCAGGCCAGCAAACGTTTTGGCGAGCCAACGTGCGCCGTACCGCCGCGTCGTCCACTCTTGTCGGAACGTGTGCACTAGGCGCTACACGCGACGAATGTGAAAAGGCCACTCGCATAAAAGGCGTTCTGTTGGGAAATTTTTTTAGGTAACTATCACTGGAACCACATTCACCTTCCGCGTGCATTTATCTTTACCAAGTCAAGCGCGAATGCGTCTAACAATCTATTACTTTTGTGCGGACGGCGCGCAGGTAAGAGGTAACATTTCGATTAGTGTTGACAGCGGTGCATGATACATGGCATGCCTTCCCGTCCCTTCGCCCTAGTTCTCGGTGAGTAATTAAACGGACGATGCATATGATCCTTTTACTTGGTGATTGGTATTGCTGGAACTTTTATAGAGGTTAGCCATACGTACTATGTAACGGTTCGCTAAACAGTACTTTTCGCATCATTCGTCGCGTCGCGTGCAATTTGGCACTTTCGCCAGTATTATCGTGGGAAGATAATTCTCACATGCTTATTGATAAGTGGAACTTCAACCTCAACACGCGGTTCCAGCATGTGCAAGGATGTATCTCTGCCCAGGGCATCTTGACTGACGAAGAAATCAAAGCAGCATGTCATGCTTTGCGATGGCACAGCTCAGGGAACAAGACGCCGATCTTTAACAGGTGCGAATAACCGCCGTGAATTCAAATACCCGCAGTCCAATAAAGTTCATGCCGTTCTCACTGAACATTTTAGCTGTAACGCCGTACACAACATTTGCTTTCTGGTAATACTTGTACACGACCGAAACTGAGCGCTTGGCTGTTTCCCCGCCTGTTCTCGGTTTCTGCAGCCAAGCCGCTCTGTTTTGGGGTACGTGTGAAAACTACACCAAGCTAGGTCGAATGAGCCCATCATTGTAGCACAAAGCAGCAATCCGTGCTCAAAAGCAAGAAGCAAAATAACCGCTTTCGGAAAGGAAGCCATTGTAAAGCCAGCAAGCAGCGGGGCGGCTGCGAAGGCGAGTCACGTGATGTCGTTTACTGCGTCAAAGCGACAGCAGCGCCGGCCTCTCCAGTGATGGCCCCCGAAGCCAGTACTAGGAGCCAACAATACACGTGTCATTTTATCTTGGCACAGAATGCCTTAGACATCGACGCGCAAACATAGGTGTGCTCGAAGGCCCGACTTAAGCCCTTTAATTAACGGACCCGAGCCAATGGCTTCAAGCCCGAGCCCGGCTGGGGACCATCGAAAAACACTTCGGGTGGTCCGGATCGGGCCTGGGCTCCTGCAGTGCTCTAAGATCGTCAAATAATGCTCCGAGTTAGAAGCAGTGTAAAACACTGTTAATTCCTCTCATTCAAGCCATCTCTTTGAGACGCTTGACGCGTTAACCGCATCGCATTGTAAGTACTTCTTTGTAAAAGGTGGTCACACATGCAGCTGGCGATGAAAGAGGAACGCACAAGGCGTATTTTTAGCCGAAATTTGCTCCGCATTTTGCGTTGTACTTCGGTGCTGCGACGCTTTCATACAAGGTCAAACACGTCGTCTATAGTGGTACAACATTATTTCAATTTTGGACGATACTTGTACATGCTCTCTGCATGCAGTATCCATCATGATGTCTGAGGGACGCGTTCGTCACTAAAACCTGCGCCTTCCCCGAGATCGTAATGAAGCCTTTACTTCTGCTGGCTTACGAAATTCAGATCCCACGCTGCGTAGAATCTGAATAATTAAACTTCTTGCTTATCATTAGCAATTCTTTGTGCAGTGAGCCTTCGGATTTGCATGTGCTCCTTAGTCTTTTTTTCCTAGCAAAATATAGAACGGTAGCTGAGGTACCTTTAAAATCGACGTTCCTCGATATTTTTTTTTTGTCTGCACCAATATTCAGCAGCCTCGCGTATTTAGAATAGCAGCCTCTAATAAGTTGTTATACCATAACATACAAGCGGGAGCTTGAGAAAAGCCCGTGAATTTCGTGCTTTGGCAAAGACGCGGCATTCTTGTTGGACAACCGCGCATCATGTATTGTGAGGAAATATTATGACGCCTAAAGTGTCCATATAGCAGTCAGAATGCGCAGTTTTCGCCATATTGGCATTAAACATGCTTTTTTTTTTACCGCTGCTATCAGTTCCGCGGCATGTCTTTCTTTTTTTTTTTTGCATATTTCAGGTCAAATTGACGAGTGGGAGACGTATTTGTTACACAGAAGCGAAGCCACCCACGCCCACGGTGTTTGCAGGTAGGGCACCAGCGCGGTTCACCAGTTCCGTGTGATGTAAGCTCTTAAATGTGTTTGCCGAACCTGCATCGAAATGCCACGCTATGAAACTCGATTGAATGTCCTGCCACGTCGTCAATATAGGGCAGGTGATAAAGCCCTCGAACCGTTCACAATTGAATCATGTATGGAACTCGGCTCCAACGATACGGAGCGGAAGGTCGACAGGAGCCTTTACATAAATATCTCGCGCAACAGCGGCGTATTCACGAAAGCTCTAAGAATAATCTTTATTACCAAGCCAATAGAAATACGCTGCTCTTCTTTTTATTGCTTTCCAGTGTCGGCTTGCCGCTGTTAGTTGCGGCGCGTGGGACGCTATTGTGCTTCTCGAGTGCCTTTCAGTGTTGGCGCTGTACTTTGCCAGCGATGAGTTCCTGAAAGAGTGCAGCAGGACGCATGGCTACGAATAGAAATGCTTTTAAATTTAAACCTTCGCTGACAGAAGAAAACAACAACGAAATTATTTCGCTTAAGCAGGACGAAGGCCGAAGGGACCCATTTTTCGTTTCGCAAGTTTAAGTTCATTATGACACGTCAAGCTTCGCATAACTTCTCGATCCGCTCTTCACAGTCATTGAATTTAAAAGGTTTTTACTGCCCTGTGTGTTTGAACGATTAAGCGCATATAGTCCACATGATTATAAAAAATGAATTTAAAAAAGTAATGAATGCAACACAGTTGCTCGCACCTAGCTTTGCACCAACGCGTCCCATGTACTACACTGGAAGTGATCGACTCTGTTTGCAATGATCACTTGATCATGTTTGCCGTGCATAAAGATGGAAAGTAACAGCTACGTCGGCGATGCGTCCTGCCACACCGTTAAAAAAAATGGAGGCGTTTCAATCATAAGTGTTAGCAGCCCACACACACGCACATAAAAGGGAAAAAAAGGGAATAAAAAAGAATAAGAAGGCACTGAACAGAGCGCAGCACTATGTCCTGCCTTACGTACCAACCGTGCATTATACACCAGCCTGCCAGAAAACGTTATTGGAGTTTCAACAAATAAATAAATAAATAAATAAATAAATAAATAAATAAATAAATCACAAACAAAGTGGCTTTAACAGCTTGGAGAACGTGTGATCTTTGTCTGTGTTCTGTGTTCAAAGCGAATATCAGCTAGCTTGATTTTCTGAAATGTTTTAAACTCGTAAGTTATTAATAAAGCGTGAAAAAAAATCAGCTAACTCAATTTCCTGAAATGTCCCCGATTATGCAAGGGAAATCTGTTTTTTGGTACTTCTATACTGCTGTGGATTCGTTCTTCTCTGAGTTTTCTAATATGTAATATCACGAGGTACAAATTTAGCCACTGCTCTCGCCAAGGAGCCAACATCTTCCTTTAGCAATAATAAAAGTAAATTAATTTATGCTTGAGAGGCCATGCCGGGAATCACTGGGAAGAATATTCAAGCTGCTGTAAGGTGCTTCGAAGCGTCGGTTTTGTGATTTCGGTGACTAAATTTTGGTAAGTATTGCTGACAACGCCTGGTTACGGGAAGATTACTTCTGCCTTCAGGGCTGCAATCCTGACATCATATGCTAACGTCACTGTGGGTGAATGAATGACCTGCGAGGTCAGCTGGTAGATCGGTATCCTAGTTAATAAATCATGTATCACGATTCTGGACAGCTTCAAGTAAGTCGATGAGATTTCTTTGATCAGGGTTCCGTATGGCAGCTGCACCTTCCAGCTTTAGTCGACCGAGTGATTGATAGGCAAGTAGTTGTACATTTCGTGATGCCTGATGAAGAGTACGCCTGAAATGACCTGCTGACTATTTAAAAATAATGAAGCTAACGGCATTGCAGAATCTTGCAAACGTGATAAGCTTTTATATACACGTACGTAGCCTGGGCAACTAAACGACGTTGATAAAATGGGAATTTACTCATTTTAGGGGCGAAGCTCCTTAAGCTGTGGGTCGGTTCGCGCTCGCCCTCGGCGCGTGCCTCCTGGCGCGCGAGCTCTCTCACTCTTCCATCTGCTGTCTTGTGAAAGAGAGAGAGCAAAAGGCGCGCGATGACTATGGAAACGCTCTTTCTTAGATAAACGCTCTACGAGCTCGCAAAGAAGGAGAACGCGCCCTCACCCGCGAGAGACAACGTTGGCGCACGCAGCGTCTTATAGCGAGTTTCTTGATTGAGAAATACCGACTGCTCGCGCTGGAGAACCGTTCACCGGCCACCCATATATATATATATATATATATATATATATATATATATATATATATATATATATATATATATATATATATATATATATATAGGCACTGGATCTTCACTTACAATGAAGTGCCGGTGGGAGATTTCACTTGTGCGTAGTTGAACCATAAGGATTCGTAGCATGCGCGTTAACTGAATTAATCCGGAACTCGGTACGATCTACGATGAACCTCCCGAGCTTCGCCCACTCATCATCATTCACTCCGTGGATATGCTGTGAATTTTTTTTGTTACCCCCAGTCGCCGAAGCATTATAGAGGGGAGCGGGCTCCAAGACATAAAAAATAAAAAACAATTAAAGGGCCTCTGAGGGTTGCGCGTGCTAGTTCATCCCCGAGTACTCAGTGTGCGCGTGGAAGGGGCCCCTGCGACACAGCCCCTGCCCCGCCACGGTGGTCTAGTGGCAACGACGCTGGGCTGCTGATCCGACGGTCGCGCGATCGCATCCCGGCCGCGGTGGCTCCACGTCGATGGAGGCGAAATGTTGAGACCCGTGTACTGCGCGATGTCAGTGCATACTAAAAAAACACAAGGGGGTCGAAATTTCCGGAGCCGTCCACTACGGCGTCTCTCACAATCACATCGTGGTTCTGGGACCTAAAACCCCGGAAATACCAATTAACACAACCTAGAAGAGGGGGGCATTCTGTAGTCGAGTCTTCTGTGAACGCCGCAGTCAAATTATTGTGCTGAATTCAACAATGAATTGACAGTTCCGTCTCAAAAACAGCGAAAAATCGCTTGGTCTTCCCTTTGCTAATTTTACAGCAGACGAAATTGAGGGGGGCGTTGGGTAGTTTTATTATTGCGAAAACCTACTCACTAGCGCTTCTGATATGCCTCTTCAAAAATAATACACAGCCATTCCACCCTGTGAAGTTGAAGGACCAGCGAATCTATATTTGAGCGCCCGATTGATTGATTGGTGTATGGGGTTTAACGCCCCAACACCAGCTCTGATTATGAGACGCCGTAGTGGAGGACTCCGGAAATTTCGGCCACCTGGGGTTCTTTAACGTGCGCTAACATCGCACAGCATACGGTCCTCAACATTTCGCCTCCACCGAAATGCAGCCACCACGGCCGGGATTTGATCCCGCGACCTTCGGATGAGCAGCCGAGTGCCATAACCACTAGACCACCGTGGCGGGGCTTGAGCGCCCGAGACAACGCTTCCTATCAGCATTTCGGGCGCGCCTCGCTTCTGCGTTTGTATCGGCAGGCTTGCCGCTTGCGCTTCGCGTTTGTTCTAGCAAGATCGCCCCGCCACGGTGGTCTAGTGGCTATGGTACTCGGCTGTTGATCCGAGGGTCGCGGGATCGAATCCCGGCTGCGGCGGCTCCATTTCGATGGAGACGAAATGCTGAGGCCCGTGTGCTGTGCGATGTCAGCACACGTTAAAGAACCCCAGGTGGTCGAAATTTCCGGAGATCTCCACTACGGCGTCTCTCATAATCAGAGCTGGTTTTGGGACGCTAAACCCCACATAACAACATGTTCTAGCAAGATCTGCATGATGTCTGCCGCACGTCGTCGCTTTGGGCGTTGGCGTTCCTTCTGTCTTCGTCAGTCTCGTAGGCACGTTGCTTCGGGGGCATGGATCACACGTTACCACTCTACAGCGCACGCAAACTGATTTCGGAACGCGCTCTTCGCTCCTAATATGAACGCCACAAACATGAACTTTCCAAGTGTATTCCGATGCGCCCAACCCTTATCTTGCGGGTCGCGCCTAATCCCCTCTTTCTTTTTTTCACAGCGGAGCCGTATAACGTCAAGGTCGCGCTGAAGGGAAAAGCGGACCCGCTCTTGCCCTTGACCCTCTCTCTGACTGCTACATTGTAGTGATAATGGGAATGGCAATATAGAAAGAAAGAAAGAAAGAAAATGAAAGAAGAGAAGGAAAGTTCCAGGTTGCGCAGGAGGGAAAAGCGAACCCGCACTTTCCCGCGACCCACTTCCGGCGTCCTTGTCCACTGCTATATGATAGTGATAATGATAGCGCTGCGTGACAGTGATAGTAAACTTCACACCCTAGCACGAGCTCAGCTGTTTCCTCAGATTTCACAGGCGTAGAAGTGTCTTTGCTTTTTTTTTCTTACTTTAATGAAATGAAAATGACATCCTTCCCCTCAACTGTCTGTTGATATCCATCATCCCGATGCAACAGAACGACACTAACAGGATTAATCATATAGGGCTTTGGGGACGTCAGACCCTATGAATTATTATGAACAGGAGACGCCAGTTGGGAGCTGCCGATTAATTGTTAGAGAATGGCGATGCCGTTGCTTAACGCGGGCCCAGAGCTCGTGGTGTTATCCATTTCAGCCTTCTGCACGCGCATATAGACTTCTGGTCTCGCCGGCGGGGAATCGAACCCACGATAACATGTGTAATTTTCACTGAAGCACCAATAATACGTGCAGCATATTGGGCTGATTATCTTCATTTAAAAATTCCTTCTTTTGATTATTAAATAGGTACTCTTCATGGCACAAAAGCTTATAAAGTTGACCTGTTTGTTATAGGTAAGGAACAAGAGTGATAATGTTACCTGCCTTATTCGAGAGGCCTCGTATTTCAGCATTTCTTCAAGCGAAGACATTTAATGGTGTGTAAGCCGTTCTGTAACTGGGTCGGCGGATGTTGTCTGCGACATTGTCATGAGAGGTTCTAGAGGCATGTATTTAGGATGGGAACGCGAGCGTTCCCATTCAAGCGACGAGGCTGTTTGTGCGTTCCAGAAGACACTTTATATACAGAGACGCACAACACACACACAACACGCGCACACTGAGCAGAGCAGATGAATAAGGCAATGAAAGAAACTTATCAGCGTCCCTACAAACAGTCGAACAGTCTTGGCCGACACAGGCTCACCGTTTGGCGGGACGGGCGACTGGGGGGAGCCGGAATACTGTTTCCTGGCGACGATCGGGCCGGAGAACGCCGAGGCTTGATGAATGCTGCTGGAGCCAGCGCAGGCTTGCAGCAGGAGACGAGACAGGCAGGACACACAGGCGGCCACGTGAAGCCCGGAGCTCCAACTCGGGAACCGCTGGTACAGATTCCCGGCACTCGGGCCGGGGCACCCGACTGTGCCGAACGCTGAAGTCCGTCTGCCCCTGTCTTCTCTACCACGCTCGCGCATCTTGGCGCGTGCATGAGCTTCATCGTTGCCGTTTCTTCCTCCTCGCGCATGGAACACAGGCACACGCACTCTCGCGCACATCACAGACATCCTGAATTCTTTTCGGCCGTCGCGTGCATCGCGTCACGTGAGACTGGCTCGCTGTTTTGTGACGCGCTGCGAAAAAGGCTCGCGCACCATCGGAACTGTTGCTTCTTCCCTACAGTGGAGAACCGCTAACTTGATAAAGAGGGTTTGCTTTATTAAAGTAACTGCGCTCGCATACATTTAACGCGTGCATTTGTTGCGCCGAGCATATGAAGTGCCCGCTTGTCACTCGTCAGGAAAAAAGGCGCTACGAGCCTGCGATAAATCCCTGGAACTCCGCTTATACATCAGGGATGTATTTACTTTTTTATTGGGGGAAGACAATCGTTAGGCAGTGAGCTCCTGTAGTGAGGCCATTGATGAATAACTGAAAAAATGTTGCGGCCTTTGAAGAACCCTAAGTGGTTAAAAATTAACCGGTCCCAATCGACGCCGTGCATCACAATTACATCGTGGTAAAACGGCACTGAGAGGAAATCTTTCACTATAATATTGGTCAAAATAAAATGCACGAAGAAAAAAAAAGTGGGGGGGGGGGGGGGGGGAATAATCTAGGGGCCAAATTTTTGTAAGCCTTGTCAGTGTGAAGACACGAAATCACAAAGCCAAAGAAGATACGTAGAAACGCTCGAAGGAATCGTTTCCAGACATAAAGTTTCATGTCATCGTTCTGCCTCAAGTGTGCATGGGAAAACGGAAGGACAATGAATACATCGAGGCAAGTGACACACAGAATTTATCAGCGCAATACCGAAAGCTACAAATCAAGACAAATACAAAATCTTGACAGACACAGCGCATTGTCAAACACGAGAAGCGAGAGAGATGAGACAAAATTCCTCCAATGAGGGGGAAATTGTCGATTATGCCCTTTAAATTTTTGAATATCACTGCTTCGCTTTGATCACTGCTCACACTCCGACAGAAGCCCATGTGTGAGACACAGCTACAAAAGGAATCATGTAAAATGCTAAAAAACTGCTTACGATATGAATGTTGTCGCGCAAGTGGAAAATAATATTCTTAGTTTTTCAGAGCAAGATAATGTCCTGATAAAGTAAATTTAGCACGATGCGAATCATTTAATGGCAAGCCAACGTCAGTGTGGATCTATCTATCTATCTATCTATCTATCTATCTATCTATCTATCTATCTATCTATCTATCTATCTATCTGTCTGTCTGTCTGTCTGTCTGTCTGTGTCTTGGCGCTCTCCTGGTCATCTCGTTCACTTGGTATATGCTAAAATTTGCATGATATGGCATGAATGTATGGCGAACTTGACTGATAAATCTCGACGTCCATAACATCAGATGTGCACGGTGGTATAGTGGCTATGGTACTCGGCTGCAGATCCGAGGGTCGCGGGATCGAATCCCGGCTGCGGCGGCTGCATTTCGACGGAGGCGAAATGTCGAGGCCCGTGTGCTGTGCAATGTCAGTGCACGTTAAAGAACCCCAGGTGGTCAAAATTTCCGGAGCCCTCCACTACGTCGTCTCTCATAATCAGAATTGGTTTTGGGACGTTAAACCCCACATAACATGAGATGTGCAAGTCACTATTAAAGATAGCTCGATCACGTGTTGCGCATACCTCGGGTAGTCCTCGGCCTGAAGCATGCAGGTATGCGCCACACCGTGATTGAATGTTAAATTTTACTGCCTATGTCAGGGAAGGACCAGCTAAAATAGACGTTGAAAATTTGATGAGAACACCTTGTGCGGATTAATAAAAAGAAGCACATACAGTTTCCGTAGCTTGACATTGAATTGTAGACCCAACAAGCAAGTAGATAGACATTCGCTCTGAAAGTACTGAAGGCAACCGACCGCGCGGAAAGTGAGGTAGTAATCGAACCCGGGCTATTGATGTTCCATGCAAGGACACTACTACAAGAGAGCGGCGGCTTTTACCAGTTGTACGTGTAATGAGGAAACGCATAGTATCAGCAGTCGTGGTGTTGGTGCTTGTCTAACGGCAGCTGTGGTAGTAGTGTGGAATAACCGATCTTATAGCAATCTTATAGCGGTGAAATAAATAATACACGTGTCTTGCGATCATCATCGTCATCATCACCATCGTCGTCGTCTTCGTCATCACTTTGTCTCAGCCCACTGCAGGGCAAATGCCTCTCCCATATATCTCCACTTATCCAACCTTGTGCTAACTGCGAACACTTTATCACAGCAGACTTTTCTACCACATCTGTCCTCCTAACTTTTTTGTACCCCCCTGCCACGCTTGCCTTTCCATAGCGATACACTCTGCTACACTAAATGCGCAACAGTCATTTTGCCTTCGCATTACATGCGTTGCTATCACTAAGTACGTTTTTATGCAGCTTTGTTCCACCGCGTAGGAATACGACAACTTACAGCGCCTATGGTATGTAGTACACCGGCGCACCGTAGCGTGCAATTTCTCTTCGATGCAACAGGTGTACGTGCACTAAAGTGAGTGTCGACGTCACGTCGTACCACGAGCAACCCTTGAGTAACCACAGTGTTGTCTACTTGCCTGACAAACCCTCCTTACGCACAATAGTACTCAATTTGCATAAAGGCGTTGACTCTGCTCGTAACGCTGGGCTCAATGTCAAACAACTGGCCATATTCGCATGACATCTACTGCCACAGTGTGTGGGATCTCCCAGATATGTCTGCTTTAAAAGAAATCAGGGGCCAAATTCACAAAACTTCTCTTTCGTAAGTGCTTTATGCCATTGGTTAGGGGCCTTCTGTAAAGATATGTCCCGCATCAGGATTGGCTGAAATTTTCTCTTACGAACGTCGTTGCCGCAAGTTCTTTTTGTTAATACAGGCCCTGCTTACGATTTATTCCCAACGTCATTTATAGCTGAATACTATTTGCAAAGAAACGAAGGTTTGTGACTTAATGGTGAAAAACTTAGCATGTTACACTCACAGTAGGTGACTGTCTACTCATTTTCACAGTTCAAGACTGTTCACCCAAGTTCTAGTTCAATGATTAATTCACAATTCCAACACGCCACTTGGCTCGCGCGCCTGGAAACAGGCGATCCAGGGCCGGCCAACAAACTCAACTCGTTATCGCATTACCATGTGCTGAAAAAGAGCTATATAGTTTTTTAATTGTGGCCATGCCACCGTGCACCACAAAAGAAATATACTTAGGGGCCAATTTTCAGCCAGTCCTAGCGCTAAACATATCATTAGTGACGTAGGCAATCTAGTGGCACTGAGCACTTACGAGCGAAAAACTGTGAATACGGCCCCAGGAGAGCGTGGGCGTCCGTGCTGTCCTGTAAGCGAAATTTTTATTGCAGAGCCCGCGTCGGCGTAGTCACGCCCGAACCAGATCCTGCCAGAGAAGCGAAACCCGTGGCTCCCGCAATGAAGTGACGGAAGAAACTAGTGCATTGGGACAGACAGACAGACAGACAGACAGACAGACAGACAGACAGACAGACAGACAGACAGACAGACAGACAGACAGACAGACAGACAGACAGAATTTATGTCCCGAGGAACGCTACCGCTCAAGGCGGTAGAGCAGCGGGCCGCTCTACCGCCTGAAAAAAGCAAATTGTTGCGGGCGTTGGGTTTCCAAAGGCGTGTACGTGTTTTAACCACGAGGTTAATCACCCGTGTTTGCAAGATGTGAGCATATCTGAACGATATGAATACCTTCGATTTTCTACCAGCGTGCTCAGAATTTTCGAAGAGCAACCTGGAAGCAGCGCCGAGAATAAATAAATAAAGAAAGAAAGAAAGAAGGAAAGAAGGAAAGAAGGAAAGAAAGAAAGAAAGAAAGAAAGAAAGAAAGAAAGAAAGAAAGAAAGAAAGAAAGAAAGAAAGAAAGAAAGAAAGAAAGAAAGAAAGAAAGAAAATACGGCAGATCTTACGCATTGTGGGAATCGATGTCATGCGAAGCAGTCAGCAAAAAAAAAAAATTTGTCTCTGCAGAATTGTTTGGCATTCATCCAAGTGTTGCGACTATCATAAACATCTTCATGCAACCTGAGTAGTGAGCGCAACGTGGGTTTACAAAGCACGTCGGGAGTGCTGTGGCGAGGTAGGTAATGGCACAGTGTAACGACGGCGCTGACGTTAGCGCCCAGACATTCGTATTGTAGAAGATAAATGCACGCTGCACTGCGCTTATGTGCATATCATAAGCGTCATTTTCTCGAGTACTCCTACGGCGTTGCATATTAAGTTATAGTTGTATCACTCAACATACCTGCTATCACTGCCTACATGTCTACTAAATAGTAGATATGTTGAGTGCTAGTAGTGCATGTATATTGTTCCTTACATTACTACAAAATCCGCCAACGCACAAGAACCGCAATTGACGCTCGAAGTTTTAACAGCGAAGCTGTTTAGGCTGACACTCGTACATCCTTGGTCACCAGGAAACTATCATCGTTAGTTCTGATACCCCCTTCTATGCAATGCCTAGTGTGCGGCGTTCGCGCGCGCTCTTCTTTCTTCTCTTGCGCTCA
Source organism: Hyalomma asiaticum (assembly GCA_013339685.2). NCBI lineage: Eukaryota > Metazoa > Arthropoda > Arachnida > Ixodida > Ixodidae > Hyalomma > Hyalomma asiaticum. The sequence continues at coordinate 232,819,899 of CM023481.1, forward strand.
TGCCCTCAGCCCACTACTACACTGGCAAAACTGCCGCTGGTGGGCGCAAATGTTGCATGTGCAAGCAGAAGAGGACAAAGACAGTGGGCGTCGATTTGTCTTGTGCTAAGCGTCTCGCAAAGCCCGGACCAGCCAAATGCCCATCAGCTTAGCTGCTTGACGAGCCTTGCGCCCCCTATTAGTCCAAAGCTTCGCTAATTTTTTCAAGATTTTATCGCTGCCAAGTCGGCGTATTGGTAGCAATAAAATCTTGAAAGACGAGTTGTTACCAACTAGCTTGCCTTTCCTTGTGACGTCAGAAGAGCACCGCCACCGCAGCTTCTGTTGCAATGGTTTTGTTTACGGTATGTTCCGCGTGGAAGGATCTACCATGGACCAGTGGTAGGGTGCTTGCTTGCCACCTTGGGGACGCGTATTCTATTCCTACCCTTCTAAGGTGTAGTAATTTGGCTTCGGTCGCGCCTGCATTAGTCTGTCGGTTGTTGTGTTATCGCAAGCTGAAATAAAGGGCGTGTGTCTTGTTTAACCAACACAAGCTCTGTTATGATAAAATCTTCAACGCATATTGGTGAAATAGTGACATTCAACCACCGTGGCGCATACGCAGCTACCCCGCACCGATTGATTTATTCTGGGGTTTGACGTCCCAAAACCATATACCCTTGACCGAGCATTACGGGTATCGGGAAGTAAAGGATAGGTCGATAATGTTAGTGATGTCTACACCAATTACTCATTCTCGTCATATATTGATGTTCTAGCGTTCCAATTTCGTTGTATACCGAGCGAACGAGGGGGCCAGGAGAGCACCGAGACATAGGTAGCTAGATAGATAGCTAGATAGACATGGTCAAAGTTGCTAAAGTTCCCCAAGAAATGTTTCGCATTAAAAAAGGAAAAGTTGAGGCTGTCCATATAATTGCTATCAGAATAAAAATGTTGTTATGTGGGGTTTAACGTCCGAAAACCAGCTCTGATTATGAGAGACGTCCTAGTGTAGGGCTCCGGAAAATTTGACCACCTGGGGTTCTTTAACGTGCACTGACATCGCACAGCTCACGGGCCTCAACATTTCGCCTCCATCGAAATGCAGCCACCACAGCCGGGATTCGACCCCGCGACCCTCGGATCAGCAGCCGAGTACCATGGCCACTAGACCACCTTGGCGGGGCAGAATAAAAATGAAAAAGAAAGAGAAGTAGTAGGCCAGGCATGCAGGCGCCAAGCATCGCATTCCCCCATTTTCTGGACAGGGGAGGGACTGCTGATTTTTGTTATTGGTCGGCAGTCTCTACTAATAGTATGATTATCATCAGTACTAGCTGAAGAATTTTTGTGAAAATTTGCTTTGTTTTGTGTTTTCGTCGCGTGAGAGCTAGGACGACTTCCTAAAGTTACGCGCGTTAAAGTAGAACATACTCTGTAACAAACAAAAATGCTTTGCTGATTCGCGGAAATGAATGCATAATGTTTTCGGGATCCTAGGGAGATCATGTGATTTCAGGAAACGTGTTTGTATTCACAAAAATGTTATGACGATAGATTCGTGCAGCCTGTAACCAATCATGACTGTGGACGTGTTAGCGAAAGCGGTCAGCCGACGGCATACAGCGCTTCAGAACGACGGAGCTTGCCAATTAGAACTGTTGGCCCACATTTGCAAATTATTTTCATGCTAGAATTTTTCGTAGGAGCTCACTCAATTCAGTCTTGATGCAAGAAATGAGATTCACGAAGACGGTCGGCCTGTGGAACTTCCACAAATTCATTGTAAATATTCTTAACACAAAAATAGTGAGCAGTTTAGCAAACATGGGATGATCCATAGCTGGGAACGTCACAGCATTGTTGTTGTTGTTGTTGTTGTTGTTTGAGAAAAACCTTGCGTGTGCACGCGACGAAGCTACATCCCTGCTAATGTCTCTTTTTTGCGGTGGGCGCCTGCTACACGAGAAGTCAGCTTTTAGGAAAAGTAACATAGCGGTGTTTAGTATGCTTATTTGCATAGAATCCAGTTTTTCTACTGCATGAAGAGTAGATTTTTTTCTGTCGAGAACCTTGAATTCCTTGCGGAATACTTTTCCCGCACTAAGTCAGACTAACAAGGAATTGTTTTCCACCTTCTTTTCACGTTTTCAACAGCGAAAAACGTCGCTAAAGCTTCTCTTGCCTCGATACCATAAACCGAACAGTTTTCTTCATACATCCGCGCAAGGGTAGGAGACAGCTTTAGTTTAGAGGACGCGACACGGTATATCTTTGAAATTTGTCATGACCAGTGTCATGAAAAATTGGTGAATTTGAACTCAAGACAAGGATGAACACGACATATCTCGCGAGACCGCTTTTTGAAACCAGTTGAGCATCACCTTTGTCCTTTCTTTCATTGTAATTTGTAATGGGCATAGCCTTGCATAGTTAATTAGTTACATAGTTCATGCATAGTCGCGTTTCTGGTTCTCGAGGATGTCTTCTGGTGCACAGTCGTTTTCTGTCAGTAGCCTCAATCTCCAGGAATTACAAACAACGGAGGAAGAGATTCTCCTTTCACCAAATACGTGATAAAGCTAGTCAGTAGACCAAGAACTTGGTCATTTATGCGTCTATTGCCGGTTTATGACAGCCCGAACGTCCTTCTTCCACAAACGTCTGCGTAAACATAGTTTACAGCGTAAGCTGTTATGAGATCACAACAAGGGTCGTTTTTGCGCCGTAGTTGTCCGCGCCGCCGCCGCCGGTGTCCGTAACCACTATCGCGCAAATTTCAGAAAAAATAACCAGGACAGAGGGGTATTCCAAATGGTCCTCTGTGTGGATTCGAACCCACACTCTCTGCGAGGCAGTCGATCATTCTGCCACTAAGCTACGCCTGTGCTTGAAAAATCATCGCTAAAAGACAAACAGGTATAACGTCTGCCGAGGAATCGCATAAAAAATGTAATGTTACGTGACAGAATAATAATACGCCACTATACGTCGCGGAAAGTGGATTGCATAACGAGTTCGAGGAATAATTTCAAAGGACACAGGGGTGTATGCTTCGTAGCTCTGAACTCTTTACAGAGGCATCATCTACATCATCATTATGAAACAAGCTTCAACTTTACCATCATCATTATTACGAACCGCTGTCCTTTATCGTGTCGTATCGTGACATGCGGAAGGCGACGTGCGCAGCCCCGACAGCAACTTGGCTTGGCTCTTCTATATACCTGATGGCGCCTCCTCGTATGGTGCGGACCGCTGCTGAAGAAGCGAATCGCAGAGCTACGCGCGCGGCTGCAACAAGGCAACGTCGGGCACAACAGCCAGCTGTGCAGAGAGAAGCCCAAACCGCAGCTCGCCATCGACGCCTGGCCGAGAGTTCGGTTCGTTCACGGGAAAACGACGCCAAGAGACTCTCTAAGATGTGCGGTTATACAGATTTGCACGTTACAATGCCGTAGTAATTATGGCGTAGTGGGTACTTTCCTACTTGGGGAAATGATAACAGTTATGGCGCTGCGGATACCTACCACCTCTAGTTGCACTAGTTTCCCCAAGCGTTTAAAATGGCCTGTAAGAACATCGGTCCTACAGCTTACGCTGCCACTGTCCTGCGGTTCCGCGCAGTCCTGGCTCTTTTTAACTTTCACTGTGCTGTTAAGCATTGCTATTTGTTTGCAACACTAGAAGCGCCCTTTTTCTTATCAAGGTACGTAAATTTTTGTTGCCTATACGTTCGCTTACTGTAGTGTTCTTATCTTTGTGCAAAACGATATTATGTCATGGTGTGAAATTTCAGAATGCTCATTTGATTTCCTCGGCATTCCTCTTTAAAAAAGAAAAAGAAAGTCCTACATCTAAAATGCATGCCTTTTTGCATCGGTTTCGCCTGCCTCTTACCTGTCTGATCGTTTATTTTAGTGGGACGACAGGCTTGTGCGAATGCCTTTGACTAGTGATGCAATCCCGCACGCGTCAACGAGTTCACCGCTAATTTCCTCCTTACGTTCCCTCCTCACCGGACGCTCGTCTGGTTAACTTCCCTGCCTTCGGCCTTTCTGTGTTTTTCCTTCCTTTAGTGCGATACAGACCTGGCGTCTCCTCTCTTCATTAGTGTATCCTCCACTGTCGAAGCCGCTGGCTCCAGAAAGTTAACAAGCTCTCCGCACCCGAGTTACAATTTATTCTCAGGAATGCCTGATTCCCGAATCGAAAACAGCCGCGTCGCACGAGATCAAAGAGATCTCTTGCGGAGATGGTACCGTGACATTTATTTTTTTTTTTTGCGTTTGCTGCATAGGGGCGCAGTTACATGCTAGTAACGGATACGCCCCGAGAAGAATACATATCTTGTTAAGATTAGAAGGAAGTACGTGGTGTTCTCACAATGTGAACTCGTCGCTTTTATTGCACTTAGGGAAAGCGAAGCATATAATGGCAAAAAGTCTTGAGCACCAGCCTCCAATTTCCTCTTCAAATCAATCCCGAACATTCCCGTATAATTGTGAGGTAGAATAATGCTCTCCTAACACCCTTCGCCTTCAATGTGCTTAACTTGTATTCAACACTTGCGAAGCCTTGTTCTTTGTTTTAGAATACTGTAAACTTTATAATACTCTAGTTTCTCTTTTTCTGGTCGGTTGTGGTTGTTGAATAGATCATCAACATGCTCGAGGACTCCATGAACATGGTTTGCCTACAAACAGGCTAGTTGGCGCACTGTATCTGTGCTTGTTGAGCAGTCGGCTTCCTTTTTTGGCTTGTCTTAAAACCGCTTATCTTGTCTTGAAACTTGTCTTAAAACCGCTTAAGAAGTACAATCAACAATTTTGCTGCGCTACTTTTACAACCTAGGCGAGCACGACTCTCCTGAGAATGTCTCTTCTCTGTAGAAAAGAAATGTCATGCGCAAAGTCAGCTTTCCAGGCAAAATGGCAAGAGATCGTGGCGGCAGGTCCGAACTACTTAAGCTTTCTAGCAATGTGTCTAGCGTGAAGTGCGGAAAGACAGAACAGTGTTTGTTCTTGTTGCACGAGAGAAAAGTTGCATGCCACCATATGGACGAAATTATGAAACTTGTGTTAAGACAAGACATTTCAGCGGCGTAAAGATGTCCCTGTTAATTAATTTGAAAAAGAGATTACGTGATTATTATGCATTAGATAATAAGCAGTCAAGATTGCATGACAGTAAATTGATTGTAAAAGGACAATTGCACATAAATTAATACTGGAACAGTGTAACCGTCTTTCAAAACGAAGGAATGTCAGGAAATCGCTTAAAGCCCAAAGGAATATAAGATTATTCCACTTACATAATATTAGCTGCATGCAGAATGACAAACGAGCCTAAGCAAAATCCATCATGATAAGTACTTGTATAATAAAAAATTTCAATATTCTTTTGTCAAGTGAGCAGAAGCACCGGTCGACAGAAATTGTCGATCCTTTTCTTTTTGTCAATGTTAGTGGCAATGCTGTTAGCGAGTTTTATTATTTTCATGCAGCATTTATACAAATCGACGCTTCATAAAGCATCATTGGCCTCCTTGGAGGGCAAGGAGAACGTAAATTTCTGCGTGGTGCCAATTAAAACAGAGAGAAGCTTGTATTTCACCAGTTGGTTGTTATTGTTTATGTCAGTGTTACGCACTGTTCTTGCGGAAGTTTCTTATTGTTTAGCGTTGTGCTATATTCTTGCAGGATATATAAACATGCTGCTTGATCAAATTTACGGCGTAAACTAAAAATACTAACCAAAAAATCATTACCCATTGAAAGCAGTTTTCAGTATTCCACAACAGAACGTTGTTTCAATGTTCAGTATCGGCACAAAGCTTGGTGTGATATTTTCCTATTTAGTCTAACATTGAGTACGGATAATAAGTCTGTGAAGTCGAGGCTCCAGTGGTAATGTAAGGTTAATAGGGTTTGTAGAAAACGTCGGAAGAACATGACAGCATGCCTTATTAACGATAGCGGGGTGTTTTCTTTTTGTAAGCGGCGCTGCAAGGGCTCTACGCGCCGCACAAGCTTTCGATAGGGTTGCTGTTCAGCGGGGAGCGTTCGTCGGCGGCGTGCTCGAGCGCGCTTCCATAAAGCGCGGGCCTCGCCGCCTCGGGCGCCAAGCAGGCGCTCCGATGAGCGGCGCCACAATCGGGCGTCGCGCAGCGCTGGCGCAAGATGGCGCTGAGGCTGACGTCACGCTGGGGCTCGAGCGTCGCCTAGGCGACCGTAAACTGGGTCCGGAGCGTCGATTGGCGGCGGCTGTGCCCGTGCGAGCGCTCATTATCATAGAGCTGCGGAAAGCCGCCTGCCCGGCTTCAGGGTGCTGTCGTCGCCTGTGCTCTCCGGCGAGTCCAGCGGCGTGTGTTGCCCAGCGCCGCCCACCGCGGGATCGCGCCCAGGAGCCCTGACCGCAGCTTGAGCCATGGGCTGCGCTATGAGTGCCGAGGAGCGGGCGGCGCTCGCCCGCAGCAAGCAGATCGAGAAAAACCTCAAGGAGGACGGCATCCAGGCCGCCAAAGACATCAAGCTTCTGCTCCTCGGTGAGTGGCTTCCCCGCCTTGCCGCGCTGCCCGGCGGCACAGCTCTCCCTCGAGTGCACGCGCGGCGGCCCCCCGATCCGGCCCGGACCGTGCCCTATGGCCCCGTCCTGGTGCGTTTCGAAGGGTCGCGGCCTGCCCCAAGGGTTTTGCCGACACCGGGTCCAAGCATGATTAGGCTTAACGCACGTCATGGCGTCCATTATGGCAGTGGGGCAGTCATGGCGGCGCGCCGCCAGTACGCCCCATGTCGGCGCACGCTCACGTCGGACCCCTTTTTCCAGGTGCTGGGGAGTCCGGCAAGAGCACCATCGTCAAGCAAATGAAGTGAGTTGGCTCCGCCGGTCTGTGCACGCGGCCGCCGGGGACGCGTGGCGGTCGAGCCCGGCCGCCCTCCCCTGCGGCCGACCCGGGATCCCTCTCTCTCTCGTGACGCACGCGGCCCCACATGATCGATAAACACGACGCCGCCATCTTCCGTTCCGAGCATGGCGCCCCGTGTGCTGGCCTCGCCCAGGCACACGTCTCTGCACGCGGACTGTGTGCGTGTGTGTGTGTGTGTTACACAGCGGCCGCGCCCCAAGGCATGCGGTCCCGGCACCCTGCACGCTTGCCACCCCGCGCGCCGGCCGCCGCTGGTGTTCTGCAGCCGAAGCCGGGGGCCAGCGACGTGGGCACGCTCCACTTCGGCTGCAGCCCCCCAGCAGGGGCCGACGTGTTGTCACTCTTGATGTACACCGTTGACACCGTCCTTACCTGCGTACGCTTTGCCGCATGACCTCTCACAGCTTGTACGTGTAGCTCTCTCACACTTGAAAGCCGTAGCGCTGCTATTACCGCTGCCAGGGGGCCTTGCCTCTTAAGCATGCGTTCTCCCAATTGCGTTCCCTTTTAACGCACTGCGTTGGCAGTTTACAGTGGGTTAAATCAGTAATGCTGTGGAAGGGGTGGCGTCACATGAAATACGACTGAGGGCATTGTGCAAGCATTATGACGGCTAAAAGCTTTTCGCGGTGATCGTTCTTGTGGCAACGAAAGGAGAGCTCTTCGGAAAGCGGGGTGCGAGAGCTTTCTGAGCCTCTGCACCGAACGAAATAGGCGTACGTAGCCTTGAATTCAATCCTAGAAACAAAGCCTAACGAGCGAGCATCCAACGCGACTCTTTCCTTTTATTGTATTTCTCTTGGCAAAAGAGGAAATGATGGATAACTGGAGCAGAAGCTTATTGTTCTCACTACGGAAAGAAAGACACGAATCAAACTAAAGAAGCGATCACTAAAGTTTTCTGATGTTCTGGTTGGTACCTAAACTGGCTGTGATTCATCTCCCGAAGGATAATCAGCTCACTGCTGAAATCGGCTTGTTTTATTTGTATTCTCCATTTCCTGTTTCGGTTCGCACCTAACGATACGCGCGTACCGCATGAAACTTTAACTTCGTCGCCTAGTTTGGCTGCGGCTCGTAGCTGGAAGACATCACACAGGTACATGTGCACTAGCATTTGCCACATTTGTCACGAGGCTTACACAGTGAGTTCTTGAACGAACACTTTCCTCATCGCATCCCTTTAACAGGCAAGAGTGGCACAAGTACCGCCTTGTCGTGTGCGCGTAGATGCGTATCCACTGACAGTATTTGTTAACTCAAGCGTACTCGTTGAGAGCTGAAGTTAGTATACTCTGACTACATAACAGAAAACGAAGAATGACTCTAAATCTTATGAAATGCTAGAAAATGACACTTCCTAGCGATATTCATACTCATTGACAGCTGGAGTTAATTTGCTCTGACTACATAGCATAAAACGAAGAATGACTCTAAATCTTATGAAATACTAGAAAATTACACTTCCGAACAATGTGATATGTGAATATCGAACTATATTGCCAATTATTTCGATCAACAACATTCTCCGTGCGCCAGCAATCGGCTATTTTCCTGGCACGGCAAGTTGTTTTCATGCAGCATTTGTGCGCATGACTCATCATACATGCATTCATTTGAAGGCGACGTTCGTGTTAAGGACATTCGACATTATAGGAACATGCCCATTTATGTTTTTCTTGCTACAATATTCTGCGGTAAATTCCGACCAGGGAGCTTTGTTGGCCGTTCATGTCACATGTCGTTTTGAACCCCCTCCTTGGAAGTTTTCTAAAGCAGCAACAAATATTTGTATTGCACACTTCATGCATGGTAAATACCGATAAGTGCATGACATATACTGCTCGGGTCTCGTGCATGTTCGTGCAGTGTCCGATCACATCCATCTATGTGTGTAAGTGACGTTGTCTAGACATACTCGGCCATATAATACGCTGTCGTGGGCAAATTAACAAAACTACCTAAACCAAATGCCTGGTGTAAGGAAGCGCCAAAGACGCAGAAAACATGCCCTAGAAATGAATGATTCTTAAATGTGGTCGCTGCTGTGTCCTTAAAGAGATTTCGTTATAATGAGATCTCCGCTATATAAAAAAAGATATCCGCTTCGTTTTTTGGGTGTAGCTCGACACATGTGGTGCTCGCGCATATGACTACTGAGACTGTGTACCATTGCTCTGGGAGCATATTTTCATGACTGAGTCGGCGTATGTTCATCATTTTACTGATTTCCTTACTATATCAAGAAGTGAGGAAACATATTACACGGTTTCGTAAACATCTTGAAGGCTTGCCAAGAACTTGCTCACCAACGTTATGAATGTATTCGTGATTTACTGTTATGATATGCAACCAGACTAAGAAAACTACAAAGAAATTACTTCGCCACAGTGAGACATTTGCTTTCACAGGGTAACATTTTAGAATGGGAGAAGGGCGGAAGGGGGAAGGATTTAAAGCTGTAATTCTTACGCTGAGTAACGTTTCTTCCCAGAGTGCTTATAACCAAATGGCATGTGCACGCGCGCACAGCCGGTGACCTCGCTTTTATTTTTCGAGTAGTTCACTGGAAAGCGCGTTTTGTCTGCTCTGACAATGCAGACAAAGCCCGTACTGGTGAAATTTAACAGTTGAAAATACATGTGCTTCCATTCTTATCTTCCTTGTTGAACGCTTCTTCAATCTACTATCCGTACTGCGGCATACGCAAGATAAGAAAGGACCTTGACATTCTAAATACAGTAGCGAACGAAACTCTGCGCTCGTAGTTCTTCCATGACGCACATGTAAACGTATTTCACATGTGCTAGTGACATTGGTCTCGAAACACACTAGCCTGCAGGTGTTTCAGCTCCGTGAGCTTTCCCCTTACAGTTATTTAGCTGGACACATTGTCCACATTCTCTATCCCTTTTACTTCATTGGGGGTACACGCGAAACCGCCATCGTGGCCTGGACGTCTGCTAGTGACCTTGCAGCTCTATCGTAATTTTTTGCATGATTACTATTGAAGAGTAGGTAATTTAGCTAGTGTTGTGCGTAAAAAAGTACACATTAGTATTGACATAGAGAGACAGCAAAGAGAAAGTGTCGGGAAAGTGTGCATTAATTACATGAAGCGCCAAAGAAATAACTGGAAGCGTCCATCGCATAGTGTATTTGCTCTGTACGCACCAAATGGTAAAACGAAAGCGGTACAAGTGTCATGTTCATGACAGATTTGCAACAGAAAGGAGACATCGATGTCACCGAAATACAAGCTGAGTACACATGGAGCACACGGCGACTGCAGTGAACCACCCGTAACTAATGTGAATAACACAGACGCTTGCGCTTATACTACAATTAACTACATCTAGAGTATGTAATTGCACACTGCTTGAGAGAGCGTTTACTCAGTTTCATTGATTCATCGATTGACTGACGGAACTGTACGCAATCCTTCTGCGTATAGGACATGTCCGGCTTTACAGGTATGGTTCCGTACAGGATGACCTGCACAAATTTCATAACGCATATTCATTCACTTTACTCTCATTGAAAGGAACATTACACGTAATTAGAGGAAAGGCGAACATGGTGAAAGGAACAAATGCAGATACACAGATGCATACACCTAATGAAAACTGGAGTTCCCCTTCCCATAAGTTAAATGAAGGGCGCCAAATATGCAAAGACCAGGAACTTATAAGCGCCTTGTGGTTACATAACCGTCGTGGTGGGAGCACGTTAGAAAAATATTCTTCCAGCCGCGATGACACAAGTGCTAGATTGCTGAATCATAAACTAAGGAACGCATATGTAAGGCTCAGAGTAGCACGTTTTGCCAAAGTTTCGGACGAAAAGGGATGTAATAATGAATGAATATTCTGGATAGCGTTGTGTCACCGAGTGCCGGAGGCGCGGTATAGGCATATTGCTGCCGGAGCTTTCCGCGGCGTTACCTCACAGTTTTCCCTAAACAGCTTCTAGTACCACAAGTTCAAAGTGCGTAGAGGATGTCCGTGGCACAATGAAATATCTAGCACCGTAACAGACAGCAAGTTACGATGAATAGCGTCGAATTACCGCAGGAGGAAAAGGGAAGAGAGAGGGCAATGCGCTCGGGGCCTGTATAGCCAAATTCCCTCATTTCTCCCGCTCTCGCTTGGGCTACCGCATACCGCCTTTTCTCCATCGTAAGGCGTCTGTCCACTGCTTGAACCTGGAGAAAATGGCCAGAGGCGTGTGATGCGGTCCTCGCTTGAACGGGTGCATGTAGGGCAGCGCCATAGTCTGGAGTACTTGTGGCTTGATGCGAGGCTTCTCTGATAATCATCGAGATGCCTGTAATTTGAACAAATATTCTAGAACAGATTCGCGCGCAACACGTTTTACGGAGGAGACATCGCGGAAAGAGGTGGTTAAATGTCTCAAGGTTCCGCTTCGTCTCTACCCTATCTCACGCGGTGTGAGGGCATTATTAAAACACCCAACTTATTCTGAGCTGACATGATGTACTTGATTTGGTAGCGACACAGAATTTCTTTTCCTTTTCCCAGTCTTATTCAATGCCATGCGCATAGCGTGTCTGTGCACATATTATTCCGACATAACAAAAACAATGATTACAGGGACAAAACGGCGTTTCTTCATGTTCATGGGACATACCAGTCCCAAAATGATCAAATTGCGCATGTTGGAGCAGATCGGCTTAGTGGCCTTGAGCGTCAGTATCGCGCCGTAATGACATTTTATCTCCCACCTATACTATTGCACTCGAAGCTTTGTAGAGAGCACCAGGAGGGGTAGAAAATAGTTACCTCTGAAGAGTGGGCGACGTGAACTTGAGATCAGGACGGAAGATATGAAAACAAATATAATTTTTTTTTCCTAGAATCAGCTTGAGTGACGTGCCTTGCGACGGCATCGTGCGAACCGAATAAAGGCTAAAACTAACACCGAAGGTTTGTACAGCCAGGAACCTGCATCACCATGATGATACATTGCGCAATGACTGATGATGGGCAACAGGCAGTCAATTCAATTAAAGATCGCTAATCCGTTATCTCCTGTGGATGGATGGATTGAAGAAACATTATTGATGGAAGAGACTTTATCGTTATTTCGTATAGCCCTGGAAAAGGAGATTCCATTGCGAACATCATTTTATTACCAAGCACGAGAAGCTCCTCAGAACGGCCTAGGACGACACAATACCATGGATATACTGAGGCTACATTTCTGGCAATGCACTATCTGATAACACATTGTGCATACAATTTCATTGTTCTTTGCAAACCGCACTTGCTTAGTTGCTTTACAGTGGGAACACACACAAACAAAAACGACGAGGATGTGCACACAGACACGGAAACGACGGCAGCTGTCACACATGCATGCTGCGCCTGACAAAGTCATGTGGTATTTCGCAGGTTTCCAGCTGCCATGTGTGGGGACTGGTCGTGGCATTAAGATGCGAGACAGGTGGATTTCGCGTAGCGGAGCTCTTCTGACATTTCCCTCTCGTGCATATTACAGTAGCGAATATCACCCGTGACGGTGTTCCCACTGCTTTTCGCGTACGGTATCATGTCTTGGACAGAGCGGCACACTTGGAAGAATATCCTTTGCCTAACACGAACAAAGCATCATGTTCTATTACAAAATTTACACGTCGTCTACAGCGTTCTTCCGGTGCAACTGCGGTGTGCGTGTGCGCTTTTTATTGATGGTTCCGCACGTAACTTGTTAGCACAGGTAAGACGTGCGTGACCTCCGCGAAGGATTATTAACGATCGCTTTGAAGCACTGGCAGTTCTCAGCATTGTGACTGACATCAAGTTCTTAATGAAAAATGCCCATTATTGAGTGGTGGCTGTTATTGGCGTCAAGTGCTTGACGTCGATAACGTCCCCATGTACATCTGTCAACGGTTCACGGCAACAGATCGCCAGTACCACATGACTTCCTTAGTAGCTTTGTGCACCTGGATGGAAGATTTACTGATGTATTTTGAGGTTGCAACGTTAATAGAAATACTAGATGTCCTACTTAGAACGATGTTTAAGGTTGATTTATTTAACCTCATAATGGTTGATCGAAGCAAAATGTCAGTGGCGCTCTTGAACATGGACGCTGTTTTTCTATGGGCACTTGGAGCAGTGCATGAGGTTGCCTTAGAAACAAAGTAATTATAGCAATAACTCGCAGCAAGACGCCGTAAAAACGAACCACTGTAAAAAACTTCGTGGGAAAGATCTGTAGCACTGTAAAGCACTGGCTAGCAACGACTCCTCGAGCTTCTTCAGTTCAAAGGCTGAAATAGAAAAGGCGGACGTGTGACGCGGACCTGAGCAGATAACTGTGCTCTGAAGACAACGAAGTTCAGTTTAGCCCCATGTCAAACGAAGGATGTTATGGTAACTGATAAATAGAATGAAATTACTTCTGTGGTGGTTAGTATGATCGTTTCTATCTGTCATTGGAAGATACTGAGCAAAATGAAGATCTCAGTCATAGCTGCATCATCTCATGATACAACAATAGTGCTAATAAGAGGCTGTGTAATCTCGGGGCCTAAAATTAGTAAGCACTGTTTCTAAACGTTCCCTTAATATATCGCGCGACACAACACCTTCGATTTTTCTTTTCCAACAAGCCTTAAAACGGATGTAGTCATAATACCAATACAAGAACGAAAACGCTTCCGCAGTTCATAATTTTTCCGCTAGTGCGTCATGAGATTTAAAGCGCAGCGTATATAGGTGCAGAAACTCGTTGACCAGCACAAAGAGTAGCGGTTGTTCGCACGCCTTTTTTTACTGCAGCAAACCATGTAAAAACTATTTTTACCTGCTGTTTTACGCACAGGGTGGTCTTTTATTTACTGCTCACAATGCCAAAAAGTGGTACGAAAAGGAAATACGTCTGCTTTTGGCGCCATCTCTAGGCGGGGAAATTGATTTCTTTTGCTTCCACTGGCTGGCGCCGCATGCTGTCGTGGCAGAGAAGAAGCCGCGCACTCGCGTGTTCCCTTTCGTTTCATTTCGCACGCGTGTCTCAAAAGATGTTATCCCCGATCATGTCTTTCTTGGATATTTATGGAGGTACCTAAATACACAAAGAAATCGGTGTTTAGCACCGTAGCTACTCATATAGTTTTGTTTAAATGATATTTATACTGCCGGCATTTTGTCGCGTGCTTTGATTGATTGATTTAGGGTTGTGCGTCCCAAAACTGCCATGTGGTTTTGAGAGACGCCGTAGTGGGGGGCTCGGGAAATTTATACCACCTGGCGTTCTTTATCGTGCACTGACATCTCTCAGTCACATGCTTTGCGGTAGTAAGACTGGTAGCAAAAAATCCATGGAAAATGTGCGAAGTGGCGCTGTTGTGATTGATGGTCGCAACTGAATGTAACACTGCAGGCACGTTGCTTGTCTCATTACTCACTGCGACAAGTCCAAAACACACTCTTCTTTCGTTTTTAGAACTTGGTGTGGCATGTTACTGCACGAAAGCGATGCCATTAGCAGCAGAAATGAGTTCGTATACGAAGACAAAGGCAAACTATTATTGACGACGCAATCCCAGTTACGCAGAGAAATTCTACAGACATTGTTAGACCTTTAGCGACTGATGCCGACTTGATTTACTTACTGATTTCCTGTCTGCTTTTTCCCCTTTTTTACTTTTATCGAATATGTTCGTACACATTATGTGATGCGAATAGTCGCCGCTTTCAGCTTTATCATCCTTCTTTTCTCTGGCACACACACCGCGCGAACGTTTTCGTGCGACAGTTTTTTTTTAGTAGAAACCGCTTATTCCTTAATGATGTATTTGATTTACATGTAGCACATATTACAAAACAGATTTGTTTAGCTGGGGCCGTTCTTTTCAGTTTACAGTCTTGCTTACCTCAGCATACTGACGTCTTCGTATGCAAATGCTTAACTTCTGAGGCTTGCTCAGGGGCCGAATTCACGAGACATCTCATTCGTAAGTATTTTTTGTCATAAGCTGGCAGCCTTCGCTAATGATATGTCCAGAATTAGAATCGCCAGAAATATTCTGTTAGGAACATCTTTAGCGTAGGATACTTTTGTGTCTACGGGTCCATATTCTTAATCATTTTTACGTCGCAGAAAAATGTTATCAAAGCTTCGCCTGCCGTTATCTCCTGATCTCTACACCCATTTACAATCATTCATCGATTCAACACCATTGCAGGACATGAATGCGTACGTTTTGCCGAATAATGTGCGGTGATTACTAGAGCAGGAAATAGAAAGTGCTATCTGGGTATTTTTCACTAGCCGTGTTTTCACTCAATACGAGACAAGGACTTAATCAACTAACCATATGAACACCTTATCAAAGCTTCTGTAGCTTTCAGTTGCGTTGAGGAGTTGTATTTTCGTTCACACCGTATTCCTCCAATGAATGCGTACGACATGCGAAAGGCTTACCATACTCAATCTGGTTGGGGTATCGTATAAATATAATTTAATCTGTCATTGTTATTCTAACGTTTACTTTCAGTGCGTCATACATGACTACCGGAGCCGGGAATAAAGCTCTCGTAATGACAACTTGACAAAACAACGACACGTCAGTTATAGACAGGGCAGACATAGCAGCCACTTATTTTAACATAAAATACCAAAGTGACATTAATTACTTTTATAAATTAAGCCTATAAATAGACAGACTGACGTCGTACTTTAAAGAATTTTTTGTATCATCAAATGAATTCTCGTTCCTATACTAGCACTAGTGTCCTCGTCTGATGGATGCTCCGAGGCGTTGGTCTCAGAGCGAGAAGCTCGTGCTATGCTACACTGACCCATACAACCCCTTGCAGTTGGTCACCCACGTGACCTATGAGAATACGCCTGTAAACACTGCTCGTTCGCTGCCTGATATTGCTTACGTCTTTCGCCTCATGTTGCTGCTTATGCCAAATACGTTCGGTCTACCAATACCGGTGAGAGCCCTTTCACGCCATCTTGATTGCTGTAATGCACCTGCGGTTTTATGTATATTTTAGAGCACCAGGGCCCGTATTCACAAAAACAACTTACGAGAAAAATGTTCGTAAGAGAAAATTTCAGCCAATCCTGATGCTGGACATATCATTACAGAAGCCCGCTGACCAATGGCAAAAGGCACTTACGAAAGAGAAGTTTTGTGAATTCGGCCCCAGTTCTGCCGCTACGTTCCAAAAACGGGCCATCAGGGCCAGTGTAGAAAAATCTGGTAGTTCGGAAACGTTGTTTCCCATTGACTGACAGCGTTCGACAAGAGTAGCCCCACATCGCGACTGGCTGGTCCATGCTCTTACGAACAACATAGGCACCGTGCGATGGAGTCTTCCAGCGCGAATGCAGCGTCAGAGCCAACAGAATGGCAGAAGTAAGAAGCGAAACTGAGCCTTCTTCGGACAACATTCATACGCGACGCGTGCGTCTTCATCCACCATGAGCTGGCGGACCATTGCCAGACTAGAGGTGGGACGCCTGAGCGCGCCTCATAGTCTTCGTTCTTCTAGCGACCAATGCCAGCTACACTGGGCCGGCCATTCAGAGACACGTAGCGCCATCTAGTCGAGATCCCAGCTATTGCCATAGCTAGGATCTCGAACTCAGGGAGCAAACGGTGCGTTTGCATCACGCTAATATGGGTGCTTCTTGTTGAGGTGTACATTTCCCGAAAATTCCATGTTGTGAGCCCAAATGCCGGGGTTTTACGTGCCAAAACTACGATATGTTTGAGGTAGAGGAGTATATATACCCCGCGGACTTCGCCCATCTGGCTTTGTTTAACGTGCATTGAAAACGCGCAGTGCACGGGCCTCCAGTATTATCGCCTCCATCGCAATTAGATGAGACCGCCGCGGCCGAAATCGAACTTGTGAGCGCAAGTGAAAGGGAGGCAATCAGTCTCTCTATTGCCAGCAATAATACCACGTGCGAAGGTATCCACCGCAGGCAATAACGGATGCACCATGACAAGTAACTTTACTGGTAGGTTCAAGGACGATCTGCAAAATTCGGCCATTGGCATCTATTCGCTACAGTTCGCGAAGGGCTGCTCGGGGAAGGCGTATCTAGAGTATACGTTGTTTTACTCATGTACTCCTCAAGAACGCCGTCACGCGAAACTGCCATAAACCATTTACGAAACACAGCTCCTTCTTAGTGTAAATGCGTAACTTGTAATTTAAAAATGTATCGGTAAGTCCTAGAAACATAAGGGAACCTGTACTTTCACTGTTTTTTGCAAAAACGGACTGTTATTCACGAACGAACGCTATTTACAAAAACCATGAGCGCACTCTCCTATACATTTTAGTTTGATTGAGAAATACGTATCCCAGTGATTGTATAACCGTATATGAAACAGCATACGTCTGAACATGGACTCACAAACGGTTGTCTAGTCTTAGCAAAAGCCGTAGATCGATGACACCACGGTGGCGGCGCTTGGACGGAGTCTCGCGTTGCATGATTGCGTCTTCAGCATGATTAACGCTGAAAGGGAAGATATTAGTGCGAGATTTTTAGCGGAAGAGTAAACGCCGCCCAAAACTCCTCATATACATTTGTTTTCACACATGGCAATAGATGTTCAGAACGGTGTCGTAAGTCCATTTAGGTTGCTGTATCGTAAGCATCGACACACCATTGGAACAAGTATTTCGTAATAACCTCCTCATTTTATACGGTTTAATACGGCAAATTACCTGTGCCTCTCACTCGCTGCCTATTAAAGAGAGAAGCCGCTTCAGGTCTCTGTAGAGTGTTAAAGTATAATTCGAGCACTATATATTTATTCATCTGGGAGAAATGTTCATGACGATCGCAGTATAGACACCGAATGTTTTCCTTTGACTCGCTGTAATGGAGAAAAAAGTGAGTTTGTAATACTTGGTATTCTGGTTTATACGCTTTCCAATAGCTGTAGGAGCAATTAAATATTTCGGGGGGAGGGGGGGGGGGACGCATCCATATTGCGAAAATTTGTTTTGCTGGAAGGTAATTAAAACAGCTTTAGTAGGCGCAGTGCAATTCATTACCTTACATTATATTGAGACATGTGTTTGGATTGCAGGTAAGGTATTTCTTATAACTCCACAGTTAAAGTAAAAAAAAAAACGGTCGCCTTATCAGCAGTAACCTCATAATCATATTCAGGTTGACATAATATAAGATTCATTGAGGGGGAGAGAGACAGAGAGAAAGTGCATCCCATAATTTTAGTGTTCTACTTCTTTATCACTGTTGCAAGTGTTCGAGAGCGAGGGTGGGGTAACATGGGAAAATGACGTCGTAAGGCGGTGTAATAATACAGAAACGTGGCAGGAAAGCGGTTACATGATGATCGTCCTTGTTTTTCGATCGCGCGCGCGCGCGCGTCGTGTGTGTGGGAATTGAATGATATTGATGGTGAAGCCTAACGAGTGAAACTAGCTCCAGACAAAGTGCACACAGGAACGACGAGGTTTGTCAGCAAGGCGCGGTACTTACTTTAGTGTACTCCCGCCACCTAGAATTGATCGTGTGGGTTCGCAACGGGCATCAGAGGTCCACTGATGACTCACTCTGTGTGCGCGAAATCTTCCGAGGCTTCGCCGAATCTCCAATTGCGAATAACGCTGAGATGCAAAGAAAGGTGCAATTATTAATCTGGCTTCCGCCGCGGAGGAGTTCTTTTTCGCGCGCCCTTTTGTTGCTGAATTTGTGGTCACTTAATATATATATGAATAAGGAACTGGCAAACCGAGGGCCGAGCAGTTCCTCAAAACATCGACATCTTTCACCGCACTTTCCGTTACTCTCGGTAGACATCTTTTTTCTTTATCATAAAAAGAGATTTCACTGGCTTCGAACGCTAACCCGTCACCGCTACTTGTCGATGATCACGAAGGAATGAGAAGTTATACGTCTCCCTTAACGCCATTGTGCCCCTCCAATTTCACTCACCACGACAGCTGCGAAAAAATAACGCTGAACGGTAAATTAAGAATGGCCGAACGCCCGTGGTGTGCGCCCGTATGCATACGTGACGAGCACGTTCTCGGGATTGTATAGATATCGTTTGAAAGCGTTAAAGCACACTGAAGTGTCCCTTCGAGCCTACGACACCAATCAAAAAGAAAGAAATAAATAAAATTTTAACTCCGTACCGCGATATCATTATGAGCTTGTCTCTACAATAAACTGGAGCTCTTTAATGTGCTCCTAAAAATGTAACAGGCGTTTTGCATTTCATCCTCATTAAAATGCGGTCGCCTTTGTTGAACTCGCGTCCTCATGCTTAGCAGCACATTGCCACAGCAGAGCTAAGGTGGGACAGCCGGTAAAGAAAGAAAGAAGGAAAGAAGCGCTCTTTACAAGAACCATAACTGAAATTGTTTCACAGCTTGCGGCCGCACTTGGGATGTGATAAATGCCGTAAGGAACAGCCGACTGAGCGCCTTACAATTTCTTACATTCGACTCAGTTGTCAATTTCAGCATCCGCAGCTGAGCAAGAAAATTACTTCGAACATCAATTAATACCGCAGCGCAAATATCGAGTTGAAAGGAATTGTGATGAACTTAAATTGTAGCTAAAAAGAAAAAAGTTCGACAATCCCTAAGCATATTCTTGTAAGATGAGAACGCGAAAGCGTTTTTTTTTTTTTTTTTTTGGCTAGATTGTTGTTGCGGAGGGGTGCTGCAAACTTGCCGAGTTGTGTTATAAAGAATGAGGCAATGTGGGAGGGCGCATTGTGTTTGTTTAGATGGCTTGATGCCATCTAAGTGTTGTCGACACTTCACGTGGCCTCTAGTATTTTGTCGTCCAGGCAGTGTACGCAGATATGACGGAGTCAGGTCTCGGGCATGTCGAAGTAGTACCACCGCCGCGGCGTCGTGGGTGGTGTCATTAGACACTCACCGGTGTCGTCACCCTCTTATCGTTCCGGTGACGGCGTACTTGGGCCGGTGTACAAGACACTACCATGGCCTTGTGATCCGATTGTGTGGATACATACATAATATCTCGCACAATGTATGGGCCGGTGGTGAATGCGAGATCGATGGACGTCGTGATGGCCTCAGTGGGTTTCTTCAATTCGAAATTGAACTCGGCACGCATGGCGGCGAATAACGATGGGCTAGGTTGCGCGTTCGTGTGCCTAGGGCTGTTACGGCGACGCCACGCAGCTGGGAGCGCGCTTTCGCCAACCCAGCGAAGAAACCCGGCGACGCCGTCGCACGCCGCTGCAGGTAGCTGCAGAAGAGCGGAGCGCAAGCCGACTGCCGCCGCGGCGAGTGTTGGCGCCGGCGTCACTTCCGGTAGGAGAGGTTACGTGCTTTCCGGGCACGGCTTTTGCGGACGCTTTCTGCGTACGGCAACTGGGCGCGCGCCCTCGCCAACCTAGCCAAGAAACGCTTTCGCGTTAAAAGGCTGTAATTATTGATGACCGTCGTCTGCCGTTTCCTTATTTATTACGAGGATGATGATGACGACGACAGGCAATAACAACGCATTACATACATACATACATACATACATACATACATACATACATACATACATACATACATACATACATACATACATACATACATACATACATACATACATACATACATACATACATACGACGTGTAGCTTGAAAGGTAAACACATCTTGAGGCTTTGTCGGGAGCTGACAGCGGGATATTGGAGAGAGAAAAGAAAACACTTTGAAAGCAGCACTTGCTCCGCATAAATCAAGCGTGCATGAGCAGTCAAGAATCGATCGCGTGCGCCTTACTTTTTCTCAGGGGCCTCGGACGTGGGAAAGTTGTCCTGGCTAGCTCCCGTCACCGATGAAAGCACGGGCCGTTGCGCGACGCCGAGAGCAGCGCGAGAGCGTTGATTGTTGCCATGGAGTTGGAATGATGCCGAAGATTCGTGCGGGCCCATGTGCCGGGCGTCAGTCTGTAGCCTAGGAGACGGTCAATGTCTGACCAGCGACGTCGCCGCGCCTGCGTTGGACACGCGAACCAGGGTCGAAGACTCGCGGCTTTCGTGGCCGTCACGGTCGGCCATCAAGTTGGCGGCGAAGTTATAGAGGTGTCCGCGCACTCCTTTCTGGAAGAAGAGCTCGCGCCTAGCCTTAGCAGCATCGGAAGCATTTTATTAGCCAGGACACTACGTGGGCAGCGAATATCTGTCGCTTCTTTGTTTGTAGTTTAAGAGCGCTATCAGGCTCTGTTGACGATGGGGTGCGGACAAGAGAAGTTACGATGCATCGGGAGTGGTTTGCCGATCTCAGGCTTCCTTTTGCTTTCGTTTCGACTGAGGTTTAATTGCTTATTGTGATTTCCTAACTGCGCCGCAGAAGTTAAGAAGAAAAACTGAACATAGAGACATGATTGCATAAGAAGGATAATGTGAAGCAAAACAAATACGAAGAGGGAACATTTTTTCAGGATTAGGAACACTACGGGAGTTCTCCTTGTCTATTACTCCTTTTTCGGTGAATGAGGCGATGCGTCGATGAACATCACGAAAAGAAAGGATTTAATTACGAAATTTTCCAAGCGCCGCGCCTATAATGAAACATCATAATTTAATCTTCTCCTACGAACTGCGCTTTGCGTTAACTTCATACACAAACATTACTTATTTGACGCATAGAGATTATCTGAGAGATAGCAGACTGTTGAGTCGGCTCCTACAACTTCTCGAACCTCCATAGGCGTGCGATGGTCAAAAGGGCATTTATTTCTGTCGTCCTACGCTTACTAATGGCTGCGATGCTGGACGCAATTGGAAATTAACGTATCTGCAAAAAGCAAAGAACAATGAGAGCAAGAAAGAGTGTTCATAATGGTCTTTCATGCGCGTGCCTCCCTTTTGTTCATGTGTTCCAAGATGGGAACACAAAAACATAATGAATTCTTGCCCGATTCCTACGAATTGCTTCTTGCACTCTGTCAGCTCCCATCTTCAAACGTGGAAAAGTGATTTCATACAAAGTTGGTCAGGCTTTTCTTCTTTCTTTTCTCGGAAGACACACAACTGTCTAACAACTTCGCTGCCTTCGCGCAGTACCTAATGATCCCTTCAGAGAAATTTGGCCCAGCTCGAGTGCCTCCCACCGAAAAGTCATTTGCCCTTAAATGTTTCATGCACATGCAAATATAACATCGGAAAGAATAACGGGCACCCAGTGTTCGACATAAAAAGCCCCCTCTTTTTTTTTCCGATAGTCGTTTAGTCGAACGACATTGAAAAATAACTAAAGGTTTTATCGGTTGCTGGAGAGGGGAGGGAGGGGGGATGGTGGAGGTGAGAAAGCCTCACGTTTATGAGAACAGCGAAACGACCTTACCGCCAT
Source organism: Hyalomma asiaticum (assembly GCA_013339685.2). Taxonomy (NCBI): domain Eukaryota; kingdom Metazoa; phylum Arthropoda; class Arachnida; order Ixodida; family Ixodidae; genus Hyalomma; species Hyalomma asiaticum. The sequence goes on from CM023481.1 coordinate 232,842,176, forward strand.
CGTTCTCACCGCAGCTACAGTTCCAGAGAATTCCGACAGTCTTCTTTTCGTTTCATATTCTTTCTTATACTGACGCTTCTCCGGGGATTAGGGAATATAGTGCCCGCTGCTGAGGATCGATTCGACCATTCGGGAGTGTTCAGCTTCAGTGGCGTTTTAGTGTGCCACGTGGTCGAAAGAAAAAAGCGCTTTTTTTTTTTTTTTTTGCAGCACTGCCATTTTCGCGAACGCAATTGCTCCGTCGAAAATCTGCCCCCTCACTTCAAAGACCCGCTTCACTCATTGCTGTCGCAGCTATGTATTTCGCCTGCAGAGCAACTATTAATGAGCAGCTAATTTTGATGCGACGCTGCGGTTGCGAGAGGCAACCCACACATCTTAATGACATGCGTGTCTTTAACGAAGCCATCAATCTTCCTGAGGTGCAATCTTATCGCGTTACGTCAGATATTTGCTGTTAACTTGCGAGTAAAGGCGAAAGTTGGTGGAATAGAGCCGTCCTCTCAGGCACGGAGTTGGCAAAGTAACACGATTCTTTAGTTAAAAATAAATAAATAAATATGTCAGAGAACGCGCACGTCAACACATCATTCAGTAATTACGTGAAAAATATTTAAAATAGTTTTACTTTCATAAAACATTATCACTGAAGAGACGCGTCAGGTCTGCCTATTTCAACTGTTGCTCAAATCGCGCGAAAAAAAAGAAAGAAAAGTGGAACAAGCAAAACCATTCAGGAGGCACTGAGCGTGGAGAAATCCAAGCTACCGATGCAGGGTGCCGCAAAGAAATCGGAAGCAGTTACTGCATGTACTTGAGATTCTTGAGCGCAGCTATTGGAGTAGGCCCCGCGGGTGCTCTCGTGGACGGCACGGGGCAGCAGCACAACATTGCGTCACTTAACGAAGCAGCGATGCATCGATCCGAGACAGTACGTGAATTGCGTGCAATCACCTTTTTTCCTCCCTCCCCTCTTCTTTTTTTTTTTTTTTCGACGGGATTCCTTCGTTCGACGTGTCACCTAATAAATTATGGCTCTGAGCCATCTTATCGTAGTAATAAAAAAACAAAAAATAAAATAAAAGGCGCCAATGTTTTTTGGGGTGTGAGCTAATTGAAATTCCGTGCATGCGGGCGTTTTACATTACTGAACGCGCGAAAGCGTATGACGTCTATATTTAAACACATGCTAAAGGCTGGGAACGGTACACGTCATCTTTATTTTACTGATTTGTTCGGAAGAAAGAGCCGTGTATAAGCCACGATAATGCAGTTTACCGCCAGATGAAGTAACTTAGCGAGCGGTTGGGCCATGAGCGCTCTCTGTTAAAACGCAGATGTAAGCAACTGCGATCTCTCACTTTCGTTGTGGTCGACGTCTCGTCCTCGCTGTCCATTACAGCGATCAGTATTCCGGTTTCGTGGTCGAGCACTGTATAGAGCGACGTAGTTGACGGGCAGCAAACAAGTGGTCGTCAACACAAGGGCCTATACCCAAAAGCAGTGCTTGCACCAATCAAAATGGAACTTTCTTTTTTTTTTAATCATTCCATTCTAGTTATTCGGAGTGTCAAAACTAGTACGCGAAAGCCACCGCTATAGATGAATTTTATAGCTTAATTTGTAAGCCGTCAGCAAGGCATAACGTACGTTATCCAGCTTTTTAAAAAATCAGCTCCTGTGCCTTTTACAGGCTGTAAGAATCATGCAGGCATGCAATATCGCCAATTCAAAATACAATGGCTGCAATAAAGAGCCATGTAAGCCGTAAAATGACAGATGCGCCAAATTCGTTCATACTTCTGTAGCGAAACGTCGGGGCCGTTAATGTTAGACGCATCGGAAGGTCAGGAAGACGAAGAGGCGGGGGAGCCACTCCGCGCAGGCAAGCGATGAGGAGTCGACACAGTGAATTGGGAGAGCACTCATTGGGGGGTTTATTTAGCTAAGACATCTTGAAGTTGGAAAACACACAGGGCAAAAATTATACAACATAGAAAATGGTATCATACCCCGTCGGCCTGCCGGACTGCTCCCCGGTGATGTCGAGCGTCATGGTCCCCGAGTCCGCTCTCAAAAAAGGCCAGTGTCGCCGCTTAAATAGCACTTTTCAGCACCCACGGCAACACGAACGCCACCGCCTCCCGCCAATAGGAAAATGGCTTACACGGGCCAGTCAGGCAGGCCGAAGTTAACGATGCTCAACGCGAGCCCTCGTGATCGCGTGCATCCGGCTTTGCTACAAAACTAATACAAACAACACATTCCAGAAACTGGCCGCGACCCACACACGTGGTCTTCGTTCTCTGTACTACGTCGTCAAGAAGACTCCCTGCGGTGCGCCGGCTCGTTTGCTTGAGCACCCTTCTAAGAAAGCCGTCGAAAAAGAAAAAAGAACAAGAAAACATTCTACGCGACGCGGTCTTCGCGACACTTCTACAGTCAGTCGCAAGAGGATGTATGTATCATAGAGCGCCTTTAAGAGTTTCTTGCTTAGAGTGAGTGCTTGTTTTTATTGTTGTGTACAATAATAGAGATAATGGTGCCTATGAGAAGCGAAAGACGGGGATAAATCAAGCTTCTTAGGTTTACAGTAGTTATTTCAATGAGTCACCCGCATTATTATTTATGCTTTGCAAATTTCCAAATCCCTTTTGTACTAGGTGACGGATGAATTCCTTGCGTTCTTACACTCTCCGTGTCTCATTGAGCATCACTTTATTGTTTAAAATTGAGGAGCCCTTTCCCTACCGGTAAAATGGAGGCAAGCGAAGCTTGGCGTGCGTGTGTCTTCTTTCTTTCTTTCTTTCTTTCTTTCTTTCTTTCTTTCTTTCTTTCTTTCTTTCTTTCTTTCTTTCTTTCTTTCTTTCTTTCTTCTCTCTTTCTTTCTTTCTTTCTCAGTTAGGAGAGTTCTCGCACATGCGTTTTAATAGTGCTGATATCCGCAAGCTTCACAGCATCGTGGACCTCATGACCTGCATACTTCGGACTCAAAAAAAGCGCCCGTTATATATGCCCGAAAAGCACCTGTCATAACTAACATGGTGCCCTGCATCTAGCCTTTCGCAAAAACGTTGCTAACAATAAGCGTAGACCTCTAAGTCTGACATTGCTCTAAATACTCTGAACTCGACATTCTATCAACGTGGGTATCTACGACAACAGCTTACTATTAAGCACAGAGCACACACCCACAGCCTGCCAGACGTATACCTCTAGCATATGAAAATAATCACAACAACTTGCAAAAAATTATACGAATAAAGAAACATAGATAGAAAGAGAATCCAATCACTTACTATGTCGTATCTCTGTCCTCCACATGAACGCTGTTAAAGCCACGGTGACCTTCTATCGCAAATAGTTCGATCGTGATAAGTGTAGGCGACACAATTATTGGTTTCTGTTTGGGGGGTGGCTTCTGTGTCACAGTTTGCTTGCGGAACCTGCATCGTTGCTGACGTTTTTTTTTTTTTTTCTCATGATTCCTTGCGGATGTACTAGGGCAACGCAAGACATATTAATGCTCACATAGGCATCCCAGATAAGTCCCTTTGTGTATACGGAGACGACATGTCTGCCTGTGAGCACCTCTTCAAGGTGCATAAAATATTTCAGTATTTCTATGCTCAAATGGTACCGTTAGGGGTGTGTCGACTGTGACCAGTATTATACAGTGTAGGGTTTCATATTTTGCAGGCCACACTTCTTTTCACTGGTATGCCCATGTAACGAGAAATTTAAGTTTACCATGCATGTCGGGCGAACTGGCTACTCAGCCTGATAATTTTGAGGCTTTCTACAGTAGGCATATTTTCTCAGTGATCAACCGCCTCTTCTAATATTATGCTCCGTATCGCCTTTCACTGGCGTATGTTCTCGCGAACCGCGTGTTGTGGGAACTACTTAGTGAATAGAGTATCGGCAATACGTGGAAAAGCATTTTACATTTATGCCTGCTTCTGTGCACAAATGTTATCATGAATTAATTAATTAATGATTCATATAATTATTTTATTAATTAGTGATGATCTCTCAGTTTTATCGCCTTGTGCGCATGTTGTTATCAGACATGCCAACGCGCCTAGTTATTCGCTACATGACTGTGCGCGCTATCTCGCTACGCTTACGAGCGGTATTGAAACACACGTGTAAGACACTATGACCCAGTGCTGTCTCTTTATAATCGTATGCTGTATCCACGATCACATGTAGCACCGTCTCGGTGCGCCACAGGTGACTCATTGTTTAGTCTTTGTTCTCGCGCAGGGTAAGTGCGCCTCTTATAGACATCTACGTGGCAGTCTTAAGGCGCCGAACACGAACAATGAAGCGATCTAGCGAGTGCGTCCCTTGTACTTCTAGTAGTATATAAGCTTTTACCGCTTTACTCCGCCACGCCTCTTACAGAAAACAGACGGACAAATACACGCCCGCGCATACATGCGCATAAAAAAAACTCGCTGGGCTCATGGTAAAAGAAACACATCACGCGGCTACATTGTTTAGGAGCGAAATGCAGAAAAAGGAAGTTTGTACGATGTGTTTTTATGGGGACGCTTAGAGGCAACTTGAACGTATGAAATTGTCCTTTTTTATATATATAAAGCGAAGATGTAAATGTGTCTCGAAGGACTTTATTTTAACAACCACCCTTTCAGAAGAAAAGAAAAATTACTATGTGCCCTAGAAGAACCTTGAATAGGAATGCCAGTTTCTGATTAAAACGTTGGTTGATTTGTGGGGTTTAACGTCCCAAAACCAGCTCTGATTATGAGAGACGCCGTAGTGGAGGACTCCGGAAATTTCGACCACCTGGGATTCTTTGACGTGCACTGACATCGCACAGCACACGGGCCTCAACATTTCGCCTCCATCGAAATGCAGCCGCCGCGGCTGATTAAAACGTGTTGCAGTCGTCACGTCAGTACGGCTACGCATGTTCACAAACACGTCCCTGGGAGTGTTAGCTAAACAAACGCGTACTTTGCGTTTGAGTTTGTAGAAAGGTCGTGTCACGCTAAGCCGCTGACCTTTAAAGTTGGTACAAGCGTATGACTCACAGTGCTTCCACATATCCGTTGCGTTTGTCATGTATACTCGTTTTATTTACGCACATTTATTAACCATGATCATAGCAACTGCATTCGAAGCTTTGCGCCGCTTATGCGAGAGGGGGGTGTTACATCAGGGTGAGGTATTTAAGTGTGACAAAGAAAGAAGCAAGGACAGCAAGATCAACAGGACGCGCCTAGTTTTCAACGCTACACAAGTGAGTAAGAGTTAGAGAAAAAGAACAAAAAGTTAAGTCATATGAAGGTGCACATCAAGACCATGCAGTCATTAAGGCCTACAGAGGTTGTTTTCAAAGCTTGAGGTATCGGTTCTTGGAATAGGACGACGCGGAATTTGAGGGTACATCGACGGGGTCCGCGCACACACAAATTGACACTTTTATGTGTTCACTTAATAACAACTAATAATAATCGATGGGGTTTTACGTGTCAAAACCAGCTATGATGATGACGCATGCCCCGGAGTGGAGGGCTCCGGGGTAATTTTGACCACATGGGGTTGTTTAACGTGCACCTAAATCTAAGTACGTGTGCGTCTTTTATTTTTCATTTCGCCTCCATCGAAATGCGGCCACCGAGGCCGGGATTTGATACCACGACCTCGAGCTTGGCAAGTTAACACCTAGCCACTAAGCTACCACGTCAAGTTCATTCACTAACCACACGCCGCAGAGTTGATTGAAGAGTCGAACATAACAGTGGCCAGTGCTGATGTAAATTATAACTTTACTATATACACCGGGTGCCGAAGGTCAGATACAGTAATATAATGAACGCGCATCAGCTATATGGGACGAAGCCAGAGAGAGCCGCTGCTGGGGCTCGTCCATTGTTGCACTCGTTTCCTTTGTTCCTGAAAGTCAATAATGACTGTCCAAAAGTTCATTATGCAATTATGACATTTTCTTTTTCAGTCTGAATAAAACATTTTCATTTCTCAGAGCGTCGCTTTAGCATCAGCGATGAACTTTACTGACGTTACTGACCATTTTCATTTAATTACGTACCAACTAGTTTCTGCCTATACAAGTGACGCAGAATCGCAGACGTGGGATAGAATCGCGATATCTGCCACGCAAAATCTGTTTATGCCCAAATTCTTGTAAAAATAACTAGTTACAAAAATCATATATGCATGAAAAAAGATGACTATGCAAGGTCCTTATGAGCACCCTCCTCAAGCAATATAAAGAAAATGAAAGTGTGAGTGGCTGAATATCAGGGGTCCAAGGAGTCCACGAAATCAAATACACCGTATACGTTGTTTAAAAAGCACATCAACGGGTAACTTGAAACAAACGTTCTCGCTGTGCATTAAAATGTCAAACTAATGAGTGTTAGGACTTCGAGCAATTTGTATTGTTAACATTTTACTATGGAAGCCGAAATGATTGATGCAATGCAGAGGAGTTGGCTATTTACTTTTGCGGCTCACAGAATATAAATGAGAAAGCACATAGAAGCCAGAAGTCCGACAATAAGCATTGAGAAGGAATGAGATATCTAATAAAAAGTTTGCGAGACGAGGAGGAGGCATATAGATATAAGCTTTTTTTTTAGACATACGCCTATACAGAAAAGACAGGGTGTCTGCTGCCTGAACATGCGTGGGAATTACTTCTTCGGAGCTTTAATTGTGTAACGAACGAACAAACAAAAAACAAATAATAATAATAATAATAATAATAATAATAATAGTAATAATAATAATAATAATTTTGATGATGATGATGATGATGATAATGATAATGCTTGTGTGGATAGAGGAAGTATACCTGCGGGATAGCTGACTGTCTGTGGCTTGTGTTCGTGCGTGTTATGCCTCTTTGTGTATTCACCTTCTCTCTTTAGTTATCTCCGCACAAGTTGTCTTCTTTGCATTTGGTACAGGCGTTCCCATTTTCGACTTTTCTACTTTCTGCAAAGGGAAAATAAAACAAGAGCGTGGGGATTAAAAAATAATGCCAACACGTGAATTTTCTGGACTGATGTAAATGAAGCCGTTTTATTCTAATTTTGTAAAGAAAAGGTCCGTGAGCGCTCGTTCATGTGAAAGAACAAACGTCGCCGTGTTATGTTACGCCGAGGTGTGCTTACAGGTGACAGCACACTATTCAATTAGTAGTTGACAAATGCGATATGCCAAATTAAAGATTCGAAATGCACAGCTTTCAGGTGCGATAAAGCTGCTGAAGATATGCTAAAAAAGAAGCCTATTTTTGGATATTGCGGTGCAATGACACGTTTCCTCAGTTTCAAGGCGTCGTGGAAACACTGCTAAGTTGTTTAACTTTTGGTGTCACCTTCACTATCACTGTGGTTTCGGACTGACATTTTACTTCCTCTGAACTGGAAGCTTCCTGCTGTTCCACTTCCCAGGCGCCATTTTATGAAAAGCGCCGTGCAACGTGAGTGACTTCTCTTGAGCCGCTGTTTCAAGTTCTGTTGATCGATTGATTTTATGAGGTTTTACGTACCACAATCAGGATATGATTGAGTGGCGTCGTAGTGGAGAACTCCGTAAATCTCGACCACCTGGGATTCCTTAACTTGCTCTGACATCGTACAGTACACAGGCCTCAATGTTTCGCCTCCATCGAAATGCAGCCACCGTGACAGGGATTCGATCCCACGACCTTCAGACCACCAGCCGAGTGCCACAACCACTAGACCACCGTGGCGGGGCGTTTCAAGTTCTTTGAAGAGCAGGCACGAGAAAGCACGGTGCAATTTAAGTTAGACGGCGCGCAGGTTGTAGAGGAACACCGTCTGGAATCAGTACGTATCAGCTTGAGGAACTGGGCCCGTATTCACAAAAACATCTTAGGACAAAACAGTTCATAAGAGAATATTTCATTCAATTCTGATGCTGGGCACCATCATCATCAGCCTGTCTACGCCTACTGCAGGGCAAAGGCCTCTCCCATGGATCTCCACTTATCCCTGTCGTGTGCTAACTGGGCCCAATTTATCCCCACAAACTTCCTGATCCCCTCTGCCCACCTAACTTTCTGCCGCCCCCTGCCACGCTTGCCTTCTCTAGGAATCCACTCTGTTGCCCTTAATGACCAACGGTTGTCTTGTCTTCGCATTACATTGCCCGCCCACGCCCATTTCTTCTTCTTAATTGCTATTAATATGTCCCTAACACACGTTTGTTCCCTAACCCACTCCGCTCTCTTTTTGTCCCTTAAAGGGCCCCTAAACAACCCCGAGGTCCAAAATTTGTTTTAAAGATATAACTGCGCTCCTGTGCGATGTGAACATGCTCCCTCAAGAATTTTGCGAATAGGTGCAATAATAAAGAAGTTACACGGGTTTAAGTGGCCGCTTGCGTCGGTTTCGTTTTCTCGGTCGGCCTCCCCACCCTTCTCTGCCGAGGAGAGGGTAGGCGCGGCGCGCCGTCGAGACTCCGCCCACTTTTGACACGTGACCTGACGTGAGCATTTGACGTCATTGACGCTTGCGCTGCAGTACCGGTTGCTCCCGTTCTAGAAACGTTGGGTTGCTCCTGCGCTCACGCCGGTGGGGTGGCCAGAGGATCTGACAATAGACGTTTTAACCAATCAACGAGATGCAACTGCGCAAGGTTGTTCGCGGTAGAACGTTACGACACCTAGGATGCGAGCGCGACTGGTCAATCGCAGGAAAGAGGCGCGGGAATTGTTTTTTGAAATACGGCGTCTGTGTGGCGCGCAGCGCTGTCATATTCGCAGAATGTGATCACCGCAACCTTCTCTATGATTGAGTTAGCTTGTTTGGGCGGCTTTAAAAAAAAGTAGGAGCCTGCTTAGTGGCTTACACCTGCTATTTTCCGTTCCATAGCTCCGTTTTCCATTTCCCGTTCCATAGACGGTGTATAACCAACCCCTATATATAGCCTTCATAGATTATGAGAAAGCATTTGACTCGGTCGATACCTCAGCAGTCATGCAGGCATTGCGGAATCAGGGCGTAGACGAGCACTACGTAGGACTACTGGAAGACAACTAAACGGCTCCACAGCCACCATAGTCCTCCGTAAGGAGAGCAGCAAAATACCTATAAGGAAGGGGTAAGACAAGGGGACACAATCTCTCCCATGTTATTCACAGCATGTTTACAAGTATTTAGAACACTGGATTGGGAACAGGTGAGGGTAAGGGTTAATGGTGAATACCTCAGTAACCTCAGATTTGCTGATGACATTGGCTTGCTAAGTAACTCGGGAGATGAATTAAAATGCATGATTACAGACCTAAACAGGCAAAGTAGAACAGTGGGCCTGAAAATTGATATGCAGAAAACTAAAGTAATGTTCAATAGCCTTGGACGAGCACAGCGATTTGAGATAGCTGGCGAGGCATTGGAAGTAGTAAGTGAACATGTCTACTTAGGCCAGGCCAGATAGTGACCCCTGATCTGAATCATGAGGCTGAGGTAATTAGGAGGATTAGAATGGGGTGGAGTGCTCTCGGGAAGCATTGTCAGATAATGAATGGTAGCTTACCATTGTCTCTGAAGAGGAAAGTGTATAACAGCTGCATCTTACCTGTACTCACCTACGGGACAGAAACTTGGAAGCTGACTAAGAGGGTTCAGCTTAAATTTAGAACGACGCAGCGAGCTATGCTGGGCATATTATTAGCTAAACAATCGCAACAAGAACTTACGAAAGAGAAGCTTTATGAATTCGGCGCCTGTTCTTGCGGCGTATACTCGGTGCTGAAAGTGGAAAACAGCATTACACAATCTCGGCAAATTGAAAGGTCGCTTTTTATAACTATAAAAAAAAGGAGTCGGCACAGGCAAGTAAGTGAATGTACATGCGAAGGAATATTTGTAAAAATAAAAAAAAAATACGTCGCTCCTAGGCGTGTTTTCACTTCACTGCTAAGGGTCCCTAAGTGCGCTTCCGGAGCATTCACTTCTGTCGCATGTTTCGAAAGGTTGCCTGTGAAATGCGCAAGTGCGTCGTATTTCGGAGCGGCGGTTTTGCCCATCTGCCAACGCGTTTTTACATCGATGTCGGAGATTCTATACTGCAGAACATGAAGTGGCGTTATGTTACGGCGTCGGAGTATATCGTATAGCAGCAGCGTTTTCATATCGGAGTTCCATGCAGGCATAGGATGCGTGAAAGGATTTGGGAGCAGCAAAAGTTTCCTTTGATCAGTAACCGAGGAACGTAATAATTGAGGATAATTGAGTGGTAATAACTTGTGGCAATTTAAGCTCCCGCTATGCGCACGTATACGCTTACGTGAAGCGCTCCAGAAGTTTGGGTTTGGCGATCATTGACGTTGTAGCGCGAAAGATGACCAAGGAGGGCAGGAGGCAAGGACGAGTCTTAACTTTTGGTCTTTGTTCGTTTTCCGCGGTACAACGCTAGAGATCATGCGATACCAACTAGCCCGAGCCACCACCCTTCTGGATTTAATGACTTTGTCTTGTTGCACGTTCGACGATAGGTGGGTGCACCAAGTACAGGGACGTTCTCCCAATCTGTAGTCACGTTTAGTATTTCATAAGAATTCTTTTCACCTCTACCGACCAAATTCTTTTTCGTCACTGGCTCACGTGAGCCCTAGCTAGCTTCACATATGCTGGTACAGCCAATTGAGCGGGATGGATGATATGGAATGGTGAAAAAAATATATTAAGGAAGTTCCCTTATGCGGTTGCCTAAGCAGACGTAAAGACGAAAGACATCGCTTATTAAAGACGACTTTGGAAATCTGCTTTCTAACCCCCATGACGTGCAGCTCAGACCCGCGGGGATTGTTTACCTTGAGGAGATTAATTAGTGCTTATAAGCCATTATTTTTTTAACGTCGGAATTACTGTGGCAGTCATCCATTGCATTTATGGAGGTGTCTCGTCGGGCTATGTATGGCGAGCTTATGGGCCACCTGTGGTCACGTGACACTTTCTGTGCCGTCGGTGGTTTTCGGGCAGGTCATTGCCAAATCCGCACGAGACACATGAGGCATTCGCCTTGACAATCGTTTCAAGCGTTACCACAGGGCTGCGCTGAAATGCAGCTATCGATAGCCGGAAAACAAATCCGCGAATTCCAGCTGAGGGGAGAGGCGACCGTGACGGATGAATGTCAGGCTGCTACATTGAATACGCGGATAGACTTAAGCGCTCACAGAATGATAAAATTCGACAATGTCGGTGCCCCATTTTCTTTCTTAATATTACTATTTTTTGAATTTTTCTGCCAAATCTGGGAAGGCATCAAACGGGTGGGCTCAGCAGCGTGGGCTAGCTCTGCTCGCATTGAAATTACAGCGTCCGCTCCATAGAAACAATAACGTCTGTTTAAAGCATTCTCGCAAATGTTCGCTTCCATCAGTCACTCCCTCTTTTTTTTTTTTTATCGGGAACAATCTTAGCAATAGTTGATTACCAATCCTCTGAAGGAAGTATCTCAGTGTTGAGGAATGATAGTATTCATTTTTATATTGTCTATACGTTACCTCATCAAGCTATATTTACTTTTTATTTTATTTACCAATGCGGAGCCTGCGATACTTTCGTTGCGTAGGCAGGACATGGTCTATCAGCTTACCTTTCATTCTCTTAAATTAATTTCTTTCTGCCCAACTAGATCAGTGTGTCTGTCGTCACAGCATGTCTATCATCTTTCTGTCATCCCCTAACCAAATCTTCAATCATGAACCGAGACGCTACAGATTAAGAAATCTTTCGTACTGAGAGAGCTCCTGTCTGTGACCACAAGCATCTAAATGACGTTTCTGAACAGTTCACTCGTACTTTGCGGTTCACAACTTTTTCTCTAAAGACGCTTCTACGAAATCCACTAGAAACTGAATCACTTTAATACTTCTTGCCCTAATGAGGAAGCTACACAGACGGCAGTTGCTTCGTTAGACTGCATTGTCGATACTTTTTGTTTAATTGTTCCACCGCAAGCACCAAAACCACGGTGTCAGAAAATCAAGAGCGAAGTTAGTTCGTGTCACTCGTTTTAACCTCCGAGCTAGGTATGTTAAGGGACGAGAAGAGAAACAGATAAATATTCGCAGCTGTAAAAACAATCTTCGAGCTTCAGAGCTGGTTTTGGGACGTTAAACACCGCAAATCAATCAATCAATCAATCAATCAATCAATCAATCAATCAATCAATCAATCTTCGCGCTTATTATTGCCGTTATGCAATCATGAAGAATTACAGTGTAGTGACGGCGATAGAATTGCACGGACATAGCACGCATTCATACAAAACTAGCGCTGTGGCCGCGTGTTTACACACCCTTCTCGCGTCCTCGTCTCGCTTGTGCCGCTTTACTACTCCGCGACGCCGTCCACCGCCGGTTGCCAAAACGACTGTAAACACAACGCGTGCAGTACCCGATGCCCGCACATTGCGAACGCGTCGCAGGCACTCGAAAATGGGGAGAAAACAGATGAGTGCATAATGTACATTGTCAGCACCGCGTCGTCGCGGGCAAGCCGAGGCGGGATGAAGGGGGAGGGGGTGCGCGCGGGCCGCGCATGTGGCTTCTCTGCGGGGGGACTGCGTCAGGTTGCCAAGTCCCGGCGCACCTCGAGCCGGCCGATTCAGCTGCCACCCGACACGTCTCCCGTGGCGGTGGCTTTGTACTGTCCAGCCGCGCAGCGTGCGTGGAATGCGTTCGCTCATCGCCCGCATCTTTGTCGCTCCGTGAGCGCGACGCGCGGTCGGCAAAACCTGCGCGTTTTAGGAAAAATTCGCCGCCCTATCCCACGCACCGCTGGTGGTTGGAAGGAACTGCTGCGACAGCGCTTTTCGGCTGCACTATGCGTTCGCGATCGCTTGAATTTAGCGACCTTTCGTAAGGAATAAGGTTAGATTTCCTAGGAGATCCTGGGTATTGGTTTGATGGGTGTTACATCACCTAAGCATGCGTGAGCTAATTCTATATAAGTCCTGTTTTTCGTTGTTGTCTAATAAAATTATGAATGCAGACGAACTTTCTCATATATATGTGGAAATGCTGATTTTCTTGCCTATCTTCGAAAGACTCAAAATTTAAAAAAAATTAGGTGCTTGGTGTGACTGCTAAGGAATCCTCCAGTGCGTGATAAAGGTCAAAGCTTTGTACTTGCCGCATTAGATTAATCATGGAGCTTTCGCCTATTTGGATGAAATGTGCGCAGCACCGTCTCAGCCTGTAGCTCTCCTTGCAAGGCATAACTTATGCGAGTTGTGGATGTGGTTGCGACATGCACGAACGAGCCTTCTAATTTTGATAGCGGCACGTAACTTTCCAGTCTATTACTTCTTGAATGTGGCAAGCAGGAGGGGACACGAGTGGGAAACCTCTACATAACCGGACAACTTAAGAATCAGACAACCGGCCTTGTACTCGAGAAAATGGTAGAATGGGTAGCGTTGTGCAAAATACATGCCGTGCCTACGCGCGGCATGCATCATGTGCCTGCGTGCGGTTGAGTAGAATGTTTTACCATTTTTTCTGTCCACTCTGCGACAATTGGCGCAACGAAACTTTTAACTCAAGCCCCATTTCATCTTTCGGGTACTCGGTATAACGACACCAGCTTTCAAGCGCTGCAAACTCATAATTTAGCGCCTATCTCATAAGAGATGTCATTATTTTGCGACTTGAATACAAAAAATAAAGCATATATCAATGGCCTAACTCCGGAAAGGGTGATCCTCACCCGTAGTAGTCTATTTTCATGCTGTTGTACCGCCTGAATCATTAAGTTGCTAAAGCCAGCCTGCCACTGCTTGACCGCGCGTAGCGTTCTTCCGATTCACTCTGCCTAAGACCTTCAGGAAGGTTTCTGCTAGGTCTTTACAACCATTGTTCAGTATATAGAGAAATCAGATTTTTATCATCAATTGCACGTCCGAAATGAAATCTTAGATAACTGTGCGCTAGTCACGGTTTGCTGAAATTGCAGCACGGATGCTTCGTGATTTCTCAAAGATTTGGGATAATTCACTAGATGTGAGCACTGCAGGATTATGCCTGCCGTTTCCGCATAAATTTTGCATGTCTATGAATACGTTTCTGGACTAGCTAATGCAGCGCCCGTGGTGTCGCATGGTTAAAACGGCGGTATTGTTCGTTAACGTTCTCAGCCTGAGTTCTGGAGGCGCTACTTCTATACCTTCGGAAAAAGACAAGAATTATCTCCGTTTTTCCCGCTTAGCTCTCAAGACTAAATGCACACAAAAAATCTGAACGGCCTGTTTCAGTGCCAGTCCAGTTTGACCAACCACACTCACCTGAAAGATTTGGAGATTGTCATGAAATATTTATTGACCTATTTGAGCACAGTGACAACTAAGGCATCGGCAGTTTTCTTCTGCCCTCCGCTTAAACTCCGGAGGGTGTTTCGTATGGAGCATTCCACCTTTTTAACAACTGCACTGGTGGTATTGATTGATGACGCTCAGAGGTACGTGCAGTAAGAACTGACTCCCACTCTGCCATTAGCCTGCTGCCGTGACGTTCAGCATTTAATTTCACGTGGGATCATTGACTGGGCGAGCCAGATTACTTCTCCAGTGGTATTTCTCGTTGCCTGGTGGATACCTCTGCTCGTGGGTATCAGCTGAAACGAGGTATTATCTACTTGTTTGATTGTAACAAATGTAGCTGAATGTAAATATTGTTACTGCAAATGTTGTCGCTTGCCACTAAATCTGTCGACATCTGCTCAAGTATCAATAAGTCCAGCTTTTGTGCACACTTTTGTGGTCAACGCTTGTCTCACCGTAGTTGCGGTGCTTTGCGTCTGACCCGAAGAACGCGGGTTCAGTCCCGGCCGCTGCGGTCGCATTTTCAGCGGAGGCGAAAATGGCAGAGGCCCGTGTTCTGTGCGCTTTCAGTACGCATTACGGAACCCCAGCTGGTCAAAATTACCGGCGCCCTCCACTAGGCCGTGCTTCATAATTATACCGTGCTTTTGGCACGTAAAACGTCATCAGCTATTATTAAGGCTTAACTCATCACATTATTAATCATTCTAAGGATTGCCTCGCTCTTGATGTGTGAGCAGCAATGCCAACAATGACGTATGGATTGTCCGAGGTGTGTGTCTTATACGATTTCTGCACTAAGTCATTTGGGCATTCCTAAATTAGAAAGTCCCGCCTTCCTTGCACCGGTCACATCTTCACTACACACTAAACAAAAATAACCAGGAACGGAAGTAAACATTCTTGACACAAACTCGGTAGCGCAAAAAACACGGACGAAGAAAAGGAAACACAGACAGGCGCAAACTTCCAACTATATTTATTGCTAAGTGTGCTGACAAATGCGTAAGCATGCCTTCCTTGACATTGCTTGCAAAGGAGCAGCAGTTTTTAGATGGTTTTTTAATCGCACCAAGTGATACATTGTGCTAGCGCATCTTACGGGTTCGCATTTCCCACATGACGGTTGCCGATAAATGCCTACTTCATTTTTTGTTCATTTTTTGTTCATTTATCATTTTCTTTCATTTCTTTTATACAATGGTTATTTGTTGACTTTTCATTTCTTCATATATGCTCTGTTGATTTGTTGTTCACTTGTCATCCTTTTTTCGCGCATGCATCAGTTTTAATCGGCAGATTCTCACGTATTTGGTTTCGATAGCGGTATCATGGAGAACCTTAGATTTTGTATCGTTCCTGGTGGCGCGTGTGCAAAGGGTGTGCAGTTACATATAGACCCGCTTTGGCATTCAGAAATATAGTTGGAAGTTTGCGCCTGTCTGTGTTTCCTTTTCTTCGTCCGTGTTTTTTGCGCTACCGAGTTTGTGTCAAGAATGTACCAACTAGCCCAAACAAGAGTGTTACTGGAAGTAAACAGCCTGTCCTCTAGCGCACTACCTTTTCTGGGTTTTTTTTACTACGTAACAGTCAAGGTGAAAATTTACTCTCACACTAACCGAGTTTTTCAACGTAGAAACGGCAGTAATTATTTACCCCCCTGGAGGTTTTCAGCGACTATACGTGGAGTAATTTTTTACTGCCTAAACAATGTTTTCTCGGCTTTTTTTAGAGTTATTTTTAAAGCTCATTCGAGGTTTACTGTGGCTGGGTAAACATCAGGCTTACGCGAAATGCAGACATCACTCAATTTATTGAGCAGTAAACGAAGACTCACCCTTCGAAGTTATAATATTGTAAGCACGTTTTCACTCGTTGAGAGCGCAACAAACACAGGCACAAGCGCGGGAGCAAGGATACGCGAAAGTGCGTTTTCACTTGGCCGCCGTCCACCAAGACCGGCGCATCGCTCGAACTCAGCACAAAACCACGCCGCACTTGTAACACTCGGGGTAGTTCGCCGTGTCGTTGTCGTACTGGTTGACGATGCGGTCAGTCAGGAACGTTTGCGACCGTAGTTTCCGTGCTTTCCCAGAACTCGGCGGTGCCTTCGAAACGACGGTCACTAGGCATAGCTGCCGGAGATGTCACGGTATCACGCTCTGGTTGACGGACGCCGGCGTACGCGTATCGGCGCGTGCGCCGATACACGTACGCGCTGATCACACTCACGCCCCGGGACGTCGCGTCCCCTCTTCCGTGGCCGACGCTTTTGACGAACAGTTGCTTGCAAACGCGTACCATGTGGCTAGGCCTAAATAGTCATTCGAGGGCTATCACAGCCTCCACCCCTGCGCCACGGCAGTTTGGAGTTTTTTTACCACGTGACGTGGTACGTAGTTTTTGATCACGTGGCTTTAAACTCTAGACTGGGGTTTTTTTATCACGTGACACAAAACCCCCTATGTAGTAAAATAGGGCAACAACGTCCTTTTACTACCTTTCTAACAGGTGGTAGTAAAACTATGTCATATGCTCCTTTTACCTCAACAAGACGTAGTAATTTTGAAAACAAGGGAGTTTTTAAGGCTCATGAGCCGCAAAAACCCAAATATCGGGCGACTTCTGCTTACAGTGTAAGTATTCGCTGTGACACTGACGATAGTGGTAAGAACAGTCATTACCGTGTGGCCGCAATAGCTAGCGCTGCAGTGACCACGAATACAGACACGTTCGTGGAGTATTTGTTTGCGGATGAAGGAAGAGAACAAGCTCACTTCTTCTCTCTCTCTCTCTTTTTGCGGGTATCCAACCCGACTCGTCGAGCGGCGCCTGAAGTTTTCTGCACCTCACATGGTGCACTGCTTCCAGTATCGGCCCACATTTTTCTGTTCCTGTTTGCCACGGGACGGCTGGAGAGCTTCGCTCTTAAAACAAGGAAGGAACACTGTTTCTGATAGCTTGCGACTGAAATGTAGGCATAAGCATACAGACACACTGCCAAGCGGTAGGGAGGTATCGAACACGAGCCGTCGAGGTGCCAAGCAAGCGCAGTACCACTAGTCTACTGTTCCTCCCACACGGTATAGATGAGAGTAAATAAACCTATTGCACATGAAGTTGTGTAATGATGGCGCTTGTGCGACATGAATTGCGCTTCTGATGTGTAATAAGCACTGTCATAGCAATACATGTGTTCTGCTACCATTCAGTATGCCTTCGTGCAACTTTTCTCGATCCCGCAGGAATATTTTGACGAACCACGTTTATGATAGCACATCAGCGCACCGTACAGTGCATTTTTTCTTTGCCAAAACAGACATCTGTTCTTTGGACTGCGTGAGTACCAATGTTTCGTCGTACCCTGAGGTACTTACTATTATGTTGCCACGGTACTGTCGTTGTCCCTGGTTAGCCCGCGTTAAGCATATTCATGAGCGGGTACTCATAAGCTTTGCGCGAACACCTTGATCCTACTCCTAACACTTGGTTGAATGCCAAACAGTTCGTCATAGGCACTTTCTTCGCTGACTGCTTCGCATGCCACCAAGATTCCCACAATGCGTGGGACCTGCAGGATTTTTAATGTCGTTGCTTCTGTTACTTTGTCTCATCATGTGGGCTCCATTTATTGACATCTCTCCTTTCCGGCTACTTTTCTGTCTCTTGTGAATTGACTCATGCGCGTGAAGCTACTAGAGCGTGTTTACACCTCTATGTGCAAAAGTCTTTGTTCCGTTTGTTGCGATACTTGGACTGGGAAGGCTTGGCCAGGGGGTGATGTAGCAAAAGCGCCACGTTCGTGAAAAAATTCGCGTCCGAAGTGGCGCCGGCGCTTCATCGACGGCTTGTTTACCCTGCAACTGCGTGGCTCTCTCTTTTGTTTCTCGTATCGTTCGCGTTATATATTGAATAGCAGCGTGCGGACTGGTTTCAAAAGGGGAATGTGTAGAATTTAGTACGACTTCCAGCAAACTTCCGCAATGCTGAACGTCTTTATTTCGTTTGATTTTTCGCAGCGAAGAACCTCGAGGCGAGGCATCTGCCTGCGTCTCTCACTTCTGACTCTATAAGTGTGCACTCAGATGAGCTGACAAGCTCCAACAGTGTTTTTCATGTGAAAAAAAGAAGAAGAAAAAAAGGAAGATGTCCTGGGACATCAAATTTCAGTTTTATGCCTAAGTCGGAACAACAAGCAAGCCACAATGCTTACATATACACATGGGAGAAAAACGAAGTATTGTTTGTTTATTTCCGATGCGAAGCAAAACGACAGCGTTACTGATGAACAGGGCGTCATTCATTGATTTCGAATAGGTGCATGCGTGCACAAACCACCACTTCCAATTTTGCCCGTGCCCCACAAAAACAGAAACGTAGTGATTTCTGTAACCAATTTCAGAAAGATTTTTTTTTTCGTACAGTAGCTCTGTTTCCTTAGACCATGACATTTCAATATGACAACATTAGCACAATTTCTATTGCGAATTTCTGAAGTTACTGTGCATGATAAATAAAAGCAAACGTTGACCTGTTCGTACGCCAAACTTTACTTTTCCGCATATTTTGAAAGCGCTTGGCACCACTTAGTAGAAAAGTGGATATTTATCAGAATTTACGAGATACGTTTGTTTGGACGACAGTGCTAAATGTGCCAGTGTGTGTGCGTGCGTGTGTGTGTGTGTGTGCGTGCGTGTGTGTGTGTGTGTGTGTGTGTGTGTGTGTGTGTGTGTGTGTGTGTGTGTGTGTGTGTGTGTGTGTGTGTGTGTGTGTGTGTGTGTGTTCGCGCGCGCTATCCTCATCCATCCATCCAAATGGGGTTTCATGTACACGACGTTTGAGATTGCTCTTTCTATTTTTTTATTTTTGGAAGGCTACTTTATTCGGTATTTTGGCTCCTTTTGGTTTCAGCGTAGCGACGAGAAAGTTGCTGAATTATTCACATTTGTGCGCCATCGCGCTTTAAGTGACCGCTTCATCCCGTTTGACGTGTTTCCCAAATATTTATTTTTTATTTAGCCATGTGTGAGCTGTCGTCTGCAGCGCTTGAAAAAGTACCAGCGCGTTGTGCTGTACTTCCTCTCGCACAGTTTTGGTTCTGCGGCCAGGCTTCACCCATGTCCTTCGACTTATCGACGTACCATTACCATCCCTTAATGTAGCCGCCATCATCCGTACTTTTGGCGGTACTCCGTCGGCTTCCTGTATACATTATCGAGATCGTGGCCGCCCCTATCTACGTCCCTTCAAAGAGCTGCGTATACGCTGTAGCAAGCCCCATAATATATATATATATATATATATATATATATATATATATATATATATGCATGCTTACTTGCTATGCGTGCTATATATCTATACAGCAAGTATACTGATCTGTAATACGAGGTTATGTCCTGGAAGATCGCCACTGAGATGTCAATATTCTTGCTTTTGTTGGGCAGCAGAAAGCTAGGCGTGTAGATATTAATAAGTTTCCAGGGATAACGTGACCACAGCCAGCACAGGACCGGATTAATTGGAGAATTATGGGAGAGGTCCTTGCCCTGAAGTGGGCGTATTCACGCTGCTGCTGATGAAGATTCCTTTGTTGAAACAGAGGCGTTTTACTAGATAAAACGCACTTCGCGGTGCACTACCGCGAATCAACTCGCACGACACATTTAGTCTGCCGGAAGCATAACACGTCTCGTTAACGGATGGTTTAAATGTTGCTTTTTTAAAGTGTTCCCTTTTTTACTGTCGTGTGCCGATTTCTGTTTATGTCGTATTTGATCTAACTCAATTTGAGAGTTCGGTGTTCTCATGACCACATGGCTTCGTATTATGAAAGGATGATCATCGAATCTTTCTATGCGGACCATGCCAGCTGTCGCTGGCGGCACCATGCTTCCGGTTAAGACATGCGCAGTGAACAGGAACGGCTCGCGAGCGTCGAAATATGGAGAGTGGAAACACCATCGCTGAGCCTGAACCGCAGCCGGCGATTTTTGAAGGGCTACATGGCATTTGTGCCAAGCAACTGCGCTTTTCTCAGTGCAACACATACTCCTTAGGGCATCAGCGTACTGAACTTCAGTGCTTATAAAGCGCCAGTCGCTATCAGCCGAGTCTGTAGGAGGAGAGGAAAAGAAGGGTAATTGACGACTTCGATGACCACCTCATTTAAAGTGTCATTATGGATAGCAGTTCCTTCATCTCTGCGCCGCACCATTCTCGTGCTTCAGGGAGCACCGGGAAAGAAAGAGAAAAGCTTCCGGCTAAGTTATTAAGCCGCACTTCAACACTATATTTACTAAAAATAACAGCCATACTTTCTCCTACGAAGCTGTTCAACGAGTCTTGACATTTCAGCAAAAACGGAGCCAGCAAAATGGAGTCGCCGTAATTTTATTGGGGCTAATATCCTTTGCTTTTTTTAAATATTTTCCTCTTTCCAACGTATGTATCCGAGTACCTGGGTTCTACAGAAGAGTTTAACCCAGCATTCTCCTTAGGTTAGAAAGTTCACCGTCGTGAATATGGAACTGCGGGAAGGTCAGGCTGGCAATTAGTATTGGCTGAGATACGCAAAGCGAACTAGGAAGAGGGGGCAGCCCGTGCCGCAGCCTGTTCGTATAGCCGTTTTATTCCAACTCTGTGGGAATCGTATTGAGGCTCTTGCTCCGACGGAACACGCCTGTCGAGCAACATTTCTATCAGCTTTGGCGCCCGCCCCTGCATTATAGAAAGTGGAGTCACAGAGATGCAATTCGAGCGATTCTGAATGCAGAAATATGTAGCCAGACACCCGTTTGAGCATCATTTCCAAGCGACAGACGGCGAGCGGGATGGCGAGCCTATAGCATTTCCTCTGACATTCCGCACGTCGGAAACAAAGGAGCGAAACACGATTCCAACTTACTGCCGCGGAGCGAAATGTCGCATATCGCGGTGTAGTTATATGTCCGCGCGCCTTTCGGAGACGCGTCTTCGACAAGTGGCGGAGAAAGCGCCGTCACAAACTGCCCGGCCTCTCCGACTCATCCTCACGTTCTCGAGAACTATAGCGGTGTTTCGTTTCCCGCGTGATGTCGTGCTGTGTACACGTAGAGCGGCGGGGGCGCGCGCGTGCGTATCGCTTTGCGCGTCGGCCCGAATGACAGGAAGCAGGTCGCACAAGCCACCCCCCCCCATAGAGTTTAGTAGGAAACTCTATGACCCCCCTCCCACCCTCTGTGGCCTCTGCGGCCTCCCGGCGTCCATTGAGCTTCGCCGCTCTCCGCCCGGTCGTGTGGGCGCGTCACCTACGGCGCCCACTGGTCAGCGCGCTCGATGAGCCGCGCTTGGTCACGCCGCTCCGCTGACGAGGCAAGGCGGTCAGCGCCTGGTTCGATCTGTGGCTTGGCGCTGTCGTGGTGTCGCTTGTCCAGACCGGGCGAGGAGCAGCCGCAGCTGGGTGCCAGAGAGAGAAAACAATTATTAAAATCACTGGATACTTAGAGCGCCAATGGCTGCTCGGTGGACCAGCGCTAGCTAAGAGATGGGGAAGAACGCGGTGGAAGCCGAAGTCGCTTTTATGTGTACATCCCGGGGCAGAAGGCTTTTCCGTTCGTAAGTTCATTTCGCCGTTGGCCGGTCGCCTTCGCCAATTACATGTCCAGCATTAAGGCTTGTTGAGATATTCTATCACGAACAATTCCTCGCCCACTCGTCAAAAAGCTGGGCATGTTCGAATGAGCCCCCTCATTATCTGTGGCGTTCTCACATTTCTTCGTCTATTATTATTATTATTATTATTATTATTATTATTATTATTATTATTATTATTATTATTATTATTATTATTATTATTATTATTATTGCCCCCACTGCTGCTGCTGCTCTCACGGGAAGCGTTGTTTCAGTTGTAGTCAGTGGTTCGCAATGATAAATAAACACCACGTTTTTCTTTTGCGTTAACTTTTCTTATAACATTCACAGATTTCACGGGTATTTATGCCTCACGTCAGAGAACATCCGCTATTGACACCACATGTTGGTTCCAATGCCCTCTCTCAGCGTTTAAACTAAATGCAAGCATAGAACAAGTCGCCTCCTCCAGCTGCCGCGGGGTGCTGTATTCGGAATAGAGGTTCAAGTCCACGAGAAAGCATCTTACGCTAGAAGTAATTTTAGGATAAAATTTCATTCAATCCGGATTCTTGATGTGCTCTGTGTCATGGCGGCTGTACTGTGGCAAAGACCACTTATCGACGAAAACCATCGTGAATTCGGCCCCACATGTTCAGCTTTCTTTTCATAGTGTCGCACAGGCACGCACATTTAAGCGTGATTTTAGGGACGGCGTTATTTTACTTCACCGTGTCCCTTCTTGTTTTCCAGTTTCGTAGTTTGTTTTTCTTTTACGGTAGCACATGTGGCATAAAAATATCAATTATGAGCAAATCATACAGTACTCCCGTATTAAAGGGACCCTGAAACGGTTTTGACGATTTTGTGAAAGCATGGTGATCCGGTAGAGCGAGCCATTAGATCATAAGAGGACAGATTTCAGAGCTCTGCGTAAAGTGTGTAATTTACAATAAGGCTTTGAACACGCGCATCGCAAAAGATCGCAACGGCTCGTCGAAATGCGTTTTCAAACGCCCCCGCCTATCGAACGATGGAATGGGAGGCCGCTGATTGGCCCCCTAACAAGTGACGTGCGCGTAATTTTCCCTATCTAACTGCAAAAACGTGCATCTATAACGTGCTCCTTCGTTTCAGCCAACGGTATTGTCGCGGCATCTGGCGGCGTACACATGCACACGAGTCGCCGGCGCCATAGAGTTTCCTACTAAAATACTAGAGGGAAAACTGGCGCTAGTGTCTATGGGAGTTTCAAACAAGGCGGTTAAGCCATCATGGGAATGATGGGTATGACATGGATTTGCCTAGTCTTCGTTCTTCTGGCTTCATATGGGTTTGCCACTTCAAAAAAATAGGTCGTTTACGACAAAACATTGCACTAAAACGGAAGATTTTGGAATAACTACGTGCGTGCGCAGGTGCTAGTTGCTTTTTCGCGATTAGAAAAATACGGAACCCTCAGAAATTTAGCAATATTGTGCGATATGGCAATGTTGCCTTCTCTGCTTCTGCCCATATTTACCAGCGTTCATACAGGTTTAAGTTCCAGATGTAGCTGTGTTCAAACTTAAAATAAAGATTTTTAGGGGCGAAGCTCCTTAAGGCGTAGGCTTGTCTGCCGTAGTTGTCCGTCGTAGCCACTTCGTCTTCATCGAACGCTGAGCTGCCTCGAGCGCTGGCACGCGCTCTTGTGTCACGAGTTCACGCCGGTTCCTCTTCGTCGCCTCGAACGCTGGCACGCGCTCCTGTGTCACGAGTTCACGCCGGTTCCTCTTCGTCTACTCCGGCATCACTCAGTTTCGGTTTCGTTTCGTATTACATCACAATAGCCCCAGTTTTAAGTAGTTGTTCACAACTTTTCTGGAAGGTACAAGATGCGAAACGAATACCACAGTGTTCTAGAGAACGCAGTTGTCTGTCCATAGAGCGCGAAGCAAGGCTAAATTAATCCGCAACTCGGCACGATTTATGATGAACCTCCGGAGCTTCGCCCACTCATCATCATTCACTACGTGGATATGCGTGGATTTTTTTTTTTTGCTCTTGTAAGAGACGTGCTGACATTTTAAAGTATGTAAATGGTAGATGCGTCTTCTAAATATAACAAACGGGCTTTCGCTCCCTTCTTTTAGTGCAGGGCAAGTGCTCCACTGTATTTTTACAAACTATATGCATGGGTCAAGCCCCTGCGCGAGGCCGTAGCAGGAGCGCAGTATCGCCCATCACTTGGTGGTTGGTTTCGTAAAAAAATGTGGTGTTAAATGAACAACCGCGCCGTTAAACTCCATCGGAAACTTCGCCTGAGCTTTAATCTAAGCCGACTTTTTGAGCGTTGCCTGCAGGCGCGTCTGCGTATCGTCCACTGAGCATCTATACTACCCGCGATAACTGTGCGCCTGCTTGGCGCGTTCGGTCGGCGTTGAATTAATCAGACAGCGGAATTGAAATGTCGTAGTACAAGATATACGAACAGCCTTCTGACAAAGGATGTATGTCAGCCGTGAGAGCGACCCTACGGTTACGGATTCTATCGCATCTGATACAAAAGGAAAGAAAAAAACGACAAAACCGCACGATAAGGTTCGTGAAACGCAGCGCGAATATTTCTAAAGTTGGTTAACGTACCGCTGCAAATAATAGTGCTACGGCATCAGGCGGGAATTTAAGGTATGAGCCAGGCAAGGGTGGAAGATGACGAGGACGATCTCTTGTCTAGCGTTTGGACGCCATCTTACCTCGGCTGTACCAGGTACCTAGCGCTCCGCGCTCGCCTGTAAATAAACCTTCGCTCGATCTTTCAACCGTAACAGTTTTGTGGTGGAGGTGCGGGGTATCGATCCCCGTACCTCTCGCTGTCTCCTCGCTGTCTGCCATGCCAGGAGTTCCAAGCTATCCTGCTGATCAGCGGCCGCAGCATCGATGTAACTTTCCCGACGAAGTGACGCACGACGAGCGCTCTCATGGACCCGTCGCCACGCATCGGCAACCTGAAAGCCGTGTTCGCTATTATGCGCAGCAACCAACGTTTGACCGCGAAGTCTACAACACGAGTCGCACGTCGCCAGTTTGTTATAGATGTGGAGCCACGGGTCACATCTCTCGATTTTGTCGCAGACGCCGACAGACAAGGTACGGCCAACAACAACCAAGTTGGGCTAATTTTGATCGCAACGGCTATAACAACGACTGGCAACCGGACTTTGGAGCTGCCCGTTCCACAGGCTCGGCGCACAGAAATGATTTCGGACAACACAACAGGAGTGCCTCACCAGCTTCAGATCGCAGCCTGACGCCACCAGCCCGTCGACAACGCCGTTCACCGTCACCACGGCGACGCCTTACGTCACCACCGCCGTCGGGAAACTAGCCGACGCGGCCAATGGAGGTGCGGTCGCCGGACAGCGTGGATCTCTGCGAAATATTCCTCTGGTGATGGTGAAAAACAAAGTGCATGTCTTCGTCGATAGTATACCTACAACCGCGTTAGTTGATACTGGTGCTACCGTATCCGTCATGAGTGCGACGTTCAAAGAGAGGTTGGGGCGGAAAGTTATGTTCCCGTGGAATGGTGGTGTGACCTTTCGTGGTGTCAGTGGAGAGTGCCTTATTCCTCTCGGTGTTTGTGTTGCAAGTGTTTTGTTCTGCAGGGAAGATTTTAAAACAGAATTTTTAGTATTACCGCGTTGCACTCATGATGTCAATCTCGGTATTGACTTCCTTAAGGATTGTGGCGCTTCTGTCAATTGTGGTACGGGTGAAATAAGTCTGGATAGTGCACTTCTTGCCACCCTCGCAGACACATCTCCGAAAGAGGAACAGTACTTCGTTGTTTCCGATGATCTACTGCTACCGCCTTGTTCACTCTCGCGTGTCTGTGTCAAAGTCATTACTGCCGACCCTTCTTCATTCGATGCACAAGTTTTACCCTTAGCTTCGAGCTGCGCCAAGAAGGATGTCCTCATTCCGCGTTCTGTCGTGAGTGTAGTGCAGGGTGCCACGAATCTGTGGGCTTTCAATTGCTCATCTGCCCCTGTAGTTCTCCCGCGCAATATGAAACTCGCCACTTTTGAGGAAATTACTTACAGTTCTATTATGGCTTTTAGCGAAGAGGCGCAGTGTAGAACCTACAACGCCAACCCATCTGTGTCTGAAGAGCACGTCCTCCGAATGATAAACAAGTCTCTTCCCTCAGATGAGCGCCAAGCTCTTGCGCGAGTTCTTCTGGCGCATGCATCTGTGTTCGATTTCGTACAAGGCGACAAGCAGGCCTCACTCCCTCGTTCTCGTGCTCACCACCGCATTGACACCGGCTCGGCACACCCCATTCGACAAAAGCCTTACCGTGTGTCTTCAGCAGAGAGAACAGTTATCGCTGAACAGGTCAAGGACATGCTGCAGAAAGGCGTCATTCAGGAGTCCTCAAGTCCGTGGGCAGCACCGGTGATCCTAGTGAAGAAAAAGGATGGATCATGGCGGTTCTGTGTCGATTACAGAAAGCTAAACGCTGTCACCAAAAAGGATGTGTATCCGCTTCCTCGGATCGATGATGTTATCGACTGCCTCCATTCTGCCGCTTACTTCACCTCACTGGATTTGAGATCAGGTTATTGGCAGATACCAATGCACCCAGACGACAAAGAGAAAACAGCCTTCGTGACACCTGATGGCCTCTATGAGTTCAACGTCATGCCCTTTGGTCTTTGTAATGCGCCGGCGACGTTTGAACGATTTATGGACACCATCCTCCGTGGAATGAAATGGGAAATTTGCTTATGCTATCTGGATGATGTTGTGATTTTTGGAAGCACTTTGGATGAACACAACCGACGTCTTAGCCTCGTCCTTGATTCTGTCGAGAAAGCCGGTCTGGTATTGAACTCCAAGAAATGTCGCTTTGGAGAGACTGAAACGTTGGTACTTGGACATCTAGTCGACAGAAATGGTGTGAGGCCCGATCCACGGAAGATTGAAGCAGTAAGTTCCTTCGAACCACCGAAGTCACTGCGGGAGCTGCGGAGTTTCTTGGGCTTATGCTCGTATTTTCGTCGCTTCGTACCAAGATTCGCCGATGTGGTGTACCCTCTGACCTGCCTTCTCCATAAGGATGTTCCTTTCAACTGGACGTCGGCTTGCGACGAGGCGTTCCGCCAACTAAAGTTTCAACTGACATCGGGACCTATATTACGCCACTTCGATGCTTCCTCGCCTACAGAAGTGCACGCTGATGCCAGTGGAATTGGCATCGGAGCTGTGCTAGTACAACGTCATCACGGATCTGAGCACGTTGTGGCTTATGCCAGTCGATCTCTGAGTAAGGCGGAACGAAATTACACAGTCACGGAACAAGAATGCTTGGCAGCAGTTTTCGCTGTTCACAAGTTTCGGTCCTACGTCTACGGGCGCCCGTTCACTATAGTTACGGACCATCACGCTCTATGCTGGTTGGTGAACCTCCGTGATCCGAGTGGTCGACTGGCACGTTGGGCTCTCCGACTTCAGGAGTACGACTTCGTCATCTCTTACAAGTCCGGTCGTCGTCACGCAGATGCCGACTGCCTTTCCCGCCTTCCTCTACCGACTACGGAGTGTGACGAAGACAACTTCGATGACTGCTTTGCTTCTATTTCGGCCACATTCCCGGACTCCACGAGATTTAGGGATGAACAAGCCAGTGATGTTAGCCTGGAGCCCCTTTTCGCTGCTGCGCTGCGTCCTCAAGCCACCGGTCGATTTTGTGTACGAGACGGCCTCCTTTACAAGACGAATTATTCGGGTAAAGGCGCTCGCTTTCTCCTGGTGGTTCCGCAGAGTCTGCGACCTGACGTACTGAGTGCCATGCACGATGACGCAACCTCTGGCCATCTAGGCTTCATAAGAACACTCAACCGAACACAGGAGCGTTTTTACTGGCCCAAAATGCGAGACACTATCAAGCAGTACGTCAGCGGTTGCGATAAATGCCAACGCCATAAGCGTCCTACGACTACTCCGCCAGGTCTTCTCCAGCCTCTGCCACCACCTTGTCTGCCGTTTGAACAAGTAGGCGTTGATCTCTTGGGGCCATTTCCACGATCTTATAACGACAATCGGTGGGTTATCGTATGTGTAGACCACCTGACCCGTTATGCAGAAACTGCGGCCATACCATCTTCAACAGCTACATGCGTTGCCACATTCTTGCTGCGGTTTGTTATCCTCAGGCACGGCTCCCCCCGTGTGATAATTAGTGATCGTGGTCGGCAGTTTGTTGCGGACGCCGTTGAAGAATTACTTCGTCTCTGCAGCTCGAAGTTCCGGCATTCAACACCTTACCATCCTCAAACCAACGGCCTTGTAGAGCGTACAAACAGGACTCTTACCAACATGCTGGCAATGTATGTCTCGTCCGACCACAAAGACTGGGATGACGTGCTCCCATTCATCACATATGCGTATAATACCGCAAGGCATGAGACGACGGATTACAGTCCTTTTTATCTGCTGTACGCACGTCTACCGCTAAGGAGTATTGATACAATACTGCCGTTTGGCTCCCACAGTGAGTACTCGGTTGCCAAGACGCTGTGCCTTGCAGAAGAAGCACGCCGGCTCGCTCGACTTCGTACCGTGGCCTCACAGCACCGTTCTAAGGAGCGCTATGACAGCCGACACCAGTCTGTCTTGTACAGCAAAGGGGACTTGGTATGGGTGTGGACCCCACAGCGTAAACGTGGATTATGCCAAAAGTTTTTGCCCCAGTATGCTGGACCTTTCGTGATTGTGGATCGGTTGAGCGACTTAACGTACGTGGTGGCCCGTTTAACGTCAGCTGGTCGTCGTTCCAGCCGAACGCAGGTTACACACATCGCGCGTCTCAAGCGGTTTCATCCTGCTGTTTTTCGGTGATTTGGACTTGCCCAGCGGGCTTCGTCTGTCAGCCGGGGAGTGCTACGGCATCAGGCGGGCATTTAAGGTATGAGCCAGGCAAGGGTGGAAGATGACGAGGACGATCTCTTGTCTAGCGTTTGGACGCCATCTTACCTCGGCTGTACCAGGTACCTAGCGCTCCGCGCTCGCCTGTAAATAAACCTTCGCTCGATCTTTCAACCGTAACAATATGTCCAGCCATCCATCAACAAACACAACAACGAAACACTGCATGGCACCTAATCACTGGAAACGACTTTGGTACATGCGACAGTCTGATGACATCTAGCAGTAAAGCCAGTAAAGTGTAAACTACACCCGCTGCCTTCGTCGCGTAATGAAAAAGTGTGGTAAGTTCACTCGCGTCACTGAAGTTAAAAAACAGGAATAAACAAATCCACCAAAACGTTTGAAGCCACAGGTACGAAGACTAGACAAATCCATGTCATACCCATCATTCCCATGGCAGCTTCACGATCGCAGCGCCACTTTTCCCTCTAGTATTTTAGTAGGAAACTCTATGGCCAGCGCTCTATTACAGAGGCTCGCACTGCCGAGGCCGGGGACCTCAGTAAAGATATCGGGGCGCTATGTCGCTGCGGAGGGCTCCGCATGGCGGCTGACGAGGGAGGCGCAGTCGTCGCTAGCGCGCACTCCGCAGGCGGTCGAGTTGAGGAGGAACAGCAGTGGTAAGGAGGAAGGCGACAGAAATAAGCTCATAGCTGCCTTAGCGCATAGTGCTTCGCTTTATTTATGGCGTGAATGATTTCACAATTGTGTTGCGTATCAGTGACGCAATGTCAAAAAAAAAACGTTTCAGGGACCCTTTAACTATCGACAAAAAAGAACCTGCGATGAAGATTTTCGTTGACGCAAAGGCAAGGTCGAGTATCAGTGGTGTGACTGGCCCATGAGGCATCAGCTTTGTGGCTGTATAAAACTTCTTAGCACCCGATTATACCACGGTCACGCGTAGCAATTACAGTTGATCAAGCATGACATCCATTTAAGTACGTTCTTGTTTGCTGGCCTTTCAAGAGCTACGTTTATACACTCGGCCCTGGAGGTGTGGTGCCTAATAGTAATACACAAGAGCTTTATGAAAAGTTCTTATGAACGTTAAGGCTACCGTAAGCGTGCTTTTCGAAGAACCATGCAGATCGACATCCGACGCTGACACTCTTCGGTCTGGACGCATCGCTAGCGCGACAGACGCACACAGCTGCAGCTGCAGCTGGGTCATCCATCTGCGGCCGCGCTCACTACGTTCTATTGTGATCGCCAAGTAGCATAACTCTACGCTGAGGGCTCTCTCAGTATTTTTCGCTCCGAACGCTTATGTATGTCCACGTAAGGTACCTCGAATAGAAAAACTAAAAAAATAAAGAGAAAAACGCTATAAAATACATGACACTTGGTTGTGTACATTTTTACTCGTGCTTCGCGCTGAACATCATTCTGTTTTTGGAATGATAGGTGTTGGTGTGGACGGCGGTGGGGGGCCTTCGAGACATCGAGCGGCTTGTGTGAGACTCGGGTGCCCTCCATCAGTTTGGTCTGCTGGGGCCGGCGCCCCCGGCCGAAATCGCGCTTGCAGCCGCTCTGCTCGGGAGAGAGGAAAAGGAGCCCGTGAAAGGGTGAGGGGGAAGCAACGTTCCGCCCGACGGTCGGCGCGAGCCACGCGCAGGAGCCGCGCGGTGGACAATTCTCGCAAAGTTTGTTTTCCTTGGCAGAGCGGGAAAAAACGGCGGCTCCTCGTCGCGCACCCACTTCTATTAATAACAGGGACGCCAGGAAAAAAGAAGCACCTTGTTGCTTTGGGATACGTCCGGCCGCGGCTGCTTTAGCGGGCATCGAGGAGGAGGCCCGCAGCAGGGACGAGGGAGATCTCTTGCGGCGCCCATTCCTCTTGGTCGCCGTCGGCTCACACATGTGGTTCCCGCAGCTGACGCCACGCTGGTCGACTCTGCCACTGGTCCGCGAGCAACCATGTATCCTCGCCGCCAGTACGCTTACAAAGTGCGCAGCAAAGTTTTTGTGTGTTTTCTTTAAAGAAGAGAGAGACGGTATGTGAGGGAAGGATTGAAGGAATGATTGACGGGGTTTTACTCATCAATCAATCATTCATTGAAGGATTGCTGGCTGGGGTTTTACGTGCCAAAACAACGATATTATTATGAGGCACGACCCGTCGTAGATTGCTCCGGAGTAATTCCGACCACCTGGGGTTATTTAACGTGCACCTAAATCTACCCAAGTACGCGGATGGTTTTGTTTTTTTTTTTGCATTTCGCCTCCGTCGATATGCGGCCACCGTGGCCGGGATTCGATCCCACGACCTCGAGCCTCGGAAGCGCACGCACAGAAGGCTGCCGCACGGCTAACTTCGCAGCTTTAACAACCAGATTTGATGTAATCAGAATCTGCTAATTAGAAGCGGCTCACAATGTTTTGTATCTTCGTCACGGAAATATGATCTGGACATAAGCCATAAATGCCTCGTCACCGCCACGAGCCAAAAGGACGGTGAAAAGTCAACAGCCGCGTTCTTTAGTTGCGCACATGCATCATGGTGGCCACTATAGCGGCGAAAACTTGCTTTCGTGTGGTGACCAAGAGCTAGAACCTAATATTTTAGTGGAATGTCTCTGAAGCATCTTTTTGCGCTTGTGCATCCGAACGTAAAATTGGTAAATGTTTTCAAGAGTGCCATAGTCGTTGTCATGAGTGAGCATTCTGTGACGAGGGAATCCAGAGCAGTAGCACTATACAAGATCGCATCGTTCGCGCCAACCGTTCTTGCTCTCGAGCGAGACCATCCGTTTTCTATCCCATGGACGAAACGCTTTTCTCAGCTTATACTTCTCATGTTGCACAATTTATGTTCCTCATGCCGAACGGCGCGCTTTACCGGTACCTCAGGCAATCAAGCGCTGCCACTCGGCCGCTGGCCCATGATGGCATATCGCTATAAAAAGCCTCGGGAATAGCGATTCCAGCCACGTTCGCCTTGGGTTGTGGCGGGCCACTTCGGAGTGCTACGAAATGCCGCCGCCGCCGCCGCCGTGAGGTCAGGTGCTCGAGATTAATTGAATCTCAGCAGAAATGGAAGCAACGGAAATAAAAAAAAGAAAGCGAGGAGAAATCACTCAAGACAGCGACCGGCCATTTGCGCTATGCGAGGCACTGGCCGGCAACAATTTCGTACAGCATCTCCTGGTAGTCTTTGCGTTTGATCGCGAAAACCGTTAAAGGGACAATCACGGAAAATACAAATATTAGATGTATATGTGTTTTGTCAGGTGCTTTGGAAATATTTATACTATATAAAAAACAGGGTTTCCCTCAATTTAATAATGTGCCCCCTCCTAGAAGAGCCCCCTCCATTTTTTTTCTTTTTTCAAAAGCAGCTGAGTGAATTTCCTGTTGGCGAACGCTCGGTCAAAGGAGCATAAACGTACTGAAGGCTTCTTCGACTTCATCACGCATGTTTCTCATGACTCCATGCATATTATGTCTAACTGGGATTACCTATTCTTGATTAATTGTGAAGAAGAACCTCATTTAAACATAGTTTTTATCACGCGCGTTTGTAGGGAAGCTTTCGCGTTTTGTCACTAATTACGCAGGTGAGCGCAGCAACGTAGAAAGTCAACTCTCTGATCAAGATCCTGCATCATCCTACGAAGTAATATGGGGATGTGCTACAACAACCTAATATCTGTCGCTCACTTCCTTTCGTGTGAAATATGGCGTATTTTGTCGGCTTATTTTATCAGCTGTAGCGTACAGCACTTCATCGATTACCAACCGGGACCAGTGTTCACAAAAATTACTTACGCTGGAATTTTCGTAATATAAGTTGTCAGCCAATCATCATACCGGACATATTAGTGAACGCAGCTAGCCAATGGCACAACGCAATTACGAACGAAAAACTTTGTGAGCCTCAAAACACCACACAGATATCCGGAAGCACTCTAGCTCGTCAGCCATTTACGCAGGTATAAGCACTTGCTGCCGCTATTTCGATCCGAGGCTCAACATTCGCTAATGACGCTTTGATATGCTTCTCATGATGCGAACACGACACTTTTTCGTGAGGTCCTTGTCAAGAACCCCATTTAGCTGTTAAACTTTTCGTTTTCCCGTGCAGAGCAGAGAGGAAATCATCATCACCATTGGTCGCGCGTGGTGACATTGGACAGTAATCTGGTATGTACCAAACACCTCATACCATAACATAGCCAGTCGTAGTATACTATAGCAAGTTGGTGGAAAGGGAATCGGGTGAGGAGAAAGGAAAAGGGGAGGGGCGACAGTACAGCATGGCATAGTCCAGTCCAGCTGTACTCCAGCTCGCTTCGCCTAGCAACCAATTGGCATAGCCACGCTCACTTAACATAGCTTAGTTACAGCTAGTATGACCTTGTAAGATGACGTCGCAGCTAGTTACGTAATATAAGTCATGTAATATGACGTTATATTCAACCACGTCACTTTAAAAATACCTAGCATAGGCGCCCTTACATAGCCTAGCGTAGTTACACGTAGCGTGACCACGTAAGATCACGTCACATCTAGTCGCGTGACCCAAATGCCGTAACATGACGTCACAGCTGGTCAAGTTACATTTTCTCGCCAAAACCACGTAACGAAACGTCGCAACCAGACGTTTCCCGCCAAGCGACTCTGAACCTAGACACGCGACCCAAACGCGTAACGTGACTTCACAGCTATTCATGTGACACATTGCTGCCAGAACAATGTAACAGCTAGTCACGTGGCATGTTCTCACCAAAATCACGTAACATGTAGTCCCGTGACAAGTCATGTGACTTAGTCGAGCTTGTAGAAGCCAGAAGAAGCTTGGTCGGCCACAATCTCCGCTGTTATTCCAGCCTTGCACGACTAGCGCAAGCTACGCAATTTTTTTATTCCTGCCTTTGTTGCTTATACCTATATCTTCCTTCCCCACGTGTACGATAAAGTAAGTACAGCCTTGGGGAACTTCCCTGTTTTTCCTTCTTCGTGTTTCTCCTTTTCCATCCTTTTATGAATATAGTCTTACGTATGTTTATCGTCCTACATGGAAACTTACAACTTTAGAAACTGTCGCTTCGATTTCACTGGCTCGCCAGTTAAGTGCACAATGCCCGTAACTGCATCCCCAAACAACGTTATATCATGTATGCGCTGCATCATTATGCACTGGGACCCTATTTTTCACGTATATCACACCTCTTCATCCGCGTTATTTATAGTAGAACAACCGAGAGCGAAAAGCATTTAAGGCCTTTAATGTCTTTAAGGTCTTTAAGGTCGAAGAGCATTTAAGAGCGAAGGGATACTTAAAGGGATACTGAACTAAAATCGGGAAAGCTGGCGAAAACATTGAAAACCTACTCGGAAGACGTCACTGCTCCGATTAACAGAGTTCATTTTACGTATTTTCGAACAGTCGGCCGTATTTTTAGTGGATTGTGAGCGCGGCGGCTACACGTCAGGGCGCTTGTCGACGGCCGTGACGTCACATGCAGCCGGCGCCCTCCCTCCTCCAGCCACTTCCCTCTCCACCTCTACTCCCAGGAACCACCTGTGTCGCGAGTTGCTCGTCGCGAATTGGTGGGCGCGTCAGTATCCGGTGGGTGTCACGCAACTTCCTCTAGTTCACCGCGCGGCCGCTAGACGCGCGAATTTGCGAAAAATGCATTAAATTCCATATTTTCCGCTAGTTTCTGGCTGAAATGAAGGCTGTGGAAACAAATTTCAATACCCAATCTCAATTGGATCATTTATCTCGACGGAGAAAGTTTTGTTCAGTATCCCTTTAAGGTCGACAGAAAGCAGTTCCTTCTAGCTTGCACTTTATATGTTTACAGGTATACGATCATGTGAATACCTCTGCGATATATATATATATATATATATATATATATATATATATATATATATATATATATATATATATTGTTGTTGTTGTTTTGTTTTGTGGGGTTTTACGTCCCAGAACCAGTTCTGATTATGAGAGACGCCGTAGTGGAGGTCTCCGGAAATTTCGACCACCTGGGGTTCTTTAACGTGCACTGACATCGCACAGCACACGGGCCTCGACATTTCGCCTCCATCGAAATGCAGCCGCCGCGGCCGGGATTCGATCCCGCGACCCTCGGATCAGCAGCCGAGTACCATAGCCACTAGACCACCGTGGCGGGGCATATATATATATATGCATGCTTTCGGCGCTGAGTAATGCGTGCCATTTGTTGAACTTCACGATGGGATGTCTAAGAGCTGGTGCATGGATCTGTGCATGGTGCATTACTCGTGTACGTGCCAAGCTTGTTCGGTTCAATCTGCCAGCGACCGCAGTAATTCGCGATTCCATCTAAATGCTCGCCACCTAGCGGACGCTCTTGGAACCAGCCGATCCAAGGTCGACCTCGAAGCGCCGGCATGGTATCGCATTACCGCGGGCTGTAAAACAGCTCTATAGTTCCCTAATCGACGCCATGCCGCCTCGAAGCAGCCCGAAAAAGAAATAATCTTCATCAAAAGACTTTTGTTGCGTGCCTCAGTGCGTGTTATCGCGATGCAAAGACAGCAACACGTCGTTTCATCGGTTCCCCGAAGAAGCAGACGACGCTTCGCGCAGTGCAACATGCATTAGGAACTTGCGCATCGGCAAGAAGGGGACGGGAACTACGCTAGTTTGGTCAAGGCACTTCACTCGCGACAATTTCTTCCTCCCCGGTGTGTACACAGATTGTGTGTGCGCGCGTTTATTACCATGCGCGCTTTTCGAAGAGCCGGAGTGTAGTTTAGTTCAGGCAAGCGCGTGAACAAAATAGCGACATCGTTTATAGGTGTATATCTGGTAACGTTTTCTGAATGTGTCAATGCTCAAGTTGAACCGCGGTAATCTTATTGCTGACGTACTTTTGCCCGCATGCATTGTAGTAAGTAGATATAAAGCGAGGGCGTGCCTTCGTTCGCCGCCTTCGTCCCATGCGCGCGCTGCACCTTTTAATTTGTTTGGTGGTTATGGAGGTAATGTGTGATCGTTTAACGTAGCGCGTTTGCATTTCGAGTTCATCTGGTGACAATTCAGGATTTATTGCGCTCGTTACAACTTTTCAGCCCTCGACCTATTCACCGCGCCTCTAAGTTTGTCTTCCGGCACCGCGCATAGAACTGTACTCGTTTAACACGTTTATAAGTGACGCATTTGTACTCAATGGAGCAACGCCGCGCACAAGTGCTTGCATCTTTCGGAGAGGCCTGCTACGCATGAACACGCACCTGCCTTCTTCAACTTCAGGCTCTATGGAAAGGCTCTTTATCCTTAAGAAAATCTGATGCGGGTCTCCGAACAAGTGCGATGTTTGAACACACAGCGCAATTATTTCCGCTTTTTCGCCGCTCAAATATTTTAGACCGATTAATATCAGATGTTCGGCAGCAAGAACCCTTTCGCATTCGACGAAGCATCGGGATTTGAACCCGCAATCAAGAAACTTTAGCACAGCGCTGAGCGGAAGCGCGGCCGTGACCCTGGATATAGAAGCCATCTTTGTTTTTCTCAGCAATGTTGCCAGATGAACCACCTTTTCTGGAGTTACGAATAGAAGCACGTAAGAAAAGAAATATTCTAGGATATTCCGTGTCGAAACCGTGATCTGACTGCGGCAAACACCGTGGTTAGAAGCCGCTGATTAATTTTGTCTGCCTCGGGTTCCTTAACGTGCGCCCTGATGTCAAGTACACGAGCGTTTTCGCCATTAGAATCGCTTAGGCGCGTTAATTTTACAATCCGTACCCTATTCGCATCACACATCCGTCCGTTATGAGGAAGAAATGCTTATAACGTCATACATGCAAACATCCAAAGCATCATAACATTAGCATAAAGGCCTGCCGACCTCAGTGGTATATTTAGGTGTTTCGCGCAGGGTCGATCCTTTTTTTTATTCATGATGTAGAAGCGGCATCGAAGTGACATTGCAGCACCCCCACCGATGTGGTCATGTGACATCGGCATTGCGATGCTTAGCTCCAGGCCGCGGATCCTATCTCGGTCGCGGCAGCTGCCTCGAGATGGGTACAGAATGCGTAATCGCTCGTGTAATGTTATCGCGCTCTCCAAATGATCAATATTACCCGCAAACGTTCACTGCAGTGCCCTTGTGAGGCCCCTTTAGGGGTTTTAAATCTGTCAATTTAAATATACAATGAAATACGCAATGAGCTTTTTCTGCATTCTGCATGCAGTGGACGACCCTGTACATTTATA
Source organism: Hyalomma asiaticum (assembly GCA_013339685.2). Lineage (NCBI taxonomy): Eukaryota > Metazoa > Arthropoda > Arachnida > Ixodida > Ixodidae > Hyalomma > Hyalomma asiaticum. Next base: position 232,879,347 of record CM023481.1, read on the forward strand.
TATTCGGATCCCTTCAGTTCGACGACGCAGTACCTGTTAGAAAGATTTCATTAATAAATCAGAAGCGTCTCTAAAGGAGTCATTGTTATCTCGTCTATATACGATTGTGATTTGCATAACTACAAGTGTTTTCTGTTACTTGTTGTTAAAATTGTGTATACGCGCGCTTTCGGTGACTCATTCGTCTTTGTTTTTGTTTCGTTACGCGAAACCTCTTTATCTCTGCCCGTACCTTAACTTATACTTTTCTTTTTTTTTTTTTTTTGCGGCAAGCGATGCAGCGCGAGCTTTCTGTGGGCTGATTTCTCGTCACATGCATTTCGAACGAGGCCAAGGTCACGTGGTCTCGATCCGCATTTTCCGCTCAGGCACACCCGAAAAGCCGAAGCGGGCTTCGCGCTGTGCAGGGATCCGTCGGCACGTCGGACGAGGCAAATTTACAGCCCTCATAAAAATCCCAATGATGGGCTTTCTGGAACACCGCGGTGCGAGTTGCTGGACGAGCACAAAGCAGAATATACGACCTCGCGGTTCTTCCGGCCAGAAAGCGGATAGATGTATATAGGTCCGCGTCGCAGCTACCTTTAGTGATTCTGCAGCCAGGCGCGCAGTAATTCGCCTACATAAAGCGAAGGAGAGTGAGTGAGTGAGTGAGTGAGTGAGTGAGTGAGTGAAACACACAGAGGAGAGTGTAAAGCTTAAACAATAAAATTGACATGCGACACGAACACACAAAGTACAACCGTAAACAATCCAGGTAATTTTTGTTCGTTCTTTTGTTTATTTGTTTAGTCGGTTGCCTTCCGCTTCGAGTAGCCTTGCGTCAGAGAGATAAGAGAAGAAGCAGTGGCTGATACAGCTGCATGTTCCTCACGTCGACTTGACTACGTTGCATCTGTTTTGATAACAATGATCAAAGCGATTATTTTTTTAAGAAAGACACACTTTTCGCTGCCAGATCTCGTAGGTGATTCACGCAGGTGCAAATGCTCCCGGGCCCTGGGTGCACTGTAGTGAGGGCGCTGTTTTCTTGTGAGTGAAACGCATTGGTGCTGGTAGCTCGTCTGCTGCCTTCACCTTTTAATCACCTTTCAAAGCAACTTACAGGCCATAACATCTATTGCTCCCGCAGCTATAAATTTCTTCTGCCACTAGCTTACGGTTGCATCTTTGCAAAATCTTGCCGAACTTCATGGCAATTTATACTTCAATCGGATAAAAAAAAATCATTTTAGTTAGCTATCCGTGTAGTTCACATCGCTCATACCAATGAATCATTGCAGTTTGAACAGAGCTCCTCAGCGAGGACGATAGCGCGCATGCATACAACGCTCGTGCCTGCCACTTGAGGCAGAATGCTTCCCTGTAGTTACGCGATATACCGAATCAATTCAGGGGAGAGTATACACAGAGCGTCCGCTTCGGTTCTTATCATTTAATCATTTTACAGCCTTTGCCTGCTCATCGGTTGCCTGTATGAAAGGCCGCGTTCATAAAGAATTTGAGTCAACGCGGCTCTCTCTGCCTGGGCGCATAAAACGTGAACGGAGCATACCGTCAGCGGCGCTCGGCTGTAACTAGTTTTATATGTCTGGTGCGTCCACAGTTTATTGCACAAAATGCGGCACGGCTTTTCGGTGCGGAGCTCACAAATGCGCTCGTAGGTAGTTAAAGGTTATCCTGTGCGCGATGTGACCCAAGTTTTCGTATCCAGGTTGGAGCTGATAGAGCACCGACTACTGTATAACCTGATTATTTGAACTCTTGTAGCGCTTCCTTGCAAGCTTCCGCTACGCTGACACCCGCCGGTTACTGTATAGCCTGATTATTTGAACTCTTGTAGCACTTCCTTGCAAGGTGCCGCTACGCTGACACCCGCTAACAACCATTCAATGCCACGTACACTGGAAAAAAAAAAAAAATTCGGATGTGGCAGAGACCGTGGTAGGTATAGGAATAAAGTGCCGCCTTCCTGGCTCAGTTTTGGGGAATGTGGGAGAAAGGTTAGATGTGAAGAACCGTGGACATAACGTGAGCAGCACTCCCACTGAATGGAAGGGCTGCTCACGTAGAAGGTCTCATACGAGGCAGGGAGTCCTGGATCTGCGCTAAAGTGAAGAGCGCCCTTGAGAGCCCACCTCACGTCCACGCCCCCGCTTCAGGCTTTCAGAGCTATTTATCGTGATGCGGTAGGCACTGCGGGGCCGCTATATTGTAGGGGAGGTCTAGAGGAAGTGCCGCATCGAACAAGAGGAGCCGCATTTGCAAGCTTGGCAGGTCAGTTCTTGAGGTTACGGGGATGTAGAGCCTATCGATTGCGGTTGATGTCGGTGGCCCACATGGTTCCATCCGCGGTCGTCTTTGGGCTGTGTGGGACCTGCATGTGGGTGGGCACTTGGACGATCAAAGCAGCACCTGTTATTGACTGTGATAACTTGGTGCACCTTCGGCGGAGAAAGTAACCGGAAAATAATTGAGAAGCGCGAAGGATAGCGCGCTCACAGTGTAGATTGCAGTTGTATCAGTTTATAAGCTGTTGAATATATTTGCGACGAGTAGGAAGTCGGGACACTCACAAAGTCAACACGAAAGTGTCTACTTTCCCTCGGAACTCTTCATTTGGAGTGACGTCGGTGTTACAATGATGGATGGTGGCCGGTGATATTATGAACAAGGTATCTTCAGCGGATTCGGAGTAACGTGTGTCTCCCAAACATATGCACGAACACGTATACCTCAGTGTTCAGCGCGAGTTTCGAAGCCCATTTTGTTTCAGGGTGCTCGATCTTCCGAGAGAAAAAAAAAGGGGGGGGGGCGGGGGGGGGGAGCTTACGGGAAAAAGTCTTTCTTGGCGACAATGAAGCTTAGGACAAAGTCTGTGGCATGACGATAACCTCACGACAACGACGTTCTTTATGTAACACGAAGTACTGGCGCACAAAGTAAACGCATTTTGAAAATGTTACCTGTTGTCACAGTTTGGAGATGCCCCAGCCCCTAATCCTGTTTCGCCAGCAATAACTGTTACGTCATGCTTCGCGGCTGCATTCGTGGTAGCGCGCTCGCAGCATCCATGACTATCTACGGAAGGTTCGACGAAACTGTTCTATGTTAGTTTTAATGCACACGGTCAACGCCACACGAGAAGACGCGGTGGAAAATAACGCGCAGTCGTGGTAGCCTGCCTGTTTTATCTTGTCCTTGTTAGGAGCCGCTGACACTTATTTCATATACCATCTCACCCTATATTTTCTCTTGACTCCTAATGAAGAGCTCCCTGTTTTGATAGCGCTTCATCGCGATGCTGTCTACGTTTGTTTTACTGTTCTTTATAAAAACGTGAACGCTTCTACTTCTGGTCTGAGTTGGGCTCCCGTGCACGACCCACCCAGAAAATGGGCATTTAGTATTTGTAACACTTAAATGAATGGGCCTTATCTCTGAAGATGAACCTTAGGGAGCACAACCGCTGCTTGAAAACCGTGTACTTGAAAAATTAAGGTGCCGCGCCCAATATACGGTGTCTCAGTTAATCTATAGGCGAGTTGTTGTTCACTTAATTTTTTTTAATTGGCCATGAAATAAATCCTCAAAAGTTATGTCGGCGGCCGAAGAGCAAGGATGGCCGAGCACCGTTTACATATCCATAACCGTATTTAATGGAGGTTTAAAGAAGTTTCCGGGTCTTTATCAGCGTGCCGCAAGAACATTAGGATACACATCGCAGCGAGAGATACTGCAGTTTAAATGTGGTCACTTAGGGTCCCTCATACGCTTCTAAAGTACACGGGTGTTTCGCATGTAGCATCCACGCAAATGCGGTCGCCATGGCCAGGAATCGAACCCGTGTCCCCGAGCTTAGGAATGATACAGTTTGGCTGCTAAGCTACCACTGCGGATAGTAAAGGCTGTTGCTCTTATTTCCTTTTATAAGCAAGCGTGCATACCCCGTCTGTGAAATCAACGACGTTGTGTATTAAAAGCTTGTTATGTACGTCCCCGCGAGGGAAGCGAGCGCCAGGAGAGGGAGGCGCGTAGAGAGAGAGTAGAGAATCGCCCGCCGGGAAAATGATGCAACGCCAAAGCAACGCCAGCAAACAATAAGAGCCAAATACTGGATGCTCAGTATTGCCAGAGATCACATAGAGAGCACACGTATCCAAGCTGGTTATCGATGAAATCCCTCCAGAATATTTCCGTGGCTCCCGCATGGATCCGGGCTTTCTATTCGGTCTAGCGCCTGCGGACTTCGCGCAAGCGTAGCTGGGCTTCCAAAAGGGCTTCACGTTCTCTGGGAATTTTCTTGGGAATTTCCTGCCTTGCGTAACACATCCGCATTTTTGCAAGTCGCCTAGTACGTCTCTCAGTAGTCCGCTTGTCTTGAAGAACCCTCACCCTCACCCCCCCTCCCCCTCTTCTCCTTTTACGTCATATTTAAAGTCATATTTAAAACATTCTACGCGTAGTGCATGAGAAATTCGCACCCACACGCCTGCGCGTAACCTACGTTCAGTGAGTAAAACGTCACTGTGATTTTTTGACATCTCGACTAATATCGGTTGGGACACCATGTTCATCCTTACGCATTATACCGGCTCGGAAAGACGTAGAATCACTGTTACGCCTTCAGTAAATTTATGTGGAATTGCACAGAATCAAGTTCATTGCCGGAAAGAAAACTTATGAGAGTTTGCTAGTCTACTTGTATGGTATATCAGTGCTAGATCTTGTTCGCAACCATGAGCTATTACAGGGACGCAATGTTTCAGTTTTCCAAAGAGTGCAGAACGCCTAATTTTCTGGGCGTGATGTAGAGCTTTAGTGGATGCCAAGAGACATCGCTTTTTTAGTGAACGACCGGGAAATATACGAACTGTATGCGAACAGCAGAACGTATGAACGATCGTAACTTGCACCTCTGACGTGGCTGCTTCTCTTTATTCATTAAGCAGCGCGACAGATTAAAAAAAAAAAAAACTCATCACGCAAATATCTTTGTGAACCGTGGTTACATGGTTCAGCGAAAGAAAGTACACGGGGCTTAACTCAAACTCAAGCGATCTGTTAACCTGTCGAGAAATGTGCTCCTTCACTGGCTCCAACTGTTGTTGCTGCCTTCACGAGCCATTCAAAAGTTGCGTGCTTTGAATCCTCATCGCGCTCAACCACTTGGGGGCATCTGGCTTGAACTGTTGTCCGTTTTCTGCACAGAAGAACAATAACTGCATACCCGCCTTGTGGCCCATTCGAGATGTTCAAAACAGGACATTATGAGCAGCTCGGAGTTTAGAAAAAAATATGTGCGAAACAGCTTCAAAGTACCAAAAGTTGATTCATCCTCGTCACCTCACTTCCAAGTGAACTACTTTGGCTATGCTCCTGAATATGCGCGTAAGTGTAAACCCGCGTGGCGCCAGCATATTTGCAGGGTTCTCTTCAGTAAGAAACTTTCCCATCATTAATCGATTCTGCCGGGACTTCGTACGTGTAAGCGTCCTGCGGGAGAGGCAGCAGTGCACGATAATCGGCACGAGCACGTTGGGCCATCGAGGCAAAAAATCGAACGCCACTCACGCACACGCCTTTCCTCGGCTTCTGCATGCTGCATCAAATGATTGGATCATCCAGCAGGGCTATACAAGTGCGCCTGAATCGCGTACTTTTTCTGCACTCTTCTTCAACTTTCTTTTTGAGCGGTAATTTCTTCGCCCCTGGAAGAATAAACATCGTGAAGCCGAGAGACGCGCGCGCTTATACGATCGCTGTGGGGCCCTCGGCGATTAGCAGCGGCCGTTGGCTGAAGAGACTGATGGTGAAGATTCGGCGGCGTCGAAAGTCTCCTCTGCGACGTTAAAAAACAATGCATGCAATGGCGCACCGGCAGGGGCTCTCAATCCTCAGCAATCACTCATCAGGAAAGAGCGACGCATGCGCGCGGCCCCTCTATAACGCGCGTAGAAGGCTTCCTGATGCTCAACGGCATGGTGGTCGGCACAGTCTGAACAGCAGATGCATGTACACGGGTGTTCGCGGGCGAGGGCGGCGCACGGAGAGGCCCGTGCCCGTCTTAGACGCACTTTGGTCGCTGCGCGAGAGCCGTGAACTTATACGACGGCTAGAAAATGTCGGTCCCCGCGTGGTGTTTGCTATTTGCCGCGCTCGAAGACGCTGCTCAAGTGCTGCTGCGTGCTTGCCGTCCTGCTGCTCGTCGCGCTCAAAGTGCACGGCGGCGGTTGCATTTGAGTCCGTTTGCTTTTGTTGTTGCAGTCGCTTCTGCAGATTTCCGTTCTTTTCACAATTCCTCGAAGAAGCAGTAGCAAACAGCATCGTGCGCGGCGAGAGAAAGCCTCGCACTGTTTTTGTCCTGTTCGCTTTGCCACCGCGCAAACAAGGAGGGGAGGGTGTCATTTCGCTCGAAGAATCCGCTGCCGTGCTGTCCGCCGTCCTCGCGGAAAACATGAGCGCAGGAAGAAGCCTTAGCGGGACTCGGCGTTCCTCTGGGCTCGATCAAATACGGCCGCGCTCGTCGGTGGCCGGCTTGTTGCTGCACATTTCCAGCACTCGGCTATTTGTTGCCGTCGCGCTCTACCAGCGTGCGCCCCCCGCTCTTTCCTCGACGCTTTTATGTGAACACGACTCCCCCTCGGTGTTGCTTTTTTTTTTTCTTTCGTTCACGCCGAGCCCCTCCTGACCACACGGCGGCCTTCTTCGACGGCGCGTGGGCAGTATATCCAGGCTTTCCGTGCTGCCGGCATTTGCTGCTTTTCGCTGTCTGAGTTCTGCGCATGTCCATCTCGGTTTTTGCCTCTACCCTGTTCTTTCTGGCCTCGTGGGCTGGCCGCCGTGAGCTAGCGTCACCGATGGGGTTGTTTTGGGAGCAGCCTATGTTCTCCCCCCCCCCCCCCCCCCCCCCACGTTGTTTCCGATCTTTTCCACCTGCACGGGGGCCCTAAGGCGGTACCCAGTATTTACACACTTGTTCATTTGTTTCGTCTTGAAAAAGTAGAAATACCTTTAAGAATGACACACACACACACACACACACACACACACACACACACACACACACACACACACACACACACACACACACACACACACACACACACACACACACACACACACACACACACACACACACACACACACACACACACACACACACACACACACACACACACACACAATGCGCTGTGACGCGAGCAGCGCATCACAAAATATGTCGCAGGTGCGTGTGCATGTTTGGCAGCAAATGCCGTCTAAGCGCGTAAGCACGGTGGTGCGATGTGTGCAGCATGGGCTTAAATGTGACCTTAGCACAATTATTGCCATAATGGTGCGGCTTTCAGAACACTCTTCTACCGGCGGGCTTGGGCTTCGTGGTGTCTGGCTGCCACTTGCAAATTGCTTTAGTAAAAATGACGCTATTTGTGGTTTTCTAACTGATGATTCGAGAACATCAAGAAGGCGCTAAAGTAAAGGTTAGAGAGAGAAAAATATTCACCAAGTTAGCCCAGAGGAATGTACGAAGAAGTAATAATTCATGAATAGCGCAAAGAGGTCGAAATTACGCCTAAATGCCCTTGCTTCAACGGCCTAAAACCTGAACCCGAAGTGGTCTTACACAAAGAAAGAAAGAAAGAAAGAAAGAAAGAAAGAAAGAAAGAAGGAAAGAAAGAAAGAAAATGGTCGACACGAAAAAGCGTGCTGTTTAAAGGAAAGAGAGAAAGAGAGAGAGAAGAAGGTTGTACGTGAGGGTGAGATGGCACTAAAGCAAAGTAGGGTAGGGAGACTCAACAGTGGTGCACATCGAAGAACGACTACGTCTTCCATAGAAGCCACTCCTCCCTGCCAGGTAACAAACACAGAACAACATATCACACGGTACAATATCTAGTGGCTAAGGTACTCGGCTGCTGATCCGAGGGTCGCGGGATCGAATCCCGGCCGCGGCGGCAGCATTTCGATGGAGGCGAAATGTTGAGGCCCGTGTGCTGTGCGGTGTCAGTGCACGTTAAAGAACCCCAGATGGTCGAAATTTCCGGAGCCCTCCACTACGGCGTCTCTCATAATCAGAACTGGTTTTGGGACGTAAAACCCCACAAAACAACAACACACGGTACAATAATGCTGCAAGGTAACGCGGGGCCGATTTCACAAAACTTTTTCAGCGTGTGTGCTTCTTCTAGTTGGCCGGCCAGCTTCATGAATGACACATCCGGCATCGTGATTGATTGAAATAGTGCCTTGCGAACATTTTTAGCTCAATGCTTTCTTGTGGATACGTGCCCCTGGGTCGCATCCACGAAAAACACTTACGATAAGAATGTTTGTAAGAGAATCACCACGTTGCCAGAACGTCACCGGCGCCTCCCGTGGTTGCTACAAGCGTACTTCTCTGGCTCGCAAAACGCGCGGAGCGAAAACGAAACGAGCGTTTGCAAAGCTTATCTTGTTAAAATTAATTAACATATAGTTCGAGCCGTGCATCCAATCTCGTTTTAGGCGCTAAGGCATATCCGAAAAACTGCGTTGATATTACGTTTTTGATAACTGAGTCTTCCCGAAAGCGCGGCTGGGCATGTAGCCATATTGGCTGAGAAATGTCAAAGAAAAACGAGGTGTGTTGCGCCTGCACACAGCCGGAAAAGTTGGGTTCATTAGGAGCGGCTGTCTCAATGCACATTTCAATTTAGTCAGTTGCACTAACTGCATTGCGCTTTGCCTATGCAGCTGCCGTCATCAATATAGTGCGCACGTCCATTAGCGTTCCTTCCGAGCAGATTTTACACAAATTGCTGGGATACACTGAAGAACAAAGTTAACGTGTGTTGAGAGTCAAGCTAAAGCTATTCACCAGTCATCCGTGCCTAGTGGGCGCCGAAAATATTCGCGTGCAAGCGTTGTTCGCGCTGCAAGCAATCTGTCCCTCGCAAAGAAGCTTATAGAACTACAAAGTAATGCGAGCGAGCGCAGTTAGTGTTCTTAGTGATGAGAAAATAATCCGCGACAATGGGCATGTATAAATGGCTTTTAGGCATAACAAAAGCACAAAGATCTTTAGGTACATTATTCTATAATAAGCCCATTCGTTGTAGAAGTGTAATACCTGTTTTGCGACAGCGTTTTTGCATAGGACATGAAGACGGCAGAACTCGTTTTGCGTGTCAAATTAAGGACTTATATATACACTAATTCATTAGCAATGCAGCCAATGAAGGAGCTGTTAAGGTCGCGCATTCGACTGCTGGCAGCGGGGGCCATAACCTGAGGATCTGGAACAAAAATTAAGTAAAAAGAAGGTTTATAGTTAGACTCGGAATCAAGAGCTCCAAGTGATCAAAATATTTTTGATTTCTTTAGTGCGGCATATGGTAGCCAGCAAGTGCTTTAGCACGCAAAGTAGAAAGCTTTATATCTGAGAGCTAAACCCATACCAGTCATTCACCAAAGTCGGACTTCGTCTGTGTAGACCACCCGAGCGAGACAAGAAGATTGAATATGTGTAATACAAAGCTGGCCATTACCGGAAAGTTGCGTCATAGATAAGGCCAACAAATCCAACTGGTGACACTGCGTTCGTGTTAATTTTCGAGGTAAGAAAATCTTACCTCGAACGCTCATCGTGCATAAATCATCAAGACTTAAGCCTGACCACATTCCCCACGTTCGCGTGCAAGAGCCAAACGTGGAAAGTAACGTTTACACGAGTGAAGTGTTATCATTATTTTTAAATGATTGTTTTGCTTCATGATGTTTTCAGTTGCACTAAATTGAAGTCTGTGTGCAATGAAGTTGCGCTTACTCCCCTTACGCCAGTGGAGCTATAAAAGGATTCCTTAATCTTTGAAACTGATAAGCCTCGAATTCTTCTTTCTGCTGCCATGGTGTTCGAGCACTTGAAGTGGTGCTCAATAAAACGCCGTGTTCATTGAACAAGCGCGGCGGGTAACAGTATGCACCTTTTTGCTGCGGAAAGCATTCTTAACGTTTACGTTTTTATACTCAAGAACACCATGTTGCGTGTTGTGCCCTGTTCCGAGAACGCTCCATGAAAGCCAGCAACGCATGAATATTTGACAGCACGCCCATGTGCTAGAGTACACAAGCCCGGGCGATCTTAATCATTCCATTCGCTGGCATGTTTCACAACATCGTGAGATCACTGACCTGATCGATTGCGTCCTTTCTTTCTCACTGCCCGCTTATTCTTTCTTGAGGCGAGGTTTGCGTGCCGCGTCGGCTGGTCTATATATAACGCGAAACATGAGAGATAAGGAGCACCGAACACTAAATGCGTGCGCCAAGTCCCCTTGTATATTTTAGAGCAAAATCAATTTAACGACCATAGGCGCGGGGACGCGCGGCCAGCCGTGCCGCGAGGGTGCGCTTCGGCGGCCAAAACAGATCGGTGAGCGAGGCTATATCCGCCTGGCCATTGCGTGAAACAAAGAGGTACAGCGCGCGCGAATAGGCCTCTCCAGCGCGCGCCTTGGATTCCCGGTGCAAGCTGCGCGTATAAAGACGACACGGTTCTATACGCTCGGCGAACGAGCCCAAGAAGCAGTGCATGTCCTTGTCCAGTGACGCCGAAAGCGCAACGCGGCGACGGCGTGACGCGAGAGCTGCGCGAAAGGTCGCGCGGCGAGGCGCGCACGCGATTCGCTGTCAGCCGCACTGCGCGGACACTCAGCGGGCCTCGGGCTCGAGCTACAGCTGCTTTCCGCCGGTGTAGCGGAGACGACTAGAGCACCGACACTTAGGTTTGCGCCTTCGTTCCTTCTTTTTATTATTATTATCTTTTGAAATGTGCACGTTCGCCAAATTTCTCGCAGGCCGTTGGTATTTACGAAGCTTGGACGTTTCTTTCTGCGAGTTGTGAAACGTTTCTGCGCTCAAACGAGACCTGAGTGAGCGTTCTGTGAGGGAGATTTACAAGTGACGCATGAAAAGATGTAAATAAACAGAGAGAAGAAAATTGCAGTGACACGGTACTAAATAACGCACACTACAAAGATAATGGCTCGTTTTGCCATAATTTATGTGTAATACAGGTAACGGCTCACGCTTCTAGTTGGAAAGGAATTTATTGAGGCGAAAATAAGATGATGCTATTTCAATAGGCACCGACCACGATTACGGCGCACCTCTTTTGGCACATATCGTGCAGTAGGGGCTTTTTGGAATGTTGTGTAAGGGATTACGCGGTGTTGGAGAGTGTTTTCAATTTCTGTGGCATAAGAGAATTCACCACGAACTTATAACAGTGTACCATTTTGTTTCTTCCTACTAATCCGCCCTAAGAAGGGCGCATGCGTAGTTCAACACTGCGTGCTTATGTGTTTGTACGTTTTAGCATGTGTGCGAGTGAGATTGTGTGTGCATGCTCACGCGCGCGAACGCTAAGTGCCACGGAAACCCGAAGACGTGACATGCAGACATATCGGGTTAATCAAGGGATCACTCTGTAGCATCGAGCACAAGTCCACGTTTATTCGTCAAAAGGTTCCGTCCTTCAACTGGCTGAAAGTATACGGCCAAGTTCTGATACAGCACTTGATACCGGCTTCGCTTTTTGAAGTGATGAATATCAATCGGCATATTTGCTCTAGTAATGGCGAGGCAGGTAGGTCAACGCATTATAGCTACACGAGTAAATTCTCTTATAGGTGTTCCCAGCAATGGTGCTAAACTTAAACTGTGGTATCGGCTCGACGTTATAACAATGTCCACTTGGCTCTTAGTCTACAAAATCCTGTATTCGGGCCAAAATAAATGGTCAGATGAAAAAGGAGCTGATGGAAAATCACGCTAGTGTAACGTGACCTGTAATCAAGACCGCTAGTGTACGACCGACTACTCAAGCGTGGCGAAATTGTATTGCTCCATTGCCATTTAGCACTTCTTTCTGAAGCTGACAGGTATCATGCTAATTTAGCCTGGTGATAAACGGAAGTCTCAACTGATCCGACTTTAGAATCTCTTGAAATGGCAGCCCAGCGCGCGTTGAAGAACTCCTCCGAACGATAGCGAGAATACACAAGGCGCTCACTGTGAAAGAAAAACAGACTGAAGAAGCGCGGAAGGAAACGTAATGAGTTCATAAGGTTTTCGCGAATATAATTCAAATAACTTCAGTTCGTTTTTTTTTTCTAAATTAGGCATGAACGCATTAACAAAAAAAAATTACTTAGAAGAAGGGATGAACCAAAGAAAAATAAAGCGAAGTAGTGGCTCACTTAGCAACAAGATTTAATTAAAGAAAAGCGAAACAGACGCACCTATGCGAGCTTGCTTCAATTAGAAGGTGCAATCAACTTAACCGGCACTGAATTAACGGAAGTGCATCCTACCCAAACTCTTTTCACTCGAGTTCGAAGCCTCGCTCTTTCCCTGCGGCGTACCCTTTCTGGCTACCCACGCACATTACACGCACATTACACGAAGGTCCCCATATACGAGACTACGAAGCACACATCTCCCTGTATATCGGTTTCTATGTTGGGTTCGAATTGGGGTTTCATTGCCTCTCGTTTTATCAACTTCCCTTTCATCCTCTTGCCTTCGAGTAAATGCGATGACTGACGTTATATTATATCGGAAAAATGCAGTACGAGACAAGTAAGCGACGCACAAATGCTCTCTCTACGTCCCTACCGCCATACTACGGCCATTCCTGACGCCTCCGCTTCGAACACCTTCGCTGCTGTCGTGTTTACAAAGCACATTTTAATAGGAGCCTTAAGTGCTCCTACTTGGCTGCTATTTTCATCGGTGCCACCGCCGTGCTTCGTCCCCCGCCCTTCCACGTTCTTCGACCGCCGGAGCAGTTCTTCGCTTCTGCCCTCTCCTTCGCTGTCACCTTTATATGGCGCATTATGGCCTAATGACCAATGCGCCACTAAAGCCCAATTTACCCGCTGTTCGCTATTTTTACTAGAGAGCCGCATTGTTTGTGCTAAGCACGTCAATTAAGCAGCGCCCACTCACCATTGCGCTTGACCGGTTTATTTTCTTTTGCTAAAGAGAATTGCGGGGTCATGTGAATCCAAAGGTGGTTGTTGTTAATTCTGCAAACGGCTCTAAATGCCGCTTTCGCGTAACGTCCGCTGGAAGGAATGACCATCGGCGTGTCGCCAGTGCAGCAGTTTACAAAACGATGGGCGATGACGCACTCCTTACCAAGGCTGTGTACGGGCTGCAGCATGGCACGGCCATCGTCATTATCATGAACAAATCGTCGTGACCCTGACGAGGTCGTATTTGAAGATGCAAAAGCTTTACGGCCACATCATCGAAACGCGGCACCATTTTTAACAAAACTTAGCGTCGTTCTGGCAAATTTGCCCACGCCAGATTCACTTATTCTCGTGATATTTTAACAATGAGGAAGAATGGTGCGTTTAAAAAAAGATTTACGGAACTAATATTATCAACTGGTCATATAAAACAGAGAGGCATACAAGTACTACGCACAAAAGCGTCCATGTAACCAAACGGCGTTGCGAGAAAAAAAAAAAAAAAGAACGAGCAACGAGTAAAAACAGCCCAGGCTCACGTGGTGTTGGAGCGCAAAAGAAAGGGGGGGTCGCGAGATCCTTATCTTCTTTTTGTAATACTATCATATCCTCAGTATTGCGCCCTGTCGCTTAAATATTACCACTTTGTCAGCTATAGCAAAATACTAACGAAATTTGGTGATAAAGTGTACGACATCCTTTGCCCCTCTCCGTTATCAAACAGAAAAGCGTTGGTAACCGTAGATGAGCGACACTGCGAAGGATGGGCTAAATAGCGTTTGACTCGCTGCGCAGCAGCTAAAAGTAGTTCAGATTTGTCTCTTTCTCTCCCTCTCTCCCACACAACCATATTCTTTCTCAGAACTCCACGTATATTATGCACAAACTTCGAGGAGGAAGGAAAAAAACACGCATCCACTTGAAGGAATCTAGTTCTCAGGCGAACATAGATAGTGGAACACACTGCTGCCACGAAGGAGGTGGCACGCGACGCTAATCACGCGGAAGCTACAAGCGTGGCTCACACAATGGGCCGATACGCGCAAACCGAAGCCGTACAACCGTCAATCGCTCTCAAAGCCAGTGGCGTCATTGTTCAGTTGGTGACGTGAGGCGTACACGCACGTAGTTCATTATGTCAACGTCTGAGCGCGGACTGTGCCGACTAATATCCTACACGGAGTCCCCGGTCTCCGTTGCTGGGGTGTCGTTTTACTCTTACTACCACTCGGTCTGTGCGTAACAACCAGTGTTCACCGAAGCAAGCATCGAATGACGGCGCTGTCTTGTGCCTGACCAAAATTAACGCGCAAGGTCGGCCGAGTGATAAAATGCGGCCATGTTAGGAAACCCAGCCCGCCGGCGGCGGCCAGAACGGTAACGCGATCCGACGTCCGCTCCGCCTAACGACGCGGCGGGAACCACGGAGACGCCGCCACGTCGCGGTCGGCGCCGTGGGAAGGGAAGGGAAGAGTGGTGCTGGGGTTTGAACCCCAGCAATCAAGCAGGTGCACAGGCCGCGAGCACGAAAGAGCTCGCTGGCGCCATCTCTCGGTCTCCGGGAGAGGCGGCGCGGATCGAAGCGTGCCAGATGCTGTACAACGCGCGCGCGCGCGCGTGGCCACCTGAACCAAGAGGCCAACGTCGGCATCGATCAGCAACAGAGCGCGAGTGGTGCGTACGACTTCCACGTGTCCCCCGGACTCAGTCGTCTCCACCGCCGGTGCGTCCCGACCCGAGCAAGGCACGGCAGCCACGGCTCTACCCGTTTTCCGCACCCGCATAAGCAGCCGCCTGCCCAACATGGGTCGCGCAGCGACAGTAACACCCCCCCCCCCCCCCCTTTATTAGTCAGTTGCTAGCTCGCTCGCATTCATCCCCTCTCCCTTCCCTCCCTTCTTTCTTTTTTTCCCTGTAGACCGCTGCTCTAGAGTTTCACTAGAGAGTGTGGGTGCTTCTATAAAGGATGTTTAGCGAAGTTTGGAAAATCGGTGGTTGACGGAAGCAATGGCGTGGATGGCCTGGAAAAATTTCTTACGGAGGAGAGGGGAAAATGCACTCCAATACTTGGGAATCCGAGGATGAAAGAAGAGGCGTTCTGTTTACTACGTAACAACGCGGGAATATGGGACGATGGCCAGCTCGCCTCGAGTTTTGTACGCGGGTGCTTTTACTTCTTTCTTTTCTCTTCCTTTTTTTTTATTGAAGCAAACTTGGAGAAAACACATAATATGGGAACAGAATTATTAAACAATCGCTTATGCGACAAAGTTGCTTATGGTTTCAAGGCCGTCAGAAGTTACGGGGTGGCCTGAACATATTCTCCATAAATATCTGCTTCAGATGGCCACATTCGCCTTAAGATAGAACTCACAAGAAACCTAGCATCGCACCTTTACGAAAAAAAGAAAGTGACGCTTCAGCTATAATTACCAGCGTTGTAGGGAAATTGTTGCAGGTGATGTTTTAGAGAAACGAGAGACACTTGGGCTTCCAGAAATGATTGCAATGGCGAAGCATGTTTCGCGCATAAGAGAGAGAATGAGACAAGAAGGAAATTCAAGGAGGTGAACTGGAAATAAACTTCCGGTTGGCTACCTTGCACTAAGGAATGGGAAAAGAGAAATAAGAGCTCCCGTCAAACTACATAGCCTGCTTCGAACATGAAGTTGCAACCGGCTTGAGTGGTGTATAAACCTACAAAAAAAAAAAAAAAGAACCGTCATGCGGGCTTCTGAGAAAGACAGCTTTGACGCTAAAAATTCGTCTAAATCTGAAGGATCAAACACCTTTCGCAGCAGCTGTGCACATGGCGAGAGAAACTGCATATCTGACAAATGAAAGCGCCAAAACTACCGCTTTAATAATCGTTCAAGAAAAGGGAGCCAAACAACAATAACAACAATAAAAAAAACCAGATAAACAGGCGATAGATGGAAGTTACTTTTCAGTTGGAGTGCTCGTTATTACGCTTGTACCATTTTAATAAGTTACCATTATTTAATGTCAAACAGCCTTCTTGTCAGTTCCCCGGAGGTCGAACTGGGAATCGCTCACACCCTCACTCGGGTACTTTATATAACTTGTCTAGCCAAGATCCTAGCCTCAGGAAACCTGCTCTAATCAAGATAACGTTTTCAACGACAGTGAGGCTCTGTTTTTCCAAGCATTTGGTTGAGCCTTCGAGGCGGATGACGTAGACATTTTCTTTTTCTTTCATGAATATACCTCCCATATGTCCCACATGGCTCCAGCGACATTCCTTGTTCTTCACCGTTTTTAACGATGTATTCATCGATTCAGGCCTCCATCTTCCACTGAGCTGCTGTTCTAGTTTGGACTTCCGTATGTAGATATGGTTAAAAATTAGTGGTCTATTCATGATCCCGGAAATTGTCACTTGTAAGTGTCTTCGCCTCTGCATTCTACGATGGCCATTCAGCTTTTCACCGCGTTTCTGCGCACTCATTTACTCAGATGGCAGTCCAGGCGCACAGCAATGTCATCATTGCTCGTGACGTCTATAGAATTCTTATGAGGACCCTCTGGACGGCCGCTTTCTCTGAATGTTCCAACCGGCATAACGAGTGTTCGTGCAGAGAATACTGTTGCGATTTCAGATTCGCGGCCAGCGACGAATTCTGAAGAACGTGAATAATGTCTTCGGTGTCTCGCCGGCACTGGCAACACTGGCACTCCATTAGGGGTCTTTTGACGTGGTTAGCTTCACTTTGCGTTTCTATTATGGTGTTATGAACGCCTTGAGCCAACTGAACCAATTGATTACCACTTTGATTCCAGTGAAAGGGCTCAGGAATTGAATGCCAGAAAAGCTGAAGGAATGAAGGAGTATAGTTTGCAAAGTTTTTTGTTAATAGATGTTCTCTACCATCAGTTGACCATTATCATTTTGTAAAGTTTACTATTAATTAGCCGGTTAATAATTAGTTGTCAATAGATAGTCCAGTGGGGTTGTTGGCTGGAATTAGATAAGTGGATTTTGTGAATACGGGGCGAGCGCTACAGAAGCTTGGGCAGAAGATATTTTTGCCATTCATTGATGTTATTTATGTCCACCACCACCAGAACTGGCCGAGAATTTCTCTGACGAACAGTTCTAGCCCAATATATTTTCGTGAATAGAGAGCCTGATTCCCAGTGCATTGTATAGTCTAAACAAGAGAAGCATTAAGATGCGGGCTAGCTGGTATACGTTCATCCTTAGAGACTGGAGAAAAGGAAAGAAAACGACAAGTCAAGCAATGCCAGCGCTCGTCTCGTCGTTTTTTCTTGTCGTTTTCTTCCCTTTTGTTCCGTCTGCTTTTGCACTGATATGGACGTCCTGTCCGAACTAATTTTACCTTCTGCTTCATTGTTCGTTCCTCGTTACATATGGACGCAGTGGAATGTGGTCATTGCTGGAAAAGAGGCTACAGATTTGGCATCTGCGCCGATTTACGCCGGTTTGGCTAAATAACCGACATCCACGTTTCCAACTTTCTCTTATGCACGGTACAACTGGCACAGACGCGCCGGCTGTTTTGAAATATGTACAAGATTCCTCTCTTCAAAATATGTTCTTCACCGGAAAAAAGATGTATTTTGTGCGTACTGCTGTGGGAACAGTATTGTCTTCCAGCTGGACTGAATAGAATTAAGAGATATGTGCAAACACGCAGAAATACGACACGGGTAAACTCAGCACGTCGAGGACGCAGCGAAGCTGCGTAAGCAAAAAGCGTGACAACACAACAGACGCGTCTTGCGGAGGACGAAAAATGAATGACACCGATTATTTGGAGATAGAAGGTAAAAGGAAACAGTTAAAACCCGGGCTTTTGCAAGCCAACACTACGATATGATTATCGGGCGCGTCTTGAAGGCGGAACGGCTTCCGACGACCTAAGGTTCATTAGCGTGCACCTAAATCCAATCACACTCTCGTTGTTATTTATTTATTTTATTTTATTTACAGTATACTGTGGTCACAAAGGACCATGCAGGTGGGGAAATACATAGGTGGACATTTACATGCACAAAAGGGGAAACAAAGCAAACGTACTAACATAGACATAACAAAATCACAAAAAAATTATACAGCTCATAAGAGTGACACATACCATAGCAGAAAAAAATTACGCGAAAATAACTAATATCCCTCCCCATTTTATTTAGTACCATTGCAAGAAAGTCTTTAGCGCTTTGTAGGACTTTTAAACGGGAGCTTAATCCCAGATAATCACTTCCCCCTTTTACTAACCGTCTTTCCGCTGTCTTGGGGAGCAGGAAAATAAAGCACGCAGAATGCGAAAACCTGTGCACGACGAAGTGACTGCGCGTGAATGCATCCACAAACCATAAACATCGTGATAGCTTATATTTATGTCCAGTGCAGGACAGAAGCCTCTCCCCGCGATCACCGATTTTACTCTAGATGATACTATAGATGATACTTCCGCTAAAATTCTGCCCTGTGTTTGTCTAGTATCCATGAGTGAGCGCATAAAAATGGTGAAAGCTTTGCCCAGTCCGACATTGTGTTATAACTGGAAGTGTATCACTAATAGGAAAATTTTAGAGTTAGCGTCTTAGCGTAACGCAGAACTTGGCCTCCGTTGACCGCGGGGAGTAAAAAGAAAACCTTAAGAGTCTTACCGTAAAATGAAGCAGAGTTTTGGGCTTTGTGTCCGCTAAGCTATTTGGCTTAAGGTATAAGACTCAAAATCTCCCGATTCACTGTTGCCTCTGCCCATCCGCAGCGTACCAAATTGCACAGTAACCTCTCTGCCTTTCCTTCATCCCTATCCCCGCTCTCCTCTTCCTCTGATTGTCCTGATTTAACTTAACTAATCTGATTACGAACAAAAAGGTAACGGTAACTCCTTCCCCCCTCTCTTAACTTGCTACTATGCCTGAACAGGAGCTAGATTAACTCATTTACTTCTTACGGTTACGCCCAGTTTATTTACGTATAGCCTTTATTCTTAACCACTTCCTCTTCTTCGGGCTTCAGTTGCGACTTCGTGTCTGAAGGTCGTTAGTCATTACGAAAGAGTGATTCCATGCGCAAGTCCGTACCTAGTGGCACTGCCCGCATCTTCTCCGTGCACCTATCGGTTTCGTTAATTCCTGACGGCGTGTCAATCACACCTTACGATTCATGGCTAACTTGGTACTGGCTCTTGTCACAGCCCCGTGCCCTGCGCTAGCGTCTGATATTCTAAAATGGAAGGAACGTCAGTGCGTCAGTGAGGAGTTCTCATGACGTATACCTAAACACCGGGGCACATAGCTGCGGGACTCACCATTGTCGAAAAAAACAAAAAACTC
The DNA here is from genome assembly GCA_013339685.2 of Hyalomma asiaticum. Lineage (NCBI taxonomy): Eukaryota > Metazoa > Arthropoda > Arachnida > Ixodida > Ixodidae > Hyalomma > Hyalomma asiaticum. The sequence continues at coordinate 232,898,696 of CM023481.1, forward strand.
CTCCGAGCAGCAAGCTAGGCTAAAATTTGCGAACTGTTCGCCATTTAATGCACAGTTCGCTTCATGTATACTTTCTGACAGCAGAAGCGCTTTTAATATCAATGACTGCTTTTTTTTTTCTCCAGTGCCGAGAAACCGGTCGTTCATTGGACGTTTAGTGCTGTTTTGCCAGTTTTCTAAGCTTCAAACGGCGGCTCGACTGCTTCCTTTACTTTCTTAGCGAGCGGACGTCTTATGCACATTTACTTGCGAAAGTGATCACGGTCCACGTACTACAACGATGTTCATCGTTTTAGAAGGCGCTTTGGAATTAACACGAGCAAATTTGGTTAGGCAATCAAGATCCATTGATTTCCTCCGACTCGGCGACTGCTTGAGGCGCTATTCGTTTTCGCGCTGCACGTGTTCTTCGCTTAGCTCCTGCTTCCGCTTAGAATAAAGAACCCGGATTGGTTCACGAAGGCAGTTCAAACAAGGAAGTATATCGAATCCGGAATGTTGCTTGTGCTGCCCCCTTCTTCGCAAGGTTGACACGATAAATTAGCGAGTAAATGACTACATAGGAGAATGACCGTAAAGCAACGGTCAAAAATGAATATGCAGTGAAAAATTAAGAAATCACTGTGATTTTTCAGTTTCGGCACTCTGGTCGCAACGGATTCAAGTAGCTGAGTGGGTGTGTCCAATTAAAATTGGTGACGATGAAAATAGTTGTGAACTTACAGTTGTGCGTGTCAAGGGTGTGCTTAAACGTGACAGTCAGACAGGGGGTGGTCGCTTCGGTGCCGTCCAGTCCCCCAGCGGCGGGAGCCCGTCTGATATCGCGCGGCGCATGCTCTATAGTTGGCAGTGAGGTACATAGTTGCGAGATCTTTGAAAGTGGTAAAGAAGCATCTCTCTACCGCGGTATGTATGTAGGAGTAGCGATCGAAGACACTTTCCCAAAAGGGTTACGACCTCGCGTCAACGTCTTCTGTTATCAAAAAGCTTTTTACAGGTTCGTAGCAGTGGGAATGATTATACATGATGGCTTGGAGAGTTACCAAAGTCGTGGGTGCGAAAACGACCTCAGCTGCGCGATTGGCTCGTCGTTATCACACCGCCTCATTAACGATCTCAATGAGTGGAATTCTGGCGTGACCGCCAGCTATGCAAAATTATTCCCGCGTGAACACCACTTTCAAGGACTCGATTCCAGAGTCGCGGTCGTGAAAGTCCCGCTCTATTTTACGAAGTTGAGATGGAGGAGCTGCTATTGGAAGCTCTACCTTAGACAAATGCGTAGAGAAATAAAAGATGCATTGGTGCTCAAGCGAGCAACCTACCATGGGGCTTCAGGACTGAGCGCTTCCACTGATGCTGCTTGATCGATACAACAATGTCTCGCATCGGTAGTGTTTTGCCTTAGGGGAAGCCCCACCACGGTGTTCTAGTGGCTACGGTACTCGGCTGCTGATCCGAGGGTCGCGGGATCGAATCCCGGCCGCGGAGGCTGCATTTCGATGGAGGCGAAATGTTGAGGCCCGTGTGCTGTGCGATGTCAGTGCACGTTAAAGAACCCCAGGTGGTCAAAATTTTCGGAGCCCTCCACTACGGCGTCTCTCATAAATCAGAGATGGTTTTGGGACGTTAAACCCCACAAAACAACAACAAGCCTTAGGGGAAAAACAAATAGCCAATTTTGCACTAGGGGCAGAAGGCTAGCGAAGCAGATGGGCACTTGGCTGGTACTGGTTTGTCTCCGACAAACCCGCATTTCGTCGTGGTCCGAGGCTTCGGTAAACGCCTCGCAATGCGGGGCACAGCGAAGACTTCTCAAAGTGTCGCGCCGAGATCAGCGCAAAGACGTCCGCGTCGAACCAGATACGGTGGCAGACGCGGCACGCGTGGCCTCGGCTTGACGCTGTCCCACCCCTTTGCGTACTACACTATGCACGTATAGTAGCCTAGGAGCTGCTTGTACGCCACGAGAAGACGCATGCTCTCGTGGCGTGAAGCTGCGCACAAACGCACAGCTTTGCGAGACGCTGTGCACCCGACAAATCGACGCCCACTGTCTTTGTCTTCTTCTGTTTGCACGTGCAACATGTGCGCCCGCCAGCCGCAGTTTTGCCGGTGTAGTAATGGGCTGACGGCATGAGCGCAAGAGAAGAAGTAAGCGCGCGTGCGCACGCCGCACATTGGGCACTGCGTAGAAGTGCACGCGCACTCTTGGCGACCAAAAGTAATGAAGGTGATAGCGTTTGCACAAGGTCGTCGTCTTTATGATTTGGCTAACAACACCCCTCTCAAAAAAGGAAAAAAAGAAAAAAGAGAGAGAAGGAAGAAAAAACACCTTCTCAAATTTGTTTTTGTTTCGTTTTTTCGGTAAGCCACTAATCTTAGGCAAAGCTTATCGCTAGCATGTTCTTCGTTTGTTTGCAATGTCGTCTGCAGATGTCATAGTGTTAGCAAAGATGATGATGCGAAGAGCACCAATTTCACCTCTGGTGGCACATGGCCTCCTGTAAAAGCTTATTAAAAGTGCAACAAAAACGACCATGATCACGCCCCTCTCCTTCAGCCCGCAGCTCCCTGTTTTTCTGACGGCTATCCGCGCACTGAGCACAAGACGACACGAAATGTGTCGCCGTGTGGTCGACCCCCCTCTCCCCCGCCCCCTTAAGATATGCGCGCCCTCGGACGCCATTAAAAACAAACAGTGCTGCAGCCTTGCTTTCGAACATCGGCACCAGGTGGTGTCCAAGAGCGTTTTTATATTTTCTCGCTTTCATATAAATCTATTATTTCAGAGCAAACGAATGTAAGCGATATGTTTATGCTTTTAAATACCTTAAGCTGAAGTCACTGAAACGTCACTTAATAGTACTTATGCCGGCCTGCAGTGTAGCATGACTATTTCGGGAGCGCGAGAACGCTAGGATTTCAAAGAGGCGTTATTAAACGCACACTGAATATTGCGCCGAAATATACCGAAATCGGCATGTTGAATGCAAAGCAATGAAAATTACAACCGCACAGCCCCATATTCTTTTCAAGACCCCTTTAAGTGAGTCCTTGGGACTGCCGCGAAGAATGACTTCGTGTGTTCTTATTGCCAGTGGCAGTCAATAAATGCGTCTTAATGCGTCTTTTGTTAATAGTGCATGAATCGCATCAAGGCCCGCTTGACGTTTGTAATGCGGTTTGAAATGTTCTTTTCTTTTTCTTTTCCCCTCTGTTCTTTGGTCTCGTCTTTTCTTCCCATCCGAGCGACGGATTATTGAGAAGAAGCGGCCCGAATGGGAACAGACGCGTGCGCAATGTCTGCCGCTCTGGCTCGATTTTGCTTTTTCTTCGAGTTAATCCACAAATTAAGCCCCGCGGCGCAAACGGCAATCTGCCAACTCAGACAGCGATGATTAAGCGCAGACGCGGTTCATTTAAGAAGGCAGCGGGCGCCTGACGTCAGAAGCGCGTGTGTATTCCGCTTCTCGAGTGCACAGAATCAGTTGCGCGGGTCCGTTTTGTCCAGTAAGCGGACTCGGAAGCAGTTTGTGCGCTTGCGCTGTCCCGGGTCATACGCGAGAGCATCCGTGTCACGAGTTCTCTCTCAAATGCGAAACCCTTCTGTCAGCCCCTTTTGAAGTGTGTGCTTGCTTTCGGGCTCGCAGTTGAAGCGTGATTAAAGCACATTTAAGCAATACGCATAAGTGCCTTTCCAGCGAAAGCCGCGGAGGTTTCCTTGCTAACGCGAGTAAGGCGAGAGCACCCTGGATTCGTTTACGATGAAATTGCCCGCTAAGACTGGTATTCGTTAGCCCGAAGCCTTCTGACTGACTTACTTTAGTTCTTAATCTTGGTTTTCTTTTTTCCTAAATACCAAACAGCTAGATGAAATGTGCTCGTATGCGCGGTAAAGAACAGCAGTGGCACGAAAAAATAAAACGAAGCCAGCATATTTAGGGAGATTATTACACATCGTACAGTTTCTAAGTAGAATACGTCTGACAAATCCGCATGGATTTCTTTCATAGCTTCGTGCTGAGTACAAATAAATGAATTTTTTTTCCTTCCATTGATTTCATGGGCTTCTACGCAATGTATTTGGCCCTATTCAGTGTTTCACTGATTCGAGTTGTCGATAAGTTCGTCTTCATCTAGCTATCTGCTAACCTCTCGGTTAGTTTATGCAGCATAGCGACCACCACTTAAAGGCTTCGGTCTTAATTTCGGATCCCAGACTAAGATGAATCTTTGACTACTGGAAAGCCTGCTTTCTGACAAGTGCGTATTCATTTTCGTTGTATATGTGTATAAGTTCATGGGACGAATGGGTTAACGATTTTTTTTTTAATTTAAATGTAAACACTTGTTAAGGTAGGCTACGTTAAAGCCGGCTATCCCATCGTCATGATATTGAAACTGAGAACCGTAAACACACATACGAAAAAACAAAAACCCACGAGGATGAGTCAAAGCATAAGAAAAAAAAGGACTATGTACAAACTACGTAAGCATGATGGGTAGCGTGTAAAGAATACCTCTAAGGGCAGAGTTCAATGCATGCAGAGTGGACACACATATTACCGCGGATACGGTTCCTACAAATATTTCAATGCACTGGCATACAAAATGTCTGTGCGATATGCCAACGCATAATAAGAAGAGGAAATAATGACATTCACAGACAGTTCATTAGGTTTGTGTTCATTAAAATCTCTCGAAGGTTGTCAGGGTGTGACCACGGTCCAAGCACTTTACTCAGTGCGAGAGGTCCTCTGGTCTCTCAGTTGAACGCGCTGTGGGCACTCTATGATGGCATCGTCCACTGATGCGTCAGGATTATCACAGTGATCGCAGTGCAGGGACATTCTTCGTTTGATTCGGCACATGAAGTGAGGCGCGTATGCAACGTCAGAGCGTAAACGATGCAAGAGTGTGTCAAACGTACGATCGATCTTCTTATTTGGTGTAAACATTAGAAGTGGATTCACTTTATAAAAAAGTGAAGACGTTGTATTGTCATCAAACCATGCGACCTTCCATAGTTGGTGGCGCAGAGTGGAATGTTTTTTGCACTGTATGCGCTGCAGTGGCTAATTTCTCTGCCGCCTCATTTCCCGACACTATGACGTGACTCGGTGTCCACTGAAAAGAAACCTCTTGAACAGCCGTGGAAGCGATGGTGATTGTTTTTAGAATTTCATATATCGTGCTATCGTCCATATGAAAATAAAAGTCCTTTATCGCTTCTAGCGCTCCTTCCGAGTCGGAATATATCATCCAGTGATCAGTGCGCTTGTCTCGTTGAATACATTTAAAACGGTAGGTTCAGACATTGAAGAAAAAGCGATTACAACAACAACAACAACAACAACAACAACAACAACAATAATAATAATAATAATAATAATAATAATAATAATAATAATAATAATAATAATTGAGACTTTGCAATGCTCGCAGTCGAATGTATGGACGTAATTATTCGCGTGCTCGACCACTTCCACGAGGGTTAATTAGCGACATCACAGTTTGAACTACAGTCGTTCTTAAGGAGTCATGACACGTTAATGAAAAAAAAAAAAACTGGGCCCGTAGCATACACTTACATGAAATATTCCAGGTATTATCAATAATGGGAGTGAAGTTGTCCCGAGTTTGCGCTGCGAAACGCACATACATTTTCGTGTCATAATATATATGCATGCCAGAAAAAAATACTCGGGTAAAAAGCAAAAATAAATGTTCTACTAAACGGGAGCAAGAGAAAAAGAGAGAGAACAGTCCCACTTGAGTAAGCTGGGATGTTGTCGGTAGCTCTTCGTTATTTTCCTTCCGGGGATTCATTTCGTTGGTATGCTGATACGACGGAAGTTATACCAATGCATCCTTCTGCTTTTGCGGAGTGTTCAGTTTCTCGCTAAGTGCAGTGAAAAGTGGCGCTGCAGTCGTCGAACAACCATGGATGGAATGGATAGCTCGTGCCGTGGATGGGGATTTGTTTATTCATACTTGGCATTTACTGCATACGACTTCTTGCATTTCTATTTCGCATGCTTAGAAACATTAAATATCGACCTTGTCACCACTTGTTAATTATCAGCTCCAGCAGCTTTGAGACAAGATGAACAACATGCGGGAAAGCAGGGGAACGCGTTTAAAAAAAAATCGCACCTTATGCCTTTGAGTAAGTCGAAGTTATATGAGGAAGACGAAGTTGTGAAATCCTGTCGTAGGCTACTCTAATCAGGTTCCGTGATGTTCTTTAGTGTAATTGTGCAGTTTTCGCAGGCGTATGATGCCAGTCGTCATTGCGATAGTTTTTAATATACGTGCAAACTCTGTTTAATTATGCGGTCACTTCAGCTGCCGCATGGAGTGTAGCGCTTTCTTTTGTTGTTTTCTTTTGGGGGGAAGGGGAGTGAGGCAGGAGAGAAATAATTCTTCCGAATACTCTATACATATATGTATACTGTACTATTCGCAAGGACTGAGGTACAGGTAGCTGCTATTGAACAGGCTTCGCTTGCGTGCAAGAACCACGATATGATTATGAGGCACATCGTGGTTGGGGACTCCGCGTTAACTTTGAACACGGAGGATTTCTTGACGTGCGCATGTTAGTTCACGGGTGTTTGAGTGTTTTTGCATATCGAACCACAGAAACATGGCCACCGTGGACGGGAATCGAACCCACACCATCGCGCTTAGCAGCGCAGCACCTCATCCTGCCACGCTGGGTCGGCTACGTCCCGCGTGCAATCAGAATGATATGCACAGAGGCCAAGGACCGCGCGGGACTCGTGCTTGTGCTTGCGCTGCCGACATCGGGAGGTGTATGCAGCCTCGCGAAAAACTGGTTGAACGTGATGAGCGTACGTGGCTTCATTTCCAGATGTCTGTTCTCACATCCAGCTGTTTGTCGCTTTGTCGCAGCCGCCTTGGCGTCAGCGGCGTGTGCTAGACCAATGTCTTATCCGCTGAGCAACAAATGCGTGCACGTGTGACTGAGAGTTCTACACAGCACGGCAAACAAGGAAGAAAAGTACCAGAATTGCAATGTTAACAAACGGGGCCTCGATTCCTAACATTAAGAGAGAGCGCTTAAATTTGAACGCCATTTCCTCATATACATTCTGGTAACCGGAAGGCCGTTTATTAACACATTGGGCAAATAAGCGTTATCGTAGCAAGGCCGTGGACATCGCTAAGTGATCTCGCTGTAGCTTGCTCTTAATGAAGCGGTGCAACATACTCATGAACAAAACAACAACAACAACAAGAACGGCCGAGTTGGCGCTCAAATTGATGTTTGCAACATTCGATTCGTTTCAGCGAAATACCGAACTTGGAGAAAAAAAAAGGGGGGGGGGGGGGGGAGGGCTTTTGTTGTTACTTTAATAAGGACGATAACAAAAGAAGGTTTGCGCGGCGGAGCCCGAAAGTGACGTGGAGTTACCAGCTGATACGAGCCGTTACCAGCTGTTGTGCCGCGCAGCGATCTTATCCAGCTGCTGTCGTTGGCGTGGTTCCATATCATGCGTGTGCTTATCAACGCACTTTATGAAGAAAAGGTGTAAGCTTGTGTTTACGCTGCGCTTCCAGGCTCTAACTTTAGTACATATACATAGTGTTAAGATATTGCAGCAAATCGTTGAGGCGGTTCCGCTGCTACAAAAGTCACTGACGCAACTGTATTTATTCCACGAAGTCGGCCACCAGCCGAATAAGAATTGACACTTGCACCGAGCTCCCCTACGATTACACGTTATAGCTCAATTGGCGCTATATCAACCCAAATAGACGGCATTGTACTTTCTTATGAATACGATTTAGAAACTCCGTGTTTGAGCTCTCATTTATGCATGTTGGTTTCATCACTCGCTCTGCCTATTCATATTGACTGCCTAAACAAATGGTGTATTCTCACCTGCGATAATATCGCCTATATATGATTCGAATGGTGTACCCTTATATATCGAATAGCGAGAAGGGAGCGCATGCATGCTGTTCTTTTATTGTTTTTCTTTTTGTTTTTTTGTCGTTGGACCGGTCGCCCCTGCCCGGTTTTGTTCAAATGACACTTATTTCCGCTTCAAATTTCAGCAATTCGTAGGGGAAAGTTAGAAGCTATATACTATACTTGGCGCACGCGTTTTCTCTTTCTTTTTGCTCTAGTAATCTATATTGGACATCCCTAGATTTCTTATTTCTTTGTTCACTCTGTGTGACATGTTCTTGGTAAGCAAAGTTAGTTCATTCAGTGAAATCTGTAAAGAAACATGCAGGAACTAACTGAAATTTTGTTCGGGCACCTTTCACACCAGTTGCGCCGTGCCTGTCAGCGGAACAAACCGGGCCGGTAGCCCTCAATGTGGGTGGGTATACTACGCACACTCACCTTCTCCTCACTGCGATTGACCTACTTATGGAAAGGAGAAGGAATGCCACGTTGACTGATCGGCTGTTTAAGCTGTCCTCGAGTAGTAGTTGAAAAAGTTATGATCCTTGACTTCCACCAGTCTGTACTTTCAGTTCAGCACGTGAACCAACGATTGCTTCTTATGTCTTAAAGTCTTTCGTTACAGTTGATAATAGTGGTACCTGCATATCAAGTGGTGATACGAGTCCCTCAGCTGAAGCGAAATGGGCGAGAAAAGGGAAACACTAAAGAAAACAACACAAAAACGCGTTTAGATGCATGCACTGGACACACCTGCTCAGCGTCGCAAAGGCAAATGCGCTGTTGGCCTTGAGATCGAACACTGTCGGCGCCTAGCGGCGAGTGGACGAAGCCCCCAAGTGTGGAGAGCTCCTTACGTCGTCTGCTAGCCACTGAGCTTTTAGATGCGCACGCATGTTACACATATCCTCCAATATGGTTATTCCCTGAGCCGGTGCAGTGTTGAATGCTTTCAGGTATCATTATCCAAGCATAAAAACACTAGTTATAGTATTATTTGGCTTTGCGCTGCAGCCTTTGCTCTTTCTTAAAATCACTGAGCGCCTGTGTCGTGAGCGTGCTATGTCATCGTCGCACCTCCGGTTCGGCACAGCTATTTCAGTTTGGCTGCTGGTGCTGTACATTTCAAGTGTACGGATAGTGAACTTGGCGTCCTTCTGAATAAGTCAAGCGGGAAACATCAACGTATAAATTCAGTGCTGCAGCGATATCTTTTTTTTTATTTAAGTGTGGGAGAACATGGGAATGGTAGCGGTATCGGTCACGATATGTTATGTGAGCATGACAGGAAATAGCACACTTTTTTCGCTTTGAGAACACATTTTTATGCGCATAAAAAATAAACCTTGTCACCGTCCCGCAAGTAATCATGCGAAGCGATGCGTTTGAGCATTAAAATGTTTACTTAATACAGGCTTGTGTCAAATATCGTGGCGGCGTATACAGTCACGTAGCTTGGCTAACCGAGCCAGTTGACGGCCTTGCGTTTTATGGAAGATGACATGCAATGCAGTTAAACGCAAGTATGCGTGTCAGTGATACAACGGAGTACACAAGCTGGTACTTCAAATCAATGGGCGGTCACAGTCCTTTTTTGTTATTGTAGCCAGTAGGTAAAAAATGAGCGAGAACACAATGCTGAACTATTTCACACGCGTAACAGCAATGTAAACATTGTAGACTGAAGAGAACTTACTTATAGTGAAAGAAAAATAGACGGAGAGAACCGCCGAGGAAGTCAAACTGTGAGGCTGGGTGATCTCAGTGCCGCGTTGAATGGCATATTACGCTTCATTCACGTGCAGTAAAAACGTTTTGCGTGCTTCCTGCCCTGACGTGAGATTGAAGGATGCATGTATTACCGTTTCACTGCAATCAAGCTTTTATTTAGCTAGCTACTGCCTCAAACCGCTCACAATAGAGCGCCGCTGTGTACCTTTCAACGCGCCGGCGAACGCCTATCCCCACTCACGCGGCGACGATTCTGCCACCTGCGTGTCGATCTCAAGGCCAATAGTGAGTTCCGACGTCTGCATGTATAGTCATTCAGCAAGTGGCTTCGGTCAAACGCTGGTAAAAAACAGTGGTTTCTGAAACAACTTCTGAAGAGTTAAGGCATGTGTAGGCGCAGAACAACGAACCAGCCAGCTTACATTCTGTCGGGCACTCACTGCACAAACGTTTTAATGCTGCTAGTTTGGTGTGTTTTTGAGTTTCCTACAAGAGGAAGTGTACTGATCTGGATGCCCACCGTACATTTTATGTAGGTCGCTGTTACAGATTTGAAATACCTAAGCTAACGATTAAAATTCTGGGATTGTTTTTGCTTTTTTACTATGTCCACGACATCAACATGATTGCCGCTTCTCCATTGGGTGAAGTAACCCATCCGTGTGGGGCAGAGTTTACCGTTGCTGCACAGTTCTTTTTCATACTTCGCGCACTTTCTACTGAAAAATTGTATTTGCCGTAAATGAATCTTGCGTCTGTGACAATCTGCTGCCAAAGCCGAAGCCGCGAGTTAAATTCATGGCTAGCCCCGTAACGGAGGTCTAATGGCTATTCGGCTGCTGATCCCAAGGTCGCGGGATTAAATCCCCGCCCCCCACCGGCTGCTGCATTTGGATGCAGGCTAAATGTTGAGGCCCGTGTACTGCGCGATATCAGCGCACGTTAAAGAACTCCAGGCGGTCGAAATTTCCGGAGCCCTCCACTACGGCGTCTCTCATAATCATATCGTAGTTTTAGGACGTGAAACTCGAGAAATCAATCAAATACCTGGCCGTGATCAATGCGTTTCAACCGAGATGAAAATAAGCGACAGAGAATGCATATATCGCCTGTTACTTTCGCAAAACAGAAAGAAATAAAAACCAGTAAAAGAAACCTTACGCCGATGGAACACCGCACGAGAGTGTTCTTCGGTGTCGCTGGATAGCAACGAAGCGGAAGGAGGAAGCATGCTCCTTCGACAGTCCTGACAGCTTTCCTCCATCTCTTTTCTCAGTTGTTTTTGTTGCCACCTAGCCACGAAGGAAGTGGAATAGAGCTGGCAGCGTTAGTAGGAGGCGATGAAAGACCTTCTTTTCTGTCTGTTTTTCCTCTGCTATAGAACAAGTTGCGACCCGCATCAGTACTAATTCTGCAGCGTTTCAGTGCTGAAAATTACGAGGCAATCGACCTTGTATTTCCGTGTCCCGCACGTGTCTAAGCGGTGATAGCCCGTGTGCGCTGTATCGTAACTTCGACAGTCGGGCAGGAATACGTGCACTAAAAAAAAAAAACAGCGCTGAATGTGTGCGTAGGCTCTTCGGTGAATCGCGCTTGTCAACAGTAGCGCAAAACTGCTGGCTAGTCATGTTCAACAAATTGTATGTGAATTGAGCTGCGTGACGGCGCGGCGTTTCAAGCATGCTATCTTCAGATGCTCCGAGGAAGTTCGGTTTAGTGAAAATAATGCGAACGAGCGCGCAGTGCACCTCTTCATGATTTCGACGAACTGAGCATAGAGAGCGCAATGAGGAGGCGCCGGTGGAACCAGTGATACGAAAAAGCGCAAGTGCCAGCGCTATTTCTTAGCGCATATACATATGGGCGAAAGACGAAATGGTTTCGGTATCTGCGGGAAGCAATCGTTGGATCGTACCGTTGTGTATCAGCAAACGAGGAAGGGAAATACACGGAATATTCGGTGTGGGTTTTCAAGCCAGAATATAAACTTTAGTGACATCACAACAACCCCAGAACTCTGACGTCAATGGCGTGTGTTGCATCTGAGCGCTTGCCCATGCTACCGAGTTAATGCAGGAAGAAACGGCCCTCGGGGCTTCTCTTAGCGATCGCCGGCGATGGTGCGGAAAGTAAAGGACTTAAACAATTGTTAGGGCTTTAAGAAGGACTTCCTTTTTTTGATGTTGTTTCTTTAGAGACAGCTCTTCGTCGTCGCTGGAAAAGATTGCAAGTTCGATCTGCCCCGCCCTGGCGAGAGAACAATTCGGCTGAGTGCTGACACGGCGCACAGTCGTTCGCCGCCGTACTCTGGTGGAGGGGGGACCTGATTCGAGGCAGCAAGCTGCAGCATTCGTCGGGCGCACGAGTCCCAACTGGGTCGCCAATGGCGCACAAGAACACGCCGTCTTTGGGCAACGCAAAACAAACAGAAAATTGTGAGGGAAAGAAAGGAGGAAAGGCGGTCAGCTTTTCCGTCAGGTCGCAGCGGCGGGTATAGAACGACCCGAGAGGGAGCGGGCCTCGAGAATGAAACAGATCGCTGCTGACGTCGCTAACCACGGGAGTGACGTCAGCGATCGATTCCCGGTGACGTCAGTGACCCAGGAATCACAGGCGCTCCTCCAGCTGTCCTCCTCGCCCGCGCGAATGGTGAAGGGAGCGAGCAAGCGGAGTAAAATCGCGGCCGGAACGTCTTTGAGCCCGATGATCGTCCGCCCGGCCATCTCTCCGCTCGACTGATTGCGAGGAGGAGGAAGACGAGCAGCGCGCGGCGAAAGGGAAAACGCCGCCGGAAAGGTCATGCCCCCGGAAAAATGGCCCTTTTTGCCTCCACTTTGCGAAGCAGCTCGCGCGCAAATTTCCGAGTGCCAGCTTCGAAAATTTTCGCACCTCGCCAAGTTCCTTTCTTGACCCAGTTTTTAACGCAGGGCGCTCGAGAATGCCCCACCTAACGCTTGCATTCTAACGAGCTCAAACGGGGCAGTGGAGAAGGGAGGCAGCCTCCTTACAAATGTTGCTTATTTATTTTTTTTTATTTTTTTCTTTGTATCCTTTCCTTTTTTTTTTTTTTTTGCTCTCCGTTTCGCCCCTCGAGCATCCCACGTCGGTCTTACAATAATGAAACGATAAATGCTTTGTTTTTTTAAACAGGAGTTGCTTTTTCTGCTCTGACGTCAGTGCCCACTTCATCATTCAAAACGCTATGGGCCATGCTTTTTATGTGACTCCGTGTGAAAGAGCACCAGCGTTGCAAATAATAATTAGCACACGTCTTGGGACGAAATCCAAGAAACGACTTACTTGAGTTTGTATACAATCTGTTATGTTAGGGACACCTCCTACCAATATGCGAAATTTTGCGTATGTAATTTTTTTTTCACGAGCAGATGCTGTAGGGGCTGCAGCTCTGAAGTCGGACAAAGTTAACTCTGATATCGAAAGATAACAGGGCAGGTATTTACAGACAAGATTATCTGAAGGATTGGGTTTAGAACCAGTGTCAATGTTTGCAAAAGTTCCCTTGCTTAAAGACGCTTTTGTTTGATATGCTGCTCAGCCACCTCCCAGTGGTGATAACAGTTAGCGAGGCTAGACTATCTCCACGGATGAATTCAATCAGGGGTGGTGCCCACGTAAAATAAGTATTGTGAATAATGTGAGTTCCTGGGGTTTCACGTCGCGAAACCACGATATGATTATGAGAGATTTCTTAATAGAGAATTGCGGAAATTTCGGCCACCTATGGTTCTTTAACGTGAACTGACATCGCGCACTACACGGGCCTCTAGAATTTCGCCTCCATTAGAATGCGCACGCCACGGCCAGGATTCGATACCCCGACCTTCGGGTCAACAGCTGAGTGCCAAATATCCACTAGACCACGACGGCGGGTTTGAGCTCTGTGAATAACGTCCCAGAGTACAAGCGTAATGGCGTCGTTTTAGCGATATGTGTTATGGAGAGAATAACCGAGTGCACCGTAATCAAAAGCTAGCAGGAATATTTATCCGCCTTTTAATATTGCTAGAAAAATTGACAATCAAGGGCGCAGATTGGCTGGCTAGTGGTCCGTTTCTATTACTGAGGTCATAGCGCTGACAACGCAATGATGTAGATGTCATGACGCATCCTAACTTGTGGATCTTGACAGATAACATGATGTTAATTTAAATGAAGACTTTCAGTGTTTGATTTATATATAGCGTATGTAGTGCACGCCCTATCGCCTTCCTTTCCCTTGTCTTATCAGCGCTATACTCAGTCGGACACAGCGTTGTTTGCAGCCACACCAAAAAAGAGAGGCACGCGCTTTTGAACGCCCCGTGGTACTCCGGCTAGCCAAATTACCTTACTTTGGCCAGTAGGGCGTGTTTCTGTATTACATGTCGCCAGTTAATGTTTCAGAAATTAAGCTTTTCGACAGCGCATACAAATAAACTCTTGAAAACAGGCATGCTCACTAAGAAGCGAATACCATATTTTAAGTAAGGAATCAAAAGAAAGCAAAAGTTTTCTTCTGAAAAGCTCGGTTGTTTGCAAGTCACCTTTATATAGAAATTGTCTCAGCGTCCAAACGATGAAAAACAGGAAATGTCACAAGCGGTAAAGTTTCGACAAGTGGGCTTGTCACGGTCTCGCCAAAGCGGACCTGACAAAAGCAAGTCCACTTGTCAAGGTGCTCGGCTCCAGTGATATTCCCTGCTTTCCATCATTTTCATCCGCATCTCCATCACATCACTACCACAAAATGATTTTACGAAGAGTGCTAATCGTAATGCATGAACTCAGAGATATATTTACAAAGCGCCGTGACTTTTACATTTTGGTGAGCATACAAACGTAGCGCTCCCCCCACACAAACGTATGTATGTATGTATGTATGTATGTATGTATGTATGTATGTATGTATGTATGTATGTATGTATGTATGTATGTATGTATGTATGTATGTATGTATGTATGTATGTATGGTGAAAAGGGTAATTTTTATACTTTTATTCGCGATAATACCTCTGATGCAGTTAGTCACTCACTCACCATTATGCTGGCTCATTCACTTTTATCCATTCACTCTAGACCGAGTGCAAGCATTTACAGCCGAAGGAGAGTAAGGAATGCTGCTACAAAACGGACACCGCAAAGCGCCGATCGAAAATACGTCGCTCAATCCGTGTTCCAAAAGGCATCGAAAGTTTGTTTCTCCACGTACATTGACCGCAATGCAGGCAGAGCACGCTCTACAGGCAGCGGTGACAAATAATTAAAAAGCGTGTCAGTATTTTCGTTGTACCAGGCCACCTCCCCCCAAAAAAAAGGAAAAGAAAAAAAATTTAGCTGTTTAGTGCGCTTGTTGTCATTTATATGCTACATAGTCAATTGTTGTCAATTAAATATAGCAAAGGGAGGACCGACGTGCTGGAAAACAGGAGGCGGGAGCCATCGCGTGTGGCGGCTACATAAGACCACCCCCGCAGGAGTGCCTGGCAGCGCTATGCCGGCGGCCACACAACGCGCGGCCAATTTATTTGCAGACATCAAGTCGTGACCGCGGGGGTGCGCGCCGCTTTAAAATTCGAGGGCGCACGCACTCCTGATCAGATGCACAGCACGCAAATGCTCAATCACGCCATTTGTTTGTCCGCGGGTATAAGCGAGGGGAATGGGACGCAGAAAAGGAAAGAGAATGAAAAAAAGGAGAGACAGACAGATAGGCAGAAGAAGAAGAAAGAAAGAAAGAAAGAAAGAAAGAAAGAAAGAAAGAAAGAAAGAAAGAAAGAAAGACTTTAAGTACAATTAAGAAAGGTACTGAATCTCAGTAGATGCGTTTCCCTTGCCACGAAGGAATCTAACAGCGCCATAAATGCCAGCCTCACGCGAAGATTCTTTTATAAAATAAAACCGAAGTTTGTGGAAATAGTTCACATTCGGGTGTTCCTTCTGACAGACCAGGACCACGGCCAATCCTTCAGAAGTCTTACTAGAGACGCCGAGTATATGCTAAACAAACTAATCTTCTCAGTCATCAAATGCGACAGCGACATGACACGCACACTTAATAATAATGTTGCATTAAGCCACAATTTCATCTCCTTTTTACACGTGTCGCAATGAATACCGATGTGCGGAAACGTTGTAGAGAGCTATAGTGTTAATCAATATAATCGCCTCCTTGTGTTTTGTCTTGAGGGTCCCTTCGGGCTGAGATCACTTAAGGATGCCTACGACTGCCCATGTTCATCGCAATAATAATAATAATAATAATAATAATAATAATAATAATAATAATAATAATAGATAAGCGCAAGTGCAATTGCCTCCGTGCTTTGCTTTAAGCGATTTGCTTGTTTGTACAAGGAGCGCAAACTAACATCTGGAAAGTGGTAATTGCCTCACAGGAATGCTTGCTCGCAAATGTCAATCTGCTTTTTACTTTTTGGAGCCGCAATCATTCATATCCACTGGGCCGTATTAACGGACCCGTCGAATCATTAGCGCCCTGTGATGGCGCGGGTCCTTTTGTTCTCAGCGCGCACGCACAGAAGCATCGTGCGCAAAGAGCGTGTGCCCGAAGCTCGTTGGCGAACGCGCTCTGCGCAGCAGCGGCGATCAACAGCCGCCGGGGCTTACGCGCGCGCTGGCCTAGATGGTCGAAGGATTTGTTAAGCAAAAAGCCCGGACCCGATAAGGCGGCTTGCCTAATTCAATCGGGGGAATAAGCGGCCGATGGGGCGACCTCGCGTGCGGGTGGAAGGAACCTGCGCGAAATCGAATGCAGCGCGGGAGGCGTGAAGCGGCGCCGACGCGGCGTCGGGCAGGCGGCACGCTCCTAAGCGCGTGCCCTCGCAGAAGAGCCTGATCGCTCGCTCTCTGGACGGGGACAAATATTAATAAGTAAATGAAAAGGCAGCCCCGCCAGTGTTCGACTGCTCCTCGTGGCTTGAAGCGCCGGGTGCGAGGCTACGCGCAGCCTGGGAAGCAGCGGCCTCTCTGCGCGCGCGCCCCCTGGGCGACCACACCCCGTCACGTGACATCTCCCTCCCCCTGGCGGGAGCGCCGCTAACTAGCGGGCTTCTGGTTTCTGCTCGCGGCGCTCTTGTTTTTGGCCGGACATTTCGACCACACTCAATTTCCGGGAAACCTGCCGACTGCGAATGCTCCGGCGGCTTCGCTCCAGTCCTCCCTTTCGCACACCTATTACTTTTCCCCAGAAAGGGGAGCGCGTCTCCGCAGGGCCGTGGCGGGCGCCGCAGCCGGCGAACGGCTTATTAGAAAGCGCCCGTGGCCAGGCGCATTCGAAACGGCGTCTGTGGCGCGAGCACAGACCTCTACCTCCTCCCCATTTTGGACACGGGTCGCCGGGGCCCGCGTCACGGAAGAGTGCCAGGGGTCGCCGCCATTATGAGAAAGGCCTTTCAGTTCAGAAAGGAAACGGCGTGCAAGAGGGCGGATCCATTTTCGTTTCTAAGGGATACTTGTCATTAGCTGGTCATTTCCGCTATTTTATGAATATAGTAAGGCTAGTCAGATGAACGCCGTTATTTCCCAAGTGTTCAAGCAGATTGAATTTGCTACGGAACGTCGCATGACGTCCATCAGTAGCTATATACTGCATGATGGCATGCCTGTTGTCCGGTGCGACGCGACACGAGGAATAGATATAAGAGGAACGCATGTTGCCGTTACAACTTTCGTTTAAAAATATCCCTAGGTAACACAGAGTTCATGCGCAGGCTTATCGTCAATGGCGTATAAGCCGTAAACACTTATAACGTACAGCCGTGCCTATAAAGCTGACATTTTTGTTCATTGAGAAGAGCGAAAGTAAAAAAAAAAAAAGGAGGGGGGTTGCTTGCGTCCCGCCAATCGATCAAAGCACGGAGTTCATCTGCGCGTCTCGTAATGCCAGTGACATACTCCCAGCACTGTCATTTGCGCCACGTCGGACTTTTCACGCATTCGACCATTTCCGTAACGCATAAACGTCCTGCTTAACATTGAATGTGCGGTGCAAACGACACGCGCGTTACTACCAGTAAACATTGTCTAATACTTCCTTGCACGACACTCAGAATGGAGTTCGGCAAGGCAATCGTATGCTCCCGTTAGCTTTCTGTATATATTCGAAAGTTGAACCAAATTAAACACTGACTCAAGCGATGAAGACACCTATTCGTCATCATTATATCAACTATTAAATCAAATATGATCGCAAAGGGATTCATTCTAAGGGTGTGAGAATGCTCTGTTTTCTTTTATAGACTATAATGTCCTTATCTAGTCATTCCTTCAGTCAACTAGTTAACGTTCGCAAAGACGAATATCGCTTCGTTCCTCTGGGACACACAGGTTTCTTGCTAAACCAGAATCATTTTCTTTTAAAAATTGCTCTAAGTTAAATATTCGGCAACGGGAATTATCAGGTCACATTTATCAATGCTGTAAGTGTTTGTGTCTTTGGAAGCAGCTTTGAATACACGCAACCTGTTCATGATTTGATAATTATGCGATTCGACGAAACAGTTGGCACTATTTGGCTCATATTTGAGTTGGTTTTCATCGCGTGCCCGTGCCGATTTCTTTAGAATATGATGCCATCCGTTTTTGTGGATACACATTCATAAACGTTGAAGAGGCGGTGTTTCATGACTATGCGAAAGAAAAAAAAAGAAGAAAACAAGCCTGGCATGGAAGCTAGCGTGGAAGCTTTTGCTTTTTTTCACTCTTTTACTACTATCACTTCTGCTACCACAGAAAGTATTTTTTTTTAAATACAAAGCGTACTTCAGCAACTTTGACCGTATGATCGAATCCAGGACACCGAGGTGCGCAAGTACGCTACCACCGTACTCCATGGCGACTCTTCCCACGCTTTACATATTGCAAGTATACCTATCGCCTGAGGAGTTGTGGTGATGGTGCTATCGCATGAGGAGTTGTGGTGATGGTGCTCGTACTGCGTTTGCACGCAGACGTTGATGCTGCTCGTATCTCTTGGCTGAATACCAAACAGTTCGGAATAGGCAATTTTCTCGCTGATTCCTTCGTATGACATCGATTCTAACAATGCGTGGGATCGGTCGAATTTTTTTCCCATCCCTCTTCCGTTTTCCCATGTGCTGACTTTCCATGCCCGCGTGTATTCGAGAGCGTTCCGGCGTTGCAATATCAAAGACCGAACAAAACAACAGTGACTGAATAGTATCTAGCGCTCTGGCCCGCC
The DNA here is from genome assembly GCA_013339685.2 of Hyalomma asiaticum. Taxonomy (NCBI): domain Eukaryota; kingdom Metazoa; phylum Arthropoda; class Arachnida; order Ixodida; family Ixodidae; genus Hyalomma; species Hyalomma asiaticum. The sequence continues at coordinate 232,917,595 of CM023481.1, forward strand.
TATGCGGTGGTGTGTCATTGTCTCTCGGGAAAGAATAGCTTTCTTTCGCGGTTGCCGGTAGGCACCTCTTACATATTTTCCCAGTATTCGGCCATACATGTACGTGTCTGTGTACGTCATAAAAGAAAATAAAGATTCCTAAGACAAGCCACAAACACCTCGCCTAAATTTCTTTTCTGAATGGCGAATAATTCTGTTGTTCTAATTTTCCAGCGTTTATCTGAAGTCAACTGAAGCCTGAGCATCCTTCTCCTCTTTGGTCGCGTCTTCTGTGGCATTCGGCGCATTTTCCGTGCACCTGTCGAACAAATTTTCCAACATCTTCGACTTAGTGACTCGTCGCGCGAAGCTCCTTGTGCGCGCTGATTGCTGCATAGTTGCATGAATGTTGTCTGCATTGTGGTAAAGGACGTATGCAGAGTAGTCCGGATGTTAAGTTTGTAGTACAGTGCCTCGATATAAGCTCGTTTCAGGCTCGTCTAGTCGTTGCTTTAACCATGTGTACACGTGTTTACCACTCATATCAGCTACGTGCGCACACTTCGTGTCGTACAAGAAATTCGTATTGAAAATAGGATATGACACATTTTTATATAAAGCTGTAGCATGCAGCGGCGCAGGAAAAGAAGTCAAAGAAATAAAAGGAATCAGAGCGCACCGTCTTCTCCTTCTCGGTCCTCGGTTTCTGTGATGTTGCATTCTAAAAGCACATTATATGGACTCGCTCAAGCTTCTACGTTAGCAACGTTAGCAACACAGTCGTGGTGTATAGGCGTAACGTTGCCGCTAGTGTCAAAAATATGTGTGCATGGTAATTTGCAGGCATGTCGCGTTAAGGAATCTTACATTCTAAATAACCCACCAGCTTTATTCCGATTTTGTTCCTGTCTCGCTTTTTGATGTCCCGAGTGCCCTATCTTCGCTGCTTCCAAACTTACTGCACATTATTGCCAACAATGAAAATGGGCGGCAAGGATGACCACAGCATATTATACGCGGATAGTACGAACAGCTGATCGTGCCATGAAATTGTCTTCGCTATTTGTTCCCGTTCTTTCTTAAAATGGGATCGGTGGTTTCCGTGAAGCACTTTGGAGGCGCCCCGAGTTAAAGACGCGCCACGAGAGTGTACTCAGAGGTGGCAATTACTGTCCATCCTAATGAATATGAGCAAAAACTCACGGACGATGCATATTGCTGTTCGAGCATTTGCATAAAATGGGCCTTCACACTTATATACGATTCCATCCTCCCCTTTCTTTTTATATCACGTGGCAGACAGGGCAATCAATAAAAAAGATCAAGCGCTGCCCATTGGACGCTGAATGACAGCAGCATTGAATCAATGTAGCGACATGTTGTATTACCACCACCGAAACGAAAATATGTATGAGGCGTGTACAGCCGCCCGGCTCCTCCCTTACGCGTCCCTCTCGACTACGTTGAGCCATACAGAGGCACCACTGAAAAGTACGCGCGCGGCGCATGTCCTTACACACACACACACACACACACACACACACACACACACACACACACACACACACACACACACATATATATATATATATATATATATATATATATATATATATATATATATATATATATATATATAAACACACTGGCTCAGCGTGTTCGATTCCGCCCAGCAACGGATAACTCTAGAAGTTTTTTTTTTTTCAGTAGTTAAATAGCGAACATATCCAGCGGCACAAGTTGGCGTTGAAGATGGTCATTGTAGAGTCGCCATATCAAGTTAGGATGAGTTAGAGCTTAGAACATGCGAAGCGACGCGTAATCAGTGACCCGAGTTTGCAGAGAAGGATTCCGCTACCCAGTGTCACATACTCAGTGAACCAGGTTAGTTCAAGGGTGGGCTTTAGGCGCGGTTTCCTGAATGACGCGTAATGCACCGCGACACTGTTGACACCGCGAACACATGTTGACAGGAGAGTGGTTAGACATTTTCAAAAGTTACTGTAGTATAACGCTGATCGCATTAAAAGACGATGGTCGACCACTACGAAACAAAACGATGCCCTACGAAAGCAAGTATAAATAGTCAACGACGGTTGGGCGGAAAAAGTGCGACTGAGCTGTTCGGCCACTCTCGGTTTCCCAGGGTGATAGCCGCTGCCCACAGCGATGTGCCCTTGTTAATCATTACAAATACCAACTCAGCTATGTTCGCTCTGGGAGTATAGGTGTCCGAAATTATGAATACAAGTTCGATTCATAGTTACCGTTTTATTTATTTCAGAAATTCGCTTTACGGAATTGCCGAATAATAATTTCTGTTCTTGCATTTCATACACGATACCGAGGAACTTGTGGTCTTCGATCACTGCGCAGCGCCCTGCAATAGCGGAAACACAGATGGCCATGTATATAACTGCTTTTTACTTGCTCAGGCAGTAACCTATATACTGCAGAGGACTGCCTAAGTACAAGGGAGTCGTCTCGTTCGTTTTTTATGCAAGCAAATTATAATTAAATTATGAGTTTTCGCGGGTGGTATGGGTAATGGCGATCAGTATTCGTAGAAGTTGAATAAATTAATAGAAGTTATTATTATTGTAACGAAGATGTGGGGCATCGGTGTGGGTGGGATTAACCTCTGCATGCAATTTGACTGAGCGTTGATGATAGCCCCACATGGTAGACAGATGTAGAGTGATCGGCTCCCAGTTGTGCCGTGCGGCGTCTTCTCTCCTGTCATTGTTATGTTCACCTCGGTAGTGAATATGCTTTGGCTTTACCGGTTATTCGCTTTTTTTTTAAGTGGAAAGTGCATGATCCACTGAGTAGTGGCGCGAGTAGTGGGCGTACTTCTCGGCAGTGTTGCTTGCTCTCCAGACAAAAAAAAATTGTAGGGTACTGAACACATTCTTTTTGTTTTTAGTGTTAATATGTTGCAGAAATATCGAAAACCATAGATGCTCGACCCCTAATAGGTGAATTTAAAGCAACGCCCAGTCTGAGTGTGTGCGCATTGCTTCTAGCACGTAGGAGCAGGAATATTTCGCCGTTGTCTGTTAATTGCACGTTTGGTTTAATACAGAATACCAAAAGCACTGTGTTATAGTGGGAATCGACAAAGTTGCTTCGACATAATTTTGGCTCTACTGCATTATACTCATCCATAACACCACGTGCACAAAAGCTATCAAAATATTCATAAGTTCTCAAGCCGCTTGGATTATTCGTGGCAAGTAAAATGCGTCACGATAGAGAAGGGCGAAAACGGCGCACGCTAGTGTGACATTCTCCTTGACTGCAGTTTTTCACTAATGAATCTTTTTGTTTCCGCTTCCCCGCAGAATTATCCATGACAGTGGCTTCACGCAGGAAGACTTCAAGCAGTACAAACCAGTGGTGTACAGCAACACCATACAGTCCATGGTGGCCATCCTCAGAGCCATGCCAAACCTGGGCATTAGCTTCGGAAACAACGAAAGAGAAGTATGCTGCTTTTCTTCACCCACTCTCCACTTCATTGTTGAACGCTGCTTGCGTGACGTTGCACTGCACCTTACTAGCAAGCACGAAATTTGGCTACGATTCGTAGGATGTCACAACTATTTCCCTCATCGTGAACATCTTGAAGGAAAAACTAGTATCCTACCCGAACAACGGCCAGAGCGCTGGGTAGCTGTGCTGTAACGGTCCACCTAGTGGACTACATTTCGGCCGCTGCTGATAGGCCAGATCTCGAGAACATGCGGTTAAGAAAGGCTTCCGGTTTATCCAGTTATGTCTTTTGACGTCACTTAACTCCAGACAGTTCTTTGCACAAATGCGAGAAACGGAATATGAGCTTGAGCGTGGCAAGCCAAGTCTCTTCAGATTCTATACTCCTCACTGGAATCTCGGAGGCCGTACTGTACTCTGATCCTCCGATGACGCCAGACAATATGAGATGTGTCCACTAGATGGATAGTTAGAGAGCAGCTCCCCCCATTTAACGTTGTTTATCTTTAGAGAACAGGCGGTACTGGGCTTTCAAGTCACTGTCACAGTTCAATTCACTGTAGTATAATCGCGGTGCCATACCCGTGATACATGGCCAGGTGAGCGCAATGGCGACCGAGAAGATATGACATTTCACTGCGGCTAATCAGTGCATCTACGGCTTGACTTTCGCCCGCAGCGCTGGGCTCCCGAATCGAAGAGGGTAGAACACAGATCCTTAATTTCAACGAGCTTTAAGAAGCGCCACATTGTAAAACAGTTACCTCCGCTCGAACAGGCTTGTGGCACCAGTGTCACCGGCGTACGAGCGTCCTCTGACGAGTAGTTCATCGAAGGTGACCCTAAACCTTGACTTATAGGAAACGGAAGGAAAGGATGATACAAGCTCAGTATCGACTGCCATGAGTCTGTGCATGAGATTCCACTGTTTCTAATGTTGGTAAAGTTGCTAGAGCCCCTAGCAAACCGCAGATATCCTTCTTTCTTAATTTGGGGTCACATTTCTGTCATAGTAACAATAGTGAGCTCGGGTTTCTATTTTCGCTTAAAAATGTTTGTTACCCGTCGAGCCGCTTTAACGAATATTATGTTTCCTCTTACATTTGCCCGGTGGCGATGAAATTTTTTTTGCGCGCAACCTCCTTTGCGTATCAGGACCCGCAGTGTGCAGCGTAAACAGACTCAAAACCAAAACCGAAGCTTTTTCGTTATTGTGTTGTCAGCTCGCCTTATCCTATTCCCGTTTCGTTCAGCTGTCTTGGACGCAAACATAAAAACAATCCAGATTGTAACAAACAACAATAAGTGACTCGAAGGACACGAAAGGAACGCAGTAATTTGAACGGTTGCACGTCTGTTTCAATTCTACATGCTTGTCAGAAAAGCCTCAACGTGATCGAGTAAAAAGAAAGAATAGCTGAAAAAAAAAGTCACGCGCGTTTTTCCTCACGTTCCATCTTGTTTTACACCCCGCTTTCATCCGCCACGTTTTTGTGTCATCGTCATCTAGCTCTTGCGGCAGCCTGTTCTCGCCTGTTTTTCCTGGCCCTGGAGTGGAATCCGCGAAAGGATGCACAGAACGCTAGTAGCGGAGAAGTCCTTTGCGGACGACAAGCGAGCGGCTCGAGTGGGAGAGAAAAGCGGCATCGCCATCTCGGTGCAGAGTACACAACAGCGCTTCTTATCCTCTTCAGTATGTTCTGCCGATCGATGCGCGCTGACAGCACCCACATGGGCTCGCTGCGCCGTGGCCGCAACTATAGACCATACCTCGGTTTGCTTTCTTATGCTGTTGTTGGTGCTGCTGAGTTTGACCTATCGTCATTCTCTCCGCAGTGCAGAATTTTAGTACGTGTGGTTGGCGGGTAGCAACGCAAATTGCGTGGAACGCGAGCGGCAGGTGATGACGACAAAAAAGGTCTACACGTTTATCACTCCCGGGCAATGTCTTAAGAACGTTTTCTGTAGAAGTACTGAACCTGTCTTTGTACAGTTAGAACTTGTGCACATGGCATTTGGCAAGAGTTGAGAACGCATAAAATTTCGAGCATACGCGCACAGCATTTCTACGACTGCCGTTTCATCAAAATATTGTGCATACCTGAATTCTGACTGCACTGCAGGTGATTTGAACATTCTTCGTTGCATAAAGAACGTCGTTGTAAGCAGACGGTATAATGCGCTCGTTTCCTTTTAGGGGCGAAGCTCCTTAGGGCGTGGGTCTGTACATCCCATGGTGTTCGTTGTTGGTGATGTACGTAGCCACGTCTACTTTTATGAAAAAAAAATTTCGAAAGTTGTGTTCTCTGCCTGGATTCGAACCCAGGCTCTCGGCGTGGCAGTCGAGCGTTCTACCACTGAGCTACGCCTGTTTTTTTTTTGCTTTATTACATGGAAATGATAACTGAGGTCACAGGGAGGTAACGCCTACACACTCAAAACTCTGGCAAACACACACAGACGTCCAACAAGTGCATCCAGTCAGGAGGTACTTCCTGGGCAGCGTACACACTTCTGACATAGGCCACAGTTTCTCGGTAGATAGATCTTGTGGAACGCGGATTTTCTGCATGGCGATCACAAAGTCTCGATCTCCATAGGCTGTACAAACCAAGTACTACAAACATATCGTAGGGTGGACCGGCAGTCGTTTTAAACGGTAGAAATCTAATTGTGAACGGATTGATGTCAATGTCCTTTTTAAGAGTCCGCTGGAGAATGTCCCAAAAAAATATTGCGTCTGTACAATCAACAAAACAGTGATCAATTGTTTCCGCACATGGACAGAGTCGGCAGTTCGTGGACCATGGCACGAAGCAGCCCTTCGAATTCAACCAGGTTTTGACAGGGAGAGTTTCCGAATGAAGTTTAAAGAAAAATGTTTTAACACCGGGAGGCACACACATTTTTGAAACCCTTCTAAGTACATCCTGATAAGGCCGACTTAAATAAGGTGTCCGATACAAAGGATCTGGGAAAATCGAGTCCACCAGTGCAACAGAAATCGCTTTTCGGCTCGCGGTGAAAATATACTCTAGGCTAAATCTAACTTTCAGGAAAAGGAATGAATCTACAACTTCCTTGAGGAAGCCCCAAGGAGCCTGTGAAATACCTATGACATCGGATGAAACGACTATATTAGGAAGATGCTGAACTAATCGGACCTGTAGCATTTCACGCAAAAACGGATGGTCGCTTTCTCGAAAGAAAAACAGTCGAGAAACAATTTGCCTGACAAAGAGATGGACCAATCCGAGGCCACCCCGATCAAGTGGGACGAACAGATTGTCACGCCTCATGGATTCATAACTGGAGTTCCAAATAAATGTTGCAAATACACGATGCAATGCCTGAATTCGGAGTCGTGCGCAGTGCAGTACTTGCAGCACGTATATGAGACGGGTAACTAAAAACACGTTGCATACTTTAGCGCGGCTGAACATCGACAAATTGCGCCCTTGCCAAGAGCTCACTTTACTTTGTAGCTTTTTAACTTCCCCCGACCAATGACTGTTGCTATTCCTGTATTGTGAGAGAGGGACACCTAAGTAGCATAGATCTTTTTTCCACTGAATGCCGGCATAGTGTGACGGCATTGTGGCCCATAGCCCACACCAAAAACCTGAGCTTTTTTCATAGTTAACCACTGAGCTACGCCTGTGGTTGGAAAATTATCGCTAAAAGACCTAAACAGGTATAATGTCTCCCGCGGAATCGCATTAACAAACGTAATGTTACGTTGAAAAATAGTAATACACCGCTACACGACGCGAAAATGGATTGTATAACGAGGTCGAGGCATCATTTGAAAGAACACAGAGCTGCGTGCTTTGTAGCTTTGAACCCATTACGGAGGCACTGGTAATTATGGCGTAGTGGGTACTTCCCTACTTGGCAAAATGATAAGTTATGGCGCAGGAGATACCTACCACTTCTACTTGCACTAGTTTCCTCAAGCGTTTAAAGTGGCCTCTAAGAAAGTAGCTCCTCCTGCTTACGCTGTCACTGTCCTGCAGTTCCGCGCAGGCCTGGCTCTAGCACAGCATATCCCCATTAAACGCGAGATCCCAGCGTACGAATACAGTGTTTCTCACGCCTTTACATGATGATCGACTGGGCGATTTACGCGAAAGATTCACGGTTTACCGATGATTCCCTCCGGAGCTTCGCCCACTCATCATCATTCACCCCGTGGATATGCTGTGATTTTTTTAAGTCGAGTCTGTCAGCCACCATTGGTGATGTGGTGTTGTCGGATACCAGTGTATTAAAACACACACAATATATATATATATATATATATATATATATATATATATATATATATATATATATATATATATATATATATATATATATATATATATATATATATAAACACACGAGGTGTGACGGCCAAACAGACGGGACGGGTATGTTTCTGTGCTGTGAAGAAAATCTGCATTCGGTGGTGCCATTACAGGTAACAGTTCTGGAGCGAGGTTTTTGTAGGGCCCTTCAAGAGATTCTCCGTTTGTGCCTGAACCTCTTCAAATAAGGTAAAATGGGTTTCCTTTAAGGAAGATCTAACTTCAGGAAATAAGAAAAAAAGGTCGCATGGAGCCTAGTCAGGTAAATAAGGAGGATGACCCATCGCAGTAATGTTTTTGCTGGTCAGAAATACGTGATAGATAGGGCTGTGTGAGCGAGTGCATTCTCCTGGTGCAACAACCATCCATCGCTCCACAACTGTGCCCTTTCTCTTCAATATATTTCTACAGAGTTTTTTTAGTACTTCATTGTAGTAGTGTTGACTAACAGTCTGATTACTGGGAACCCACTCAATCATTGCAATTCCTTTAATGTCGAAGAAGACAATTAACATTGCCTTGAATCTTGATTTTTTCATGCGTGTTTTTTTTGGGGTCTTGGGCATCCTGGAGGCTTCTATTGCATCGACTGGTGCTTACTTTTTTGAGTCATAGGTAAAAATCGATGTCTCATCCAATAAATTTAGCTCGTGTGCAATGCGTTAGAACATGCCCACACACACGTCTTTACGGCATTTCTTTTGGTCATTGGGCAGAAGTTTTCGAACAACCTTCGCAAAAATTTTCCTCGTGTTTAATTCGCCACTTAACATGCGTCGAACAGCTTCCCTATCCAAGTTAACCAACTCCTCCAGCGCAAGAACTCTTACGGCGTTTTTTTTTCACTGGCAGATTCGGAGCAGGATTTTTTTTTTTTTCTACGCCGCGATGAATCCATGTTTCACTGTTCGAGCGGGAGGTGCGTTTTACTGGCAGATTCAGAGCAACTCAATCAGCGCCAGAGCGCTCTGACTTGCTGCAGCGCCGAAGCACAAATTCAGACAAATTCGGGCGGAAGCGGATCGCGTCCCCGCGTCACTTCCGTCCTGTCTGTCAAAATGGCTGCGTTCGCTGCCGCGGTGGAGCTGGAGTGTACTAGAAAGTGGAGCTCGCGTTTAGCGACGGGAGCAGTACAAGCAATAGCTTTTCCAGTTCAGAAGACATCGATTACGACGTGCTGTACGTAGCGTCGTGAGACGTACGTGTGACGTCGCGCCGCTGGGCACCGTTTGGTTCTCCCTGCCGCTCGAATATATAGGTCTGGCGTAGGCTGTATTTGCCGGTATCGCCGGTATGATGACTGCGATTTGTTTGTGAAATGAAATAGTTTACAAATGAGTGAAATTATGTTGCAAGTAGAAAGCAGCGAAAGAAGCACCTGTTTTCAAGCCACTCCACAGATCCGAAGCCGCGGTACGAAATGTAAACAGCGGCACTGGCCGTTTGATCGATGCGGCTTGCTTCGTTTCCATCGTTGCGCCTCACACCGATGTTTCAAAAAAACCGATTGGATATGTTAACGCATGACATGTGAGTACAAACGCTTGTCGTGTTGGCAAAAGTGAGCACTTTGTTGCGAGCTCGCGGTTCGTCGCGAACGACGACGGGATGGTTGATGGCAAAGGTGTCGTTTCTAGCTAAGCCTATACCTTCGGGGTCGTCATTGACGTAGGGCTGTTTGGATGTGTTTGTCGCTCGCAAAGACATAGCTTTATCGACAGTGTTCTTCAATGCTGTTGAAGAGCAGAGAAGGGCAAAACTCTTTCTTTTCTACTTGATGACATGGCACGAACTCTTACGAGTGCGTATGTCAAGGCGCAAAATGCGGCCGAGCCTACGTCCCTAGTGCTCATCGTTCCTCTCCCCATCCATCGTACGCTTCATGCCGGAGCTTACGGCACCGAATGCAGAATCGTACCGTGTATTTAGCGCTTAGTACCCTCTCTGAGTAATAAAGCTTGAGCACAGAATGGGGCGTGAATTGAACGTGAACAACTCTGCGTCTGCCGCAGTCAAAATGTGCCCAGGGAAGGCGTCTTTGGTTGCCACAGAAGCGTACAGAGCGGAAGTTGGGTTTATATTACGTGTTCATTGACTTCCTGTATACTTGCTCGTGGAGCATTCTCACTTTCCGCTGGCAGGTTCAGATTCGTGAAATCCGAGTGCTCCCCCCAGGATTTCGGTGACTGCTCCAGATACGCCAGTGAAAAACGCCATTAATCTTCGATCACCACGGATCACATCACGAACTTTGGCAATATGCATGCATTGGTCTGCAATCCCTGACATGGAGCGCCCAGCACGTTCGTCATCTTCCACACTGTTCCTTCCCCCTGAAAACCGCTTACGCCATTGAAACACAAGTGCACAAGACTAAGTTTCATCTCCATAAGCCTAGATTAACATTTGAAATGCTTGCGTGGTTGATTTCTTAAGATTCACAAGAAACTTGGTGTTGGTTCTTTGTTTGGTTTTTACATTAGACATATTCCGGCTGAATGCAGTTGCATGTGGTCATTCCATGACGCAGCACTCCCAAATGGCGTGATCGGTAAAGTCGAAACTGGCCGCATGGATAGAGGAAGAGTGTAGCATGACGTCGGCAAAGCAGTTGTTGCCAACTCCACTCTTTTTTTCAAGCTACACACTTAGTCTCGTGTTTCTTTTCTTTTTTTTTTGTCACACCTCGTATGCATGTGCATACAGGGTGTCCTATCATGTACGCTGTAACGAAATTGTCTGGATTATATCTTGAAGGCAGCCGTGTGTACTTGGAACCAGTATTTTTCTCATCACCAGATAAGTTCATTATTGCTTTTAAGAAATAATTTAGCTTTATTAATATTAATTAGACACGCGCGCACATACATACATACATACATACATACATACATACATACATACATACATACATACATACATACATACATACACACGCAGCCCCGCCACGGTGGTCTAGTGGTTATGGCACTCGGCTGCAGATCGGAAGGTCGCGGGATCGAACCCCGGCCGTGGAGGCTGCATTTCGATGGAGGCGAAATGTTGAGGCCGATGTGCTGTGCGATGTCAGTGCACGTTAAGGAACCCCAGTTGGTCGAAATTTCCGGAGACCTCCACTACGGCGTCCCTCATAATCAGAGCTGGTTTTGGGACGTTAAACCCCACAAATCAATCAACATAAATACATACATGCATACATGTTGAACACTGTTTAAGGCGTGTGTGTGTTACTCCAACAATGAAGTTCATTTACTTTATTCTTGCTGCTATGTTTGAAACCAGAGTGTTCTGATTTGCGGCATTGCTTACTGGCACAGGCGGACGCCAAAATGGTATTTGACGTCGTGGCGCGCATGGAGGACACAGAGCCATTTTCTGAGGAACTGCTCAGCGCCATGAAGAGGCTATGGACAGACTCCGGGGTGCAAGAGTGCTTTGGGCGCTCCAACGAGTACCAGCTCAATGACTCCGCCAAGTAGTGAGTATGAAGTTGCTATTATGCATGACGGTGCTCTTGCTTACAATCTCGAGGATGTGCTACGCGACCGATGTGGCACCAGCACAGTAGAAACAGACAAAATACCCTTTTCCTCCTCACGACCCGTATTCACAAAGTGCTCTTACACCAGGATTTGCTCGTATTTTGTTGGCCTTGTATGTACAAAAGCACCTGTTTCGCAAGTGATTTTGCACCTTTTCTGTTCGGCCCGCTTGAGCCAGCAAGCTGGAATTATTTTATTGTGAATCATTCATGAGCATTTGGCGTTTAAACAGCATTTTGCGTCGAGCATTTTGCGAAGTTCAAGAATATTTTGTTTCCTTCGTACTGTACTTAGGCAGCGTCCAAGGACGCTGTACAAATATCCGCTGGAAACATACACAAGTGGCGTTGATCCGGGCAGCCAAGAAAGAGACAAGTCCTTAATCCCTCCCACATATCGATAAATTCTTCCCTACCCAACTTCCGATTATCTCGACTTAACCGACAACCTTGCACGCGGTGTAGCTGCGGAAGGCAGCTTTTTTCATTAGAGCTGACAAGGTCGCGTTCGTCCGCTCGCTTCCGGCGATGCCTGGTGCCGCGCGTTCCTAATCCTTTCCGGGCACCAAGGCGCGTGTACTGGTCACGCAGCAGCAGTCGTGATTGACGGGCCAGTGGGGCGGCCATGGTGTGAGCGATGGCAGGGGCCGGTCGGTCATGGCCTTGACATCAGCGTCACTTGAAAGCGGCCGTGTAACAGAACGATCGTCGGCATGTGCTCGGGCGAAAAGATGTCCTGGCCGAATGCCTCGGTGATGGCGGAGCGATTCCCGCTCTGCTTGTTAAAAGTATGGTGCTTTTTTTTTTCTCGTTCTAGCCAATCGGCCCGGCAAAGATTGCCCATTTACAGCGAGGGAGACGCGTACGGCGGCGCGGTTCGCGTGACGTCACCTTGCTCTTCCTGAATGGTCCCCAGGAGCTCCTCTGTCAGCGACTGGGATGAACGCCTCCGCTGAGCTAACTATAGCAAGCCAGGAATCCGGAGGGTCTGGTCGCAGGGAAGCCTCAAAGTGGATGGTGGCGCAGGCTTGCGGTTTCCGCTACACTTGTTAGAGCGGTTCTGGGAAACAGAAAAAAAAAGCAGAAGGGGCTTTTATTCAAAGCCTGCCCCGTTCGATCGATGATTGCGACGACCCAGGAGGGCGCTGTTTTAGAAAAGAGGCGGCCCTCGTTATACTTTCGCCCTTTTTTTTGTGTGTGTGCGTGTGTGGGCTGTGAAGCGTGCTGCCGGAGCTTACAATGAGCTCCGCTGCCGCGAGACTTTCCGCTCTGCGGTGGCTTCTATCTTTTCCGTCGTTACGGCGGATTTCGATCGCGTCGTTCCGGCAGAGTTTGCAACGAGTTTCGAAAGAAAAGGAAGACCTTTTAGGCACATGATGATCGTTCTGGTCGTTATCATTCACGGGATTGTCGAAGACAGAAAAAAGTATATTGCACAAAGTACTTCACGTGGCAGTAGGCGAATTGAACAAGGGACACGCCTAAAGACCAGAGAGATTTTTTAGATGACACATGTGAATCGGGCTGTACTCCCACCTCCTTTTCCAAGTCTCGGACAGGCTCTCGCAGTTGATTACACACACACACACACACACACACACACACACACACACACACACACACACACACACACACACACACACACACACACACACACACACACACACACACACACACAAAGATCTTTCTCTCTCTGTGACTTACGAATACGAAAGAAAGAAGAGATGTCAGAAAAGACGTTACGTCATACGCACCTGAATTACACCTGGAAATCACTCTGCCACATAGGAAACTTCCAACACCAGTGCAGCTAGCTGCTACTGCCGTACGCTGGTTTCATTATGACACAAACAGAAAGAAAGAGAAGGCAAAAATTGAAAAGTGACTTTTTTAATTACATATACGTGGAGAAGACGTTAATATATCAGGCGATGCTTGCTTTTGCTTTAACTTAATAAAACTTGAGAAAACATGAAATTGAAAAGGTTAACTTCCTCTCTTTTGTGGTCGGGGACGCTGAGTGCATTTTCTCTGACAGATCACGCTTGTTTATATTCAATGCAGACAAAAGCCTCAGGCAGTAATGCGTCGCACAAAAGCACGCTTTCTGGCGACTAATCCATGGTTCAAAAGTACGTGCCGTAGCCTTAGGTACAAACACAGAGGTACGTTTAGTGCAGGTACTATGACGGTTCTTTGGCGTTTGAAAATGCTCCAATATCAGATGAAGCGTGCGATCACCTCTCGTACATGTCACGGAGGGCGGATTGGTGACCGTGTCTGGCTAAATTTATACGGACAAAAGGTATTTTCAATATTCAGGAGAACGCCTCTCACTCCTTAGGAAGGAAGGACTAGAAATAGCAGCGTATCACAGAAAACAAAAAGTAAGTAAAGCGGAAGGAAATAACAAGATGGCCGGTCAGTGAACAGCGACAACGAATAGAATGCGGCATTCGGTATTAAAGTTGGCTTTCAGCTGACAGCTCCTTCCCTAGGACAAGGTCAAGAGGTCTGCGAAGGTGGCCAAGATAACTTACGCTTGTTTAGCACGAATGGTGCCCAAAAGTCTCAAAGCTGCATCATAAGTGCCTACTTACGCACCGCCTTAGGCAATGTCAATGCGCTTAGTCCGCTATCCATGTTCCTTTCATATGGCGCGAGAAGTAGTGCAATGTCTTCGCTGAGCGGTAAACTAAGCAGGAGAACTCCTTTTGTATGTAACAGACTTTCTTTAAGTAGTGGCAGTAGTTTTTCAAGCCGTGTTACCGCAAATGCCACTCTGCATTGCGTTGTAACTGCGTCTTCACAGCACAGGATGCCGGCCATGACAGAAAAGAGAGCTCCCACCAGACGACCCAGCACAGCATACCAGTCGGTTGTGAATTACGTACTGTGAAAACGCAGCACAGCGCTTTGTGCCGCTGAGGAGAGTCGGCCTTCGATGATTTTATAGGTGTTACGTCCAAAGTCACGATATGATTACGAGAGATGCCATAGTAGAAGGCTCCGAAAATTTCGACCACCTGGGGTTCTTTAACGTGCACTGACATCGCACAACGCACAGGCCTCGACATTCGCCTCCATCGAAATGCAGCCGCCGTGGCCGGGGTTCGATCCCGCGATCTTCATGTTTGCAGCTGAGTGCCATAGCCACTTGACCACCATGGAGGGGAGTCGACCTTCGAAAAAGTCCTTTCGTGTTGGTAGGGGTTCGTGCCGTCTTGCCTCCAAGGACGAAGTCGCCGCCGACAAACTCAACAAAACGAACGTTTATGAAGGCTAACTCGAAACACTATGAACACCAAACAAGCCCTCGCGAGCACACGCAATTGCGCTTAAACTATGCCCCGGCGGAGCACACACCTCCCGTGCACGCCGCAATGCGTCGCCGACTGTCCCTGTCGTGCTTCCGCTGTAGTTTTTGAAGGAGGCATGGGATCCACACGCATCGCCAATGCAGAGCACATGGCGATAACCGTGGCTTCCACACGCTTAAAGAAAAGAGAAAAAAAATAAGAAAAAATACAATATGCCAATAAAGCTTCCGAAGAAATTAGCAAATAGAACCACTTATTGAAGACTTGTGATACCCGTGATAGGAAGAAGATAGGTGAGAGCATGCGATAGAAAAATGGAAGTAATTACGATAATAATTTATGGAAAAATATTTTGATACGAGAAATTATTAATTTTGTTTTCGATAAAAACGCAACGCGCCTACGTTACGGGAGAAAAAGCGGTCTTATTGATGGGCTAAAAAAAAAAGGACTCCACATCTTGATATCTTCATAGAAAACATAGTTCTCTATTGAGAAAGATTTCATATGGGAATCACGCAATGATATTTTTTCAGCAGAGCTATATCTGACCACTCCTGACGCCACGCCAGACACTCGCATTATTTCTATAAAAAACAGCGGAAGTTACCTTCTGTTGGTTGGGATGTAATATGTAAGTGGAAACGGCCTAATTGCTGACGCAAGTGGCTTCATTCATGCTAACGATCCGGTTTCTATGACCGTCTCGCCAGTGCAAAGAGCTGGAACATGATATTTGGCTTGTTTATTTCCTCTTACTTGCTGTCACGCTTTTGCGTTAAGCTCGTTTCTAAAGTGCTTTTTTAATGCATACCTGTGCCGCCTATGTCGTGCTTTGTGGGCGCAGAGGCCGTCCGCATTTTTTATAAGAGCTTAAAGCGCCGTATTTGCTTATTTTGCTTTCTAACATGCGCAATGCTGCATTTACTTCACGAAAAGGAAGAGCAGAATTTTTATGAACGGAAGCTCCCCTTCAAGCACACACGTTTTGCAAGTAGCGGTGTGTTTTAACCGTCAAACTTCATAAGTTTGGGGAAGGGAGGGGGCAACCTCTATCTAGCAAAAGAATCGCGACTTCACACTCGGGAGTGGTAGTTACGTCATATTGAAGTCATTAGCGCGAGTGTTTCGCTTCCTTTCAGGCCCATCATTTTGACCACTACGCGAAGTGTTCTTGTTATTCTTTAATCCTGCAGCTCAGCCTGGATTACGCGCCAGTGTGTTCTAAATCTTGCCTACTTATTTTTCACAAGATACGGAATGACTAGGATGAGAATGGGTGGATGGATGGACGGATGAAAAAGCTTCAACAAGGTCCTGCAGGGCGCGCGTCAGCGCGCAGTGGGCGCATCCCACGTCGCGGCCGTCAGGCCATGCCTGTCGGCCGCTCCTCGGGCCTGCTGGACGGCCATAGTTGGTTGATTGATTGATTTGATTTATTTCTGGGGTTCAACGTCCCAAACAACGATTAGATTATGAGAGAAACCGTAGAGGAGGTCACCGGAAATTTTGACCAACCAGGGTTCTTTAACGTGCACTGACATGCCAGGGTTCTTTAACGTGCCTCAACATTTCTCCTCCAACGAAATGCAGCAGCCGCAGCCGGGATTTGATACCGCGACTTTCGGATCAGCAACCGAGTACCATAGCCACTAGACCACCGTGGTGGGACGGCCATAATTGGTTGGCCAAGAGCGGGCTGCGGAGGACCGCCTCCTGTCTGGCCGAGGTAGTATCGGAGTTAATGTACGTTGCCCTGCTCTCCCAGAGCATGTAGTCTAGCGTGGCTGCTTCCCGCATGCGGGGCAGGCGTCATTGTGGAATACATCGAGATAAATGGCGTCTAAAGTCGTCAGATTAGGGTACGTCCCCGTTTTTAGAAGTCTGAGTGGAAGAGCCT
Organism: Hyalomma asiaticum; assembly: GCA_013339685.2. NCBI lineage: Eukaryota > Metazoa > Arthropoda > Arachnida > Ixodida > Ixodidae > Hyalomma > Hyalomma asiaticum. The sequence continues at coordinate 232,934,179 of CM023481.1, forward strand.
GTGGCCTATTAAGTTTGGGATGAGGAGGTAGGTACACTCTTCGTGCTAGGTAAAAATGGTTCGTAGTTTCATATACGTGGCGGAATCATTCCTGTTCTCCGCAGCCACGTTGTGGCCGCGCCGCTGTGGTGAATCGGCGCAGTCGGTTAGCGCTCCCGCGGCCTCGTGGGCAGACTCGGGCAGACGCGTGTGGGAAACAAGATTAGTGGATGGGGCTTGTTGCTGTGGCCGCCACTCCGGAGCACGCGCAGGATTTGCTCGGAGATGGTGCCTCTTGGCCATGTTTCCAACATGGCTAAGGCGAGCAAACAACATGAGCAAACACCAAGCAACAAACAGCAAGCAAGCAAGCAAAATGGCCAAACAACATGCAGTGCAAGTGGCCATCGCATTGGCCATGTTTTCAACATTGCCAAGCCAATGGTCATTTGCTCTGCAATCCCTGGGTCGTCGGGCCGACGTGCATCAACTGCGGACCAACGCGGAGTTGGTAAATCGTTGTTTGGTGCCGATGACAACCGCGAAAAAGGCGCTGCCCCCGCGGTACGCCGCCGCGTCGACAAAGTTGACATTGCGCTCGTCGTTGCAGACCCGCTTGAGACTAGTGGCGGGTGTTACACGTCGCCTGCTGCAGTTGTACTCGGTATGTACGTTCCTCGGGATGGGCGCTACGGTGAGGACGCGGGTGTCACGGAACCTCGCCTTCTCGCTCACTTCACGGTGAGTGGCCGAGCTCTCCTAGCATGTGTCTGCCGGCCTTGGAGGTAGGGAGACGTGCTACCTTGAGGTGCTTCTGTGCTTCGGCAATCTCTTCCAGCGTGTTATGGACTCCGAGCTGGAGCAGGCGCTCGGTGTGCGTCCTTATCGGAATACCGAAGACCCATTTGGTGTTCTTTCTGAGCACGATGTTAAGATTGTTCCGCTCAGCTGGTTGTCATTTGTGCGTTGCCGCGACATAAGAAAAGTGGCAGAGGATGTATTCCACCATGGCCTCAAGGATGTATTCCTTGAGGCCATGGTGTTGGTTGGCAACCCGCCGGATCAGCCGAACCGCATTGTCCATATTGGTTGCGAGATTGGCTATAGTCTTCACAATGGACCCGCTGGACTCGATGGTCATGTCAAGGATGCATATTGAGTATACCCTGGTGATTGGACCACATCGCTGGTGTGGAGCTTGAACTCGCACTCGGCGATCGATTCCCAGGCCCTGGGCTTGGGCCTTCGTCAAGTGGGTCAATAGAGGAGGAGCTCAGCCTTTTTTGGGGAACACCTGAGGCCCGTGGGACGAAGATATTCTTGGGGGGTGTCTATAGCTGCTTGCAGGGAGCGTTCGACTTGCTCGTCGCTGCCGCCCGAGCACTAAATGGTGATGCCATCTTAGGCGTCATTCTAGACATAAAAGCTATAACTCTACACAGACTAGCACATGTGTGACATTTCCTGCAGCAGGAGCTTCCAGTCTTTATAGGGCTCGCATAAAACACGCTAATGCACCATAAAACATCCTACATATCCGTATTCAAGATGTTAAAGTTATTACAATCAAGCAATCGAATTACTACGTACATTATTTACACTATTTTGGACAATGCAATCACTATTCATTTCTTGACATCGTTAGTTCTTCCATTATTTTGTTGTGCTAATCATTTTTTCTTCATTCCACGCAGCTTTTTGGACGACTTAGATCGTCTGGGAAAGAAAGAATATATGCCAACAGAGCAGGACATCCTACGGACAAGAGTCAAAACGACGGGCATCGTAGAGGTTCACTTTTCCTTTAAGAACTTAAATTTCAAGTAAGTCCCCTTTTTCACGATCGTCCATAATTTTGGAGTGTCTTTGCGAGTCATGAATTGTCTCAACCTTGTTAGTATCAGTAACAGCATGTGCTGTCCATCTGTTATCTGTCCTCGTCATGACATGTCCTGCCCAGATCCACTTCTTTCATTTAATTTATATAAAGATACCAGGTGCTCCTGTATGTTCTCTGATCTATTCCGCTCGCAGATGGACGGTAAGAACGACGAAATTAATGCCAAGAGAAGGAAAACGCAACAGAGCCAGGCTAAAGGTTAGATGTAGCGACGAAATTTGAAGAATTTGCAGGTGTAAAGTGTGACCAACTCGCTCAAGATAGGGCAAATTGGAAATCGTTGGAGAGGCCTTCGTCCTGCAGTGGAAGTAAAATGGGCTGGTTAAGAGATGGTGGTGGTGGTGATGATGATGATGATGATGATTAGCATGTGCATCGAAAACTCTCAAAATCAGTATGATATATGACAGTGTCCTGGTCGCTGAGCCGACAAGGCCAATATAGCATAAATGGGCAGTGGTCCAACATTACAAATTTCTTGTCGACACGTGTTCCCACGTATCGACTAGGACCAGTTTCTATAACATCGGCGCACGTCACCGAGGCTTAATGCAGCACGTGATTCGGTTGATTTGTGTTATGTTTTAACGTTGCTTTTTTTTCATTAGGGGTCGTGCACCTTAATCACAGAGTGTGAGTCATTTTCATATACGATATACGCTTTCTACGCCGCGTTCTACGAAACGTCATTTTGACCTAGTAACGCGGCAGAACTACGCCACGATGAGACGTCCTTGAGCAAGTAGTGTTGATACGTATCCAAGTGTGCTGGTCGTCCTTTGATTGTTCCTATTTTCTTTTCTGTCTGCGTCATCTTTGGAGGAACACCCATTTAGCTGCCGAAGGTATTGCGGCGAACCGACACACAAGGGGAGAGGAGACCGTGATGGGACGCTAAAACCACCCAGTCATCATTGTGAACCGCCTCTGTGCGCGGTCGCTGAGTAATAGACTGCCAGATGGCCTTTCGGCGGACCATTAGAAACCATTAGAGAGCGTAGGGAAGCGTCTCATAAAGTGCCACATTGCCCAAAGAGCCACTAGGTTTGCCTCTTAATGAGGCGCTGGCCAATCGCCTAATGGTTCATTAAGCAATCTGTTCGCACAGCCATCCGAGAGAGACATGCTGTTCCGATAAGTCGATGAGCGACCGCTTTGCGGCTTCATAGAAGACAACGAAATCTACCTGATTATTTCGCAGTAGACCTCCTTGGTTCCCCGGGATAGGCGCCCTTAATTCACATTTGTTCGGGGAGTCCAAGTTCTCACCAGTGCGCAGCGTGTGTGTGTGTGTTCTTTTTTCTTTTTTGTCGGAAAGCGAGCTGTGCAAGCCTAATCTAAAACCTCGGCGACGTCGCCTATGTATGTGGTAGCTTACTATCGCTAGATGCCTAAGGGAGTCTACAAACTGCTTCTTCGTTATTTTTCTTGAATGTCACCTGACTTTCCATCTAGCATAAGCTTTCAATGCCGAAGAAAAAAAAAGAGAATGCAATATTCTTGCAAAATATCGTCACTTGGCGAGGTTAATGGGCGTTGTTCCTCTCCTCCTCTTTCAGTAATTTCTGAATGCGCAGGATATATGCGAACATAAATCATTATCGTATTATTCCTATGCTACTACTACTACTACTACTACTACTACTACTACTACTACTACTACTACTACTACTACTACTACTAATAATAATAATAATAATAATAATAATAATTCAAATTTTCACTAGCCTATTTATGGAGAAAGAGAACGAATACAAACATGTTGGCGGACATCGGGATTCCTAGCCAACGGCTAGAAAGATTGCATAGTAAAAGGTGCCTTCACAACACTCTTATCCAAATGACGCACTTTCGTGATTGCGTGAATGTATTCCCGCATATTACTCAACAACAGTTTTGCCGCTGCTGATATGTTCATAGAATGGACAGAAGAGACGCGATTACTCTGTCTGTCCGAACTATAGGGCGCCGTTTAACGATGCCGTATAGTGCCACCCTGCTTCTATTTTCATGCCATCGTTTCTTTTCTGGACGTTCTCATAAGAAGTGTGCCTATCTTTTATAACTGTATTAGGCTGACAGGATCCGAACTAAAATCAATATCGTTATAAGGATACTAAGTGCAGCGAGTGTGAGAGTCTGACGTAGAAAATCGTGAACTGAGAAAGTCCTTTGGCTGGTGCCGCCCACGAGTGGCTGCATGATAATCGCGCATCCCCAAAGGCATCAAGTTGGCGGAAGTGGTTCTTTGCCTGAGACTTTTCTACCGCTCTTCCAGATTGTTTGACGTGGGAGGACAGCGGTCTGAACGGAAGAAGTGGATCCACTGCTTTGAAGACGTCACTGCCATAATCTTCTGCGTAGCCATGAGCGAATACGACCAAGTACTTCATGAAGATGAGACCACCGTAAGCACATAACATGTCAAGCCTCCTAGCCCTTCTGCGATGTATGGAGGGTGAACGAAAGTTAAATGAAAATAAAAAAAAAAACTCAGGGCTTCCGTGTGGACGGGACTAAACGTACCTTATAATAAGCAACCCGAAGAAGCTGTAGAAGCACGAGTCCTTTGCGAGTCCTTGGTATAGTTAGTGTGACATTTGAAGGTAGACGAGCGCTGATGCTGAGGAAAGGAAAACGGACACGGACGAAAACGATGTCTTTTCCTTGACATTGCCACTAACCTATACATTCAAATCTAAAGAACCATCTTCTGTTCTTGTGCGTCTCGTAATTAAGTACCTTCTAACAAAATATTCATTTAATTAGTATATTTCATGTTAAAGGGACCGACAACTGGCCAGAACGTATGTGAGTGGGGCTTTGTGCATTTCGAAAGAAGTGGAATTATAGTAATGCAATCGAGCACCGTTTCGCGATTTGAACAGGATTTGTATTTTTAAGCTGAGCTGAAAAATTGCGGCGACTGAAACGTGGCGCAGCCTGGTGGAGACGCCTTGGTGCTGCTATTTGGAGTCTTTGAATCGACGTACGTCGCCACTGGTGTTCATACAACCTTAAGTCCGCCTTAAAGTTGTAATCGACGCATAAAAACGCATCTCCGCCCTACTATTTCCTTTCTACGCAGTAAAAAGTGTCCGACGCCGAGAAGCGGCGCTGCCTCCGCGGCAACCGAAAACCTGTTTTTAAACTCAGCGCATGCGATGAGTGGCTCCCAGGCGCAGCGCACATGCGCTCTGTGGGGGCACAGTTTGGCGCGAACACGCGAACACACCCTACGGCTGTCGGCCACTATTTGCAACATGCGTTGCATGTAAGACTACATAGGCAAAAGAAATTCTCATAAGAAATGTTTCACGGCCTTTTCCACTTTGTCATTGCGTGACTGGGGACTCTGACCGCTAAGCTTTCAGTTGAAATAAAGAAAACAGGTACCTTAAGAACTGGTTGTCGGTCCCATTACTACGTTCCCGCCAGGCGTTGGAGAGCCTTCGAAAATATGATTTTTCAGCTACTGTGGCGTATTATCGCTTATTTGGTTCTTTGTCGCGCGTACACAACACAGCATCATTAGAATTAAGCCAAGTTTACTTGACAATCCATTGGCTTCAGCAGTATTCCTTACACTGCCACAAATGAAACACACAGGGAGCTTCCTTAGCGTGTTTCAATATACAGTCCATTTAATTTGCACAGAAGGCGACGTGCGCGCGCGCGATTTTGTATGTGTTTAGTTTGGGGGTCCTATGATAGTTGGGTTACCACGTAAACTAAGTAGCTTTGGCGATAAATGCATACGCTCGGAATTTCTCGCTTTATAGGCTCTTCAATTTTTCCTCATGGTCTGGTTCCTGTTTTTTCGTGCTGGAGGAGGAGGAGGGGGAGGAAGGAAACAAAGATACAGGAAGGTTAACCAGAAAGCGTCTGATTGGATCTCTACACAGAAGAAATGTGAAAGGGGAATGGAAACATGAGAGAGAGAAGAGGGAAAAAAAAAATCCACGCATATCCACGGAGTGAATGATGATGAGTGGGTGAAGCTCCGGAGGTTCATCGTAAATCGTGCCGAGTTCCGGATTAATTTAGCCATGCTTCGTGCTGTATGGACAGACAACTGAGTTCTCTAGAACACTGTGGTATTCGTTTCGCATCTTCTATGTTCAAGAAAAGTTGTGAACAACTACTTAAAACGGGGGGTATTGTGATGTAATACGAAACGAAACCGAAACTGAGTGATGCCGGAGTAGACGAAGAGGAACCGGCGTGAACTCGTGACACAAGAGCGCGTGCCAGCGTTCGATGAAGACGAAATGGCTACGACGGACAACTACGGCAGACAAGCCTACGCCTTAAGGAGCTTCGCCCCTAAAAAGGTGGCAGGTGATGGAATATAATGCGTTGACGCGTATGGCGTAAGACGTTCGCACAATTCTGTCGCTCTCAAGAAACAAAACAGTGCTTTCACTGCCTTGTAGGCGGACGAGCGATGGGGACGGTGTTTTGACAGCGGTGCAGTGTGTTCCGGTGCAGTGTGTGGGCAGTGTGTTGTAATGTCTGAGTTAGTGTTTAACGTTCTACGTCAAATCCAGGGCAGTGACATAGTAGTAGGTGGCCAATGATTTCATCTGTCCACCAGACGTCGGCCCCCTCCCCTTCTTCAAACCCTTGTGCCTCTTCAACTTCTCGATAATTCTTCTTTACTTTGGATTGATAGATGCTACTAAATTATCTCACTACGCTGCGACGATGTTTCGCTTTCGACAGACTGAACTACATTCCTTACAGAGTTGGTATTTAGAGACCAGGTACCCTTAAGTTAGTGCGTTCGGAAGGTCGCTTTTCCACTGAACACTCAATTTAGTTAGCAGTACTTGTTACTTTTATATCCTTGGCACATCGGCGACACCGTGGCACAGCACCTCAGTTTTGCGTCTTGCCTCACCCTCTACTAGTTGGCGTTACGCCTTTATTTCGGAGTAACACACACACACACACACACACACACTAGGCAGGTCCATTTCACTTTTAACTGTTTCTATTGTTTGTGGATTGGCTAACGTTTCTAGAGGAGTAATGGAAGTGTAAGGGAAGGAGAGGCACACAACGAAGATAACTCGTTTGCGAAAATTTCTGTACAAAGCGGTATCAGATACTGCTCGTAATTGCAAAGGCAGCAGAAGAGGGATAATTCAATTTTATGATACTCATTGTGCCCCTTGTCGCGATGTACTTAACACACATTGGAGTGTTTTTGATTGCCGTCTTCTGCCTCACGATGATGAGTGATCCTTATTTTCCTTTTATATCTTTCAGAATCGCATGCAAGAGTCCCTAAAGCTGTTCGACTCCATCTGCAACAATAAATGGTTCACCGACACATCTATAATTCTTTTTCTCAACAAAAAAGACCTCTTCGAAGAGAAAATCAAAAAGTCACCACTCACCATATGTTTTCCAGAGTACACAGGTAAGAATCGCTCATCGGGTAGACTCTTTTTCAAAAGTTGTGCCTCAACTTACTACGATATTAAAGGTTTACAGAAGCTCTCAATACATAGCTCGAGAAAGAACCCAATGCCTGCTAAAAGTGGTTGGTGAGTGTGGGTTGCAGGACAGGTCGTATTTTTAATTTGGATGGCTTCTGAGACTCAGGCAAGGAGAAGCACTATTAGTTATTTCTAGATAGAACGTATGAGTGGGCTTGTTGGTAGGGATGCATGTCCTAGCAGGTAGCGAAGGTAGCGCACAGTTAGGGCAAAGACGAAGTGAAGAAGTGAAGACTGGACATAGCGTTCACTTTCAACAAACTTTAATGAACCAGGAGAAAAACATGCATTGAGCGGCGCACGCAGGCGCAATGGCTTGCCTGAGTCATCGACACGACACATATAAAAGGAGAAGATAGAAAGAGGAGGGAGCAAACTCACACAGTCATTAACATGCTGCGCATTCTACCATATCGAGCCTCGCGTTTGCGTTTTGTTCAAAAATTCTAGTTATTTTGCTGATAAATCGATGAAAGGTGTGCTTATGCGCGTAGACCCTGAGGTGTGCGATTTAAACAGCTTCGATGATCTCGCGGGTGGTTTTCTTGCAACTTATGCCGATGATGATGCTCTTTTCTTTAATAAAGGCCTGCACTCGCACCTTCTACAATGTTGACTAAGATGCCCAGCTGCTATGTCCTGAACCCTACTATTATGTTCTAGAAGTCTAACAGTCAGACACCTGCCAGTTTGTCTAATCTATTTTTTTGCCGCATGAATGGGGGAATGAATACACTGTAACCTTTCGACATGAACCGAAGGGTCCCTCTGTGTTTTGTCACACACCTTCCGGGCTGGTTTATAGGTAGCTTTGCAAATGTTTCAAAGTTTGTTGCACGCGGAAAAAACTACTTTTATGTTCATCTTACTAGCTAACTTCTTGATATGAGGTGATATTCCATGTATGTATGAGATGACAGTTAGGGCTTGCTGACGTGCTTGATGTTCCCTAATGGTCCCTGATATGTTACGACTGTCTATTAAGAGCATAAAAAGAGACAGTCGTAACATTATTTAGACTCGAAGGTGTGTCAAAGATACTATTACACGCTCACAAACTAGCTATAGAGCAATCACACGTGACGTATCCATGCATTTACATGCAGAAAGCAGCGCGCGTTTCGGGTTTGAAGGCTGTACATCCGTGTCGCGGCAGCGATACTACCGGAGGACTACGTCTAATACTTGTTGTTTGCATGTGTGTTTGGCGCATTCGCCCAATGACACTCACGGAAAAAAGTATTTTATTTACCTACTGACGGATGTATAGGACACAATTGAAAATGCACTGTTCCGGAATGAAGATAGTGTCGACTCATTTTCAGCTAGACTTAGGTTCGCATGTGTGAAAAACGTTTCGATGTTGTAACCATTATTCGTACACACAAACGTATACTGAGCAGGAATATATCTCTTTAACATAAAAGGTCTAACCTCAAGGTAGACCCCATTCAGTGGTGTTGTGAAGGCTTGCCATCTGAACTAATTTGGTCTAAGCCGAAAAGAGCAGCCTATTTATTATCCACTGACATGCCATAATCCACTAACAAGGCAGTTGTTGGCTGGCACCTTCGAATGAGTGTTCTGTGAATGTGCCCACTCCGCCTCTTCGATGGGCAAACAGACTGCGCTGCCTAGGGGATACGTAGCTAGCACATAACAAGCCAACAGGATTTTATCATGTTTTTCCGCTCCTGATTGAATTGCCAGTTTAAAAAGACGATCGAGTAAACTAAGATTGATGTTTTTCTGCTGTCCGTTAGCCTTATGGGGTTTACGGCTACGTGGTGTTCTCTATGCACCGCGTCTGCTCAGCGGCTACGCTGGTCTGCTGATTAGGACGCAAACGCGCATTCTGAAGCCCTCATTTACAGTGGTCTCTCGTAGCCTTATTTTACGAAGTTAAATAACGTCACTGAATAAACGCGCAGGATTCCTGCGAATGTAAGCACGGATTCTCGTTCGCAACCAGCATGTACTGATTGTAAAGAATGTGCAAAATTTACGGTACACTCTTCCTTATACAAAGTACCATTATTCGTTGGAATCATTGTACGGAGTACATGCATTTCGCCTGGATGGGAGGTCCGTTACACATTACAAGAAGCAGGTAGTTATAACAGACGGTCAGGCGAAACGCTGTTGTGCATTAAGGCTGATTTGAAGTGAGCAGTACTACTTACAAGATTTATCGCAACGCTGTGGTCTATAACTTAAGCACAAGTGCACCAAACGCCTAATTATTCGGCCTAAAATTCGTCCTTCAATGCTTAGGCTGTGAAAATGACGAAAGTAGATGATAAAGGAGCTTTCTTGGCGAAAGGTTCACCTGATCACGCAGCTCCAGCCTCCGCAGAGTGGTATTCGGATCGATCCCCTTCTACTTACGACAGCGAGTCTACTGCACCCCTCGTCCTTATCGCGCCAATATTCGGGCCAGAGAGAAATATGCTGAAGGGCTCTGGCGAAACCTCGGCGATGGGTTGTACAGCACGCTTAGAATTACCTTGTGAGACAATTGCATGTATGATATTTTTTTTGTGGACAGTTATCACGTATGTCAAATGGAACAAAACGTTTCATTATAGCCCTGGGAGTACATCTGCTTGGTTGTGGGCAAGATAAGCACTCTGGGTGCCTGAACTATCCTAGCACCTTAAAGAGCTGGCTTGTTTTGCTCTTTAATACATCGCGATGAGACTTGTAATATGTTTATATATATATATATATATATATATATATATATATATATATATATATATAACTAAAGCGTCTAGCAGATGCAGTAGCACCATAAACACGTTTGACTCAGCACATCATACTTCCGGTAGAGGAAATGCACTTGCTGTCAGAGGAAGGTGGTCAGCTCGCGAAGCATTGTAAAACACGTAAACTATCATTGGTTCGCGAGTGTATCACAAAGCTATCACATATGTTAGAGGGCAGCTCGTATTCGGAATAATATCCTTGTTATTAGGATTCCTCAACGGCCACTGTTTCCAGCCAACGAGTGGTTGCGATCGACGCTACAAGACAATCGGTGCGGTGTTTCGCGATCGCGGATGACCGCTTACATATAGGAGCTCTGCAAACGCAAGCCCACTTCTCGATGGTCCAGAAAAGAAGATAGGGTATATGAGTTTATGCGCAGGAAATAATGAGGACAACGTGTCAATAATGACACGTGCGGTTGTTTTGGTTTACGTGGAAAGCCGTTATCACTTCCCAGTGACACGCGCGCTCGTTTTGATTGTTTGCGGGGAGCACTGTTATCCCTTTCTGTTAAACGCAACGCAGGCCGCGTTTATCTAGCATGCCACTTCTGGAACCGTGTCGACCATTCTTGAAACATTGCATGCTTGACGCGCACATTTCAGTAACTTCTGGAGCTCCAGAGATAATGCGAGAAGGCGTTATGACGCGTGTATAAAAGCCGGCGCAGTACGCCACTTGTCAGTCTTTCCGTCGACCGAGACGACTGTTCACGCCGCTGTTGCTGTGCATTGTCATTGGCTTTGTTTTGCTGGGCACAAGTTCGCCCAATAAACAGTTCGCCTGACATCACTTGAGTCCTGCGTGCTTCGCCTTGAGTGCTGTGTGCGTCACTACCACGTGACATCCGGTGGAGGTGCTTCTCGGTCCATGTACCGTACGCCCCCGTCCAGCCGTGAGCCAAGCCCAAGTCGCCAAGAGGACGACTCCAACCCGGTCCTTCGAGCTAGCCGCAGACAACAAGGACTCCCGCCAGAATACCTGCCGCTCCCCGACAAGGACAAGAAAACAAGGGCTGCAACGAAACCGGCATCCACGATGACGGAAGCAAGGTCTCCGGCAACCGTGGTCGTCAACCAGCCCAGAGAGCCGCCTACCTTCCGCGGATCGTCATACGAGGACCCGGAAAGCTGGCTGGACGTCTACGACCGCGTCGCAGCCCTTAACAAGTTGGGACCCCGACGATAAGCTGCGTCATGTGTATTTCTACTTGGAAGACGCCGCAAGGACTTGGTTCGAGAACCGTGAGTCAACGATTCGAACCTGGGACAACTTCCGCGCTGCTTTCCTGCACACCTTTGCAAGCGTCGTGCGTAATGAAAGAGCCGCATCACTGCTGGAGACACGGGTGCAGCTCCCCAACGAAAATGTAACAATCTTTGCGGAGGAGATGACGCGACTCTTCCGCCACGCCAACGCCGACATGCCTGAGGACAAGAAGGTTCGCTGCTTATGCGAGGAGTGAAGCAGGAGATCTTCGGGGGACTGATCAGAAACCCGCCAAAGACGGTTCAAGAGTTTCTCTTCGAGGCTACCACCATTGAGAAGACCCTCGAGATGCGCTCCCGGCAATACAATCGCCGCATGTGCCCAGACATCGCCGAATTACAAGGACTCGGCCGCGACGACCTACGCGAGACCATAAGGGCTATTGTTCGGGAGGAACTCCGCCGTATGTTCTCGTCGTCTCAGCCCCAAGTCGCCTCCCTCGAAGACATAATTCGCGAGGAGGTACAACGCTCGCTGAGTGTTCCCGAACCACCGACACCCCAACCGGAGGCGATGACCTACGCCGCTGCTGCACGCCGACCTGCCGCCGCTCCTCGTCCACGCCAGGACCCCACGCCTCCGCAGTTTCGTCGCCAGTCACCGCCGCCACCTCCGACGCCATCCCGCTCGCCAGTAGTCCAGCGCGCGCGGAGGAACACTGACGTTTGGCGCACCCCGAACCACCGCCCACTATGCTACCACTGTGGCGAAGCCGGGCACACCTACCGCTACTGCCAGTACCGTGAGATGGGACTGCGTGGCTTCGACGTGAACGCGCCGCGTCCGCGCCCAGGTGAGCGACCTCGCGACATCGCCTACTACATCGCCGGATCGCAGTGGCAACGACAACGACCATCCCGTTCACCTTCGCCTGGCCGCTACGTCTCCCCGGATCGCCGCCAGTACACCGGCTCCAACCGGGGCCGATCTCCAAGCCCCCATACGGGAAACTAAAGGCAGAAACCGATGGAGGTGCGGTTGCTGCACGACGCAATGCCGAAGATCCTCCTCCGCCGCCGCCGCCGCCGCCGATGACGACGACCACGACGCACGAATTCTCCCGACGCAGTCGCAGCACGCCGCCTGACCAGAGTCTTCACGACAAAGCCTCCACGCCGACGCGACATAGCAGCGCCGGACCAAGCCGACGCAGCCGTGATGCGACGCCCCGACCTAACCGGAACGCCAGACGACGAACCACCGACCTCGACGTGATTATCGACGGCCACAGCGTCACCGCTCTAGTCGATACCGGCGCCGACTACTCTGTCATCAGCGGTCCCTTCGCCGCCAAGCTCAGGAAGGTTAAGACTGCGTGGGAAGGACCAGATATCCGAACAGCAGGGGGCCACCTTATAACACCGACTCGGACCTGCACGGCAAGAGTGACGATTGACAGCCAGACGTATTCGGTGAGTTTTGTGGTCCTGGAGCAATGCTCGCGAGACGTTATTTTAGGCATGGATTTCCTGGACCAGCGCGGCGCAGTCATTGACCTAAGATCCAGGTCAATCACGCTGTCCACGGATAATGCAACGCCGTCAGACTGCAACGTCGCCTATCACGCGTTGAATGTGACAGAAGAGCACGTAACCGTCCCGCCACTGTCCAGCGTCATCATTTCCGTCGGCACCAAAGCCCCTACCAACTTACAAGGCGTTATTGAAGGCGACCAGCACTTGCTCCTAAACCGTCAGATGTGCGTCGCAAGAGGCATAGCCAAGCTGCATAACGGCGAAGCTAAGGTAATGGTGACGAACTTCAGCAGCGAATACAGGCACCTGAACAGGGGTACGACGGTAGCGCACCTAAGTGATTTTGTGGAAGTAAGCAATGCCTTCGCCCTCACCAATTCTCGCGGACCCGCAACGACGACCGCAGTGTCAGCGCCCGCCTTGGACGTCAATCAAGTCCTTTCCAGGCAGCAACAAAAGGAGCTCAAGGCCTTACTACAGCAATACAAGGACTGCTTCTCGTCGTTATCGAGGCTTCGTCAGACCCCTCTCGCAAAACATCGCATCATAACCGACGAATATGCCCGTCCTCTCCGTCAGAGCCCCTACCGAGTTTCGGCACGGGAACGCGAGGCCATCAAGCAACAAGTCGACGAGATGCTGCGTGATGACATCATTCAGCCGTCTACGAGTCCGTGGGCATCACCCGTGGTGTTAGTGAAGAAGGACGGAACCCTATGTTTTTGCGTCTGTGATGTGGTTTATTCACAGCGCGTCGCTACCAAGGCACAGCGACCGTATGAAGCGGCGAGGCAGCCAGGAGACGCCAGCAACCAGAAGCGCGCGCAGAGCGAGCCCGGCGTTGGCAATGCGGCTGGCGATAGCGGCGCTTCTTCTTCCTCACAGTGACCCCCCGTGCGAAAAGAGCCATCCTGGCGACCTACGGGTCGGGCGGTAGAGGGTCGTGATAGGGCTTGAGACGCGAGACGTGGACAATGTCACGTCCACGCCGGCGCAAGTCGTTAGGCGGTGACAGTGGTTCAATCAGAAAGTTCACCGGGGACGTTTGCTCCACGAGGCGATAGGGACCTTCGTACTGGGCATGAGTTTTGAGGACAGTCCAGGCGTGCGAAGAGGCACACACACCACACAAGAGAGCCTGGGACATAGGTGGTGGTCGGAGGCATACCATTGTGGTGTTCTTTCTGTCGCTGCTGTTCTTGAGCAGTAAATGTGCGGTCGAGACTGGGCGGCATTCTTTCAGCCTGTCGTGCGACTTCAGATAGAAGTGTGGGCACTCTGACGCGTCAGGACGGTAGGCAGGAGTGTGTCGATGGTGTGCGAAGGATCTCGTCCATACAGAAGGAAGAAAGGCGAAAATCCCGTCGTGGCTTGCGTCGCGGTGTTGTACGCGAATGTGACGAAGGGTACGATGCGGTCCCAGTTGCCATGATCGGATGCCACGTACATTGCGTGCATGTCGCCGAGAGTGCGGTTAAATCGTTCCGTGAGCCCGTTAGTCTGCGGGTGGTACGCTGTGGTTGTGCGATGAATGATGTGGCATTCCGAAAGCAAAGCTTCGACAACTTCGGAGAGGAATACGCGACCTCTATCACTAAGAAGTTCTCGAGGTGCGCCATGGCGGAGGACGAAGCTATGTAGGACGAAAGAAGCCACGTCCCGCGCTGCGGCACTTGGTAAGGCAGCAGTTTCGGCGTAGCGGGTCAAATGGTCTACAGCAACTATTATCCACCGGTTTCCGTCTGGCGTCATGGGAAGCGGGCCGTACAGGTCAATGCCGACGCGATCGAAGGGTTTAACAGGGCACGGGAGCGGCTGCAGGGCACCAGACGCGCGGAAAGGTGGTGATTTTCGACGTTGACAGTCAAGACATGATCGAACAAACTTGTGCACAAAAGTGTACATGCCGCGCCAGTAGTACCTGTGACGAATCCGTTCGTATGTTTTAAATACTCCGGCGTGGCCACACTGGGGATCATCGTGGAAGGAGGCACATACTTGTGACCTTAAGGTGCGGGGAATCACCAGAAGCCATCTAAGGCCATCAGGAGCGTAGTTGCGTCGGTGGAGCAGCTGGTCCCGAATGGTGAAATGAACTGCTTGGCGTCGCAGGGATCGTGATACCGGGATTCTCGATGAGCCGGAGAGGTAGTCCAAAATGGAAGCAATCCACGGGTCACGGCGTTGTTCTGTGGCGACGGAGTCCATGTCCAGAGATGAGATAGATTGTGTGCAAATTACTCCGCAGGCCGAGGCTGAAGGTAGGGGTGAGCGGGAAAGGGCATCAGCGTCGGAGTGCTTGCGTCCGCTACGGTATACGACGCGAATATCGTATTCTTGGATGCGGAGTGCCCAGCGGGCTAGGCGGCCAGATGGATCTTTCAAAGTGGCGAGCCAGCAAAGTGCGTGGTGGTCTGTGACTAAGTCGAACGGGCGTCCGTACAGGTATGGGCGGAATTTGCCGAGAGCCCATACTAAGGCCAAGCACTCTTTCTCGGTCACGCTGTAATTCGACTCCGCCTTCGTCAGTGTGCGACTCGCATAGGCGACAACGTACTCGGAGTAGCCCTGCTTTCGTTGAGCGAGGACGGCGCCGAGGCCGACTCCACTGGCGTCCGTGTGTACCTCAGTGGCCGCTGTCGGGTCGAAATGGCGAAGGATGGGTGGAGAGGTAAGGAGACGACGCAGCGTGGTAAACGCGGCCTCGCACGCAGGCGACCAGGAGGAAAGGTCTGCGTCGCGTAAGAGCTGAGTCAACGGCGACATAATGGATGCGAAATTCTTGACGAAGCGTCGGAAATACGAGCATAGGCCTACAAAACTGCGGAGTTCTTTGATGGTCTTAGGTTTCGGAAACTCAGCGACTGCACGAAGCTTGGCAGGGTCAGGTAGAATGCCGTGTTTGGACACAATGTGGCCTAAGATGGTCAGCTCACGCGCGGCAAAGCGGCACTTCTTGAGGTTCAGTTGCAAGCCGGCATTTGTTAGGCATGTCAAAACATGTTTGAGGCGAAGCAGGTGGGTGGGGAAATCAGGCGAGAAAACCACGACGTCGTCTAGATAGCACAAACACATAGACCACTTAAGACCACGCAGCGTGTTGTCCATGAGTCGTTCAAACGTGGCAGGGGCGTTACAAAGCCCAAAGGGCATCACGTTGAATTCATATAAGCCATCAGGCGTAGTGAATGCCGTTTTGGGACGATCGGCCTCAGCCATCGGTACCTGCCAGTACCCCGAACGCAAGTCTAGGGACGAGAAGAATTCTGCTCCCTGAAGGCTGTCGAGGGCATCGTCAATGCGCGGCAAGGGATAGACGTCTTTGCGCGTTACCTTATTTAAACGACGGTAATCGACGCAAAACCGAATAGATCCATCCTTCTTGCGGACGAGAACGACAGGAGATGCCCAGGGACTGTGCGACGGCTTGATAACGCCACGACGGAGCATATCTTCGACTTCGTTGTTAATGACACGACGCTCTTCCGCAGATACGCGGTATGGTCGCTGACGCAGCGGCTGATGGGAACCGGTGTCGATGTAGTGCTGTATGTCTGACGTGCGACCCAGGCGAGGTTGGGAAACGTCGAATGAAGATCGAAACTGATGCAGCAGATGGAGGAGGTCAGCACGTTCGGCAGGGGTGAGAGTATCAGCGATAGCACTCGAGAACATATCGCTGGACGTCTCGTCAAGCGCCGAAATTGCAGATGGTTGGCCGGAATCGACAGCAGAATAGTCGTCCGGCACGTCGATCAAAAACGAAGTGTCGATATGCTCTACGAAGCCGAGGCACTCACCAACAAGTAAGGTGATAGGCGCGTGCAGGGGATTGTAGAGGAAAATGTTGCTGCAGCTGGCGACAATGTCAAGCGTTGCGAACGGTACTGGTACAGCTTTACGGTCCATGAATAGTTGGGACGGCGTGAACAATACTGTTTCATCAGCGAGGCCAGAGCAAGATACAGGTACCAAGGCGAAGGTGCCCGGCGGAATATCTGTGTCCTCGCGCACGACCAGTTTAAGAGGGCCATCAAGATCTTCGTACAATGGTGCGTCACACATAGGGGAAAATTGAACTTCAGCGCGTGCGCAGTTGATTACGGCATTATGACGGGATAAGAAGTCCCATCCGAGGATGACGTTGTGCGAGCAGGCGGTAAGAACAATACACTCCACAATATAGAGAATGCCCTGAATAAGTACGCGAATAGTACAGACTGCTTGCGGTGTAACATGTTGCGCGCTGGCCGTGCGAAGCGACAGTCCAGAAAGCGGTGTGGTTACCTTACGCAGTATACGGCAGAGTGTGGCGGATATCACTGAAACGGCTGCGCCGGTATCCACGAGCGCGAATGTCTGAACACCTTCTACATAAATTTCGACGACGTTAGCGGGAGAGGGGCGAGGGCTTGAACAGTTCGAGTGCAGCGCAGTTCTTGCCTCTTGAACTGCGGCTCTTAGTTTTCCTGGTCAGACGGAGCGGGTCGACGTCGCATTGGGGACAGCGAGCGTCGGCGAGGAGATGGCGAGCGGTTCGACGGAAACTCTGGGACGTCAGTGCGCGTATATGACTGAGAGGAGGGTGGGACGTACTGGCGAAAGGGCTGGCTGCCGTACTGGAAGGGACGAGAAGCGTCGGCGAATACTTGAGGGCGACGTCGGCAAAAGCGGGCGACGTGTCCTGGAGTGCAACAAGAATAACAGATTGGACGATTGTCCGGCGTTCTCCAAGGATTAGGTCGCGGTGGGACCCAAGATGCACTATGCACTTCCGGTGGCGCAGGTTGGTACGGGGTCGAGAACCGTGGCGGCGAGGGCCTGCGCGCTGCCTGTGCATACGTGAGAGGCGCTGCTACAGGCAGCACCGGCTGTGCAAAGGCGAGTGGGGCAGCGACAGGGTGCACTGCCTGCGCACAGGTGAGATTCGCGGCTGCTTGCGACTGGTGGTGCGCTGGAGGGACAACTTGAGCGACCTCTTCGGAAAGGAAATTGCGAAGCGTGTTTGGGAGACGGGAGGTGGGCTCCTGAGTGAATGGTACTAGGGAAAGCTGGCGCGCCACTTCCTCACGGATAAAGTCCTTGACCTGCTGAAGGAACGAAGAGTTACCCGTGGTGTCGAGAGTCGCCAAAGAGTCGCTGCTGAACACAGGTGGTCGAGTGGAGGCGCGTTGCTTCCTTAACTCGTCGTAGCTTTGGCATAGGTTGACCACTTCTGAAACGGTGCGTGGATTCCTGGCCAAGAGCATCTGGAACGCGCCGTCATCAATGCCTTTGAGGATATGCCGAATCTTGTCAGCTTCAGGCATGGCGACGTTGACGCGTTTGCAGAGCTCCACAACATCTTCAATGTAGCTGGTAAAAGTTTCTGCCGTCTGCTGTGCTCGGGCGCGCAAGCGCTGTTCAGCGCGGAGTTTGCGGACGGCAGGTCGTCCAAACACCTCGGTGAAGGTCGTCTTAAAGATTGCCCATGTCGGTATGTCGCTTTCATGGTTGTGAAACCAGAGTTGAGCAACGCCAGCCAGATAAAAGATGACGTGTGTTAACTTGTCTACGTCATCCCACTTGTTATGTGCGCTTACCCGCTCATATGAGGTAAACCAGTCTTCCACGTCTTCGTCATCGGCTCCGCTGAAGATCTTCGGGTCCCGTTGTCGAGGAACGCCGGTGCAGGTAACGGACTGCGGCGACGGCGCTGTTTGGGACGCGGTGTCGGTCATGGCGGGTGGAAGCGTCCTTGTTCTTAACTCCAGGGTGTTAAGGGACGGGGAACTCCAGCACCTCCACCAAATGTGATGTGGTTTATTCACAGCGCGTCGCTACCAAGGCACAGCGACCGTATGAAGCGGCGAGGCAGCCAGGAGACGCCAGCAACCAGAAGCGCGCGCAGAGCGAGCCCGGCGTTGGCAATGCGGCTGGCGATAGCGGCGCTTCTTCTTCCTCACACGTCGATTATCGTCGCCTGAACAAGATCACGAAGAAAGACGTGTATCCTCTCCCACGGATAGACGATGCTTTGGATAGACTCTACAACGCAAAGTATTTTTCGTCGATGGACCTCAAAACCGGCTACTGGCAAATCGAAGTAGACGGGAGAGACCGAGATAAGGCTGCCTTCATAACACCAGACGGCCTGTTCGAGTTTAAGGTCATGCCCTTTGGTCTTTGCTCGGCGCCTGCGACGTTCCAACGGGTTATGGACACAGTACTCGCAGGCTTGAAGTGGCAGACTTGCCTCGTCTACTTGGACGATGTAGTCGTATTTGCTTCCAGCTTCGACAAACACCTCCGGTGCCTTGAAGCTGTTCTTCGGGTAATCAAAGCCTCCGGACTTACCCTGAAGCCAGAAAAGTGCCGCTTCGCCTACGAGGAGTTATTGTTCCTTGGCCACGTTATCAGCGTGTCGGGAGTACGCACTGATCCACAGTAAACAACAGTAAACAGCTGCGATCGCCGACTTTCCTCCGCCCACCGACAAGAAAGCAGTACGCCGATTTCTTGGCCTCTGCACTTATTACAGGCGCTTCGTCAAGAACTTTCCCGCATCGCCGTGCCGCTGACGTACCTCACGAAGGCCGACGTCGACTTCAAATGGGAAACGCCGCAAGTGGAGGCATTTCAAGAACTAAAGCGACGCCTGCAAATGCCGCCAATACTCGCGCACTTCGACGAAAAAGCCGACACCGAAATTCACACGCACGCAAGCAGCACAGGGCTCGGCGCCGTGCCCGTGCAGAGGACCGACGGACTTGAAAGGCTTATCAGTTACGCTAGCCGGTCACTTTCGAAGGCGGAAGCGAATTATTCCACCACAGAGAAGGAATGCCTTGCCATCATCTGGGCTACATCAAAGTTCCGCCCCTACCTGTAGAGCAGGCCTTTCAAAGTCGTGAGTGACCACCACGCCTTGTGTTGGCTAGCTAACTTGAAAGATCCATCAGGACGACTCGCACGATGGAGTCTTAGACTGCAAGAATTTGACATCACCATCGTCTACAAAAGCGCACGAAAGCACTCCGACGCCGACTGCTTATCTCGCGCCCCCGTCGATCCGCCGCCCCAGGGTGACCAGGACGATGACTCTTTCTTGGGGACATATAAGTACCGACGACTTCGCGGAACGTCAACGAGCTGACCCAGAGCTGAAGGGCCTCATGGACTACCTGGAAGGCAAGACCGCCGCTGTGCCGAAAGTATTCCGACGAGGAGTGGCTTCGTTTTTCCTGCGCAACAACGTTCTCCTGAAGAAGAACTTCTCGCCGCTCCGCGCCGACCACCTCCTCGTGGTGCCTTCAGCGTTACGTCCAGAGGTTCTGGAAGCTTTACACGATGACCCGACAGCCGGACATCTCGGTTTTTCCCGCAGACTATCAAGAATACAAGAGAAGTACTATTGGCCTCGCCTAACTGCCGACGTCGCCCATTACGTAAAAACATGCAGAGGTTGTCAGCGACGTAAGACGCCGACAACTAGGCCAGCCGGACTTCTGCAACCCATCGAACCACCTCGACGGCCGTTCCAGCAAATCGGCATGGACTTACTGGGGCCGTTCCCGACGTCGACTTCCGGCAATAAATGGATTGTCGTAGCGACTGACTACCTCACCCGCTATACCGAAACAAGGGCCTTGCCCAAGGGCACTGCCTCCGAGGTCGCCAAGTTCTTCATTGAGAACATCGTCCTGCGTCACGTAGCCCCGGAGGTCCTCATCACCGACATAGTTACGGCCTTTACGGCGGACCTACTCAGGCGATCTTGAGGTACAGTCACACGAACCACCACCGAACCACCGCCTACCACCCGCAGACGAATGGCCTCACCGAGCGTCTAAATAAGACCATCGCTGGCATGCTGGCCATGTACGTCGTCGTCGAACACAAGACGTGGGACGCCCTACTTCCGTATGTGACGTTCGCGTACAACACGGCCGTGCAAGAAACGACGCAGCTTGCTCCATACAAGCTTGTCTACGGACGGAGCCCAACAACGACGCTTGACGCCATGCACCGACGAAGAAGACCTCGACGTCGCCAGCTACCTGGATCGCGCCGAAGAAGCTCGACAGCTAGCCCGCCTGCGTATCAAGAGCCAGCAGACGGTCGACAGGCGCCACTACAACCTTCGACGACGCCACACCGAATACCAACCCGGCGACCTTGTCTGGGTCTGGACGCCGATACGACCACGGGGATTGTGTGAGAAGCTCTTGCGGCGCTACTTTGGACCCTACAAGGTAGTCCGACGTCGTGGTGAACTGGACTATGAGGTCGTGCCCGATGGCTTAAGACCATCCCAGCGGCGGCGCGCACGACCTGAAGTTGTACACGTGGTGCGACTTAAACCTTATTACGCGCGCTGATTAATTGTGACGCATGGCTAACGTAATTCATTGCATGTACTCTCACTTTCATGTTCTGTCTTCAACATCGGGACGATGCTTTTTCAGAGGGGGGTAGTGACACGTGCGGTTGTTTTGGTTTACGTGGAAAGCCGTCATCACTTCCCAGTGACAGCGCACTCGTTTTGATTGCGGGGAGCACTGTTATCACTTTCTGTTAAGCGCAACGCAGGCCGCGTTTATCTCGCATGCCACTTCTGGAACCGTGTCGACCATTCTTGAAACTTTGCATGCTTGACGCGCACATTTCAGTAACTTCTGTAACTCCAGAGATAATTCGAGAACGCGTTATCACGCGTGTATAAAAGCCGGCGCAGTACGCCACTTGTCAGTCTTTCCGTCGACCGACGACTGTTCACGCCGCTGTTGCTGTGCGTTGTCATTGGCTTTGTTTTGCTGGCACAAGTTCGCCCAATAAACAGTTCGCCTGACATCACTTGAGTCCTGCGTGCTTCGCCTTGAGTGCTGCGTGCGTCACTACCACGTGACAGTAAGTATAGGAATAACAAGAATAATGTCAAAAAATCATAATTTAGAAATCTGGGATAAACAAATAATAGGCCGACTCCCCTTAAGAAAATAAAAAGCTAGGCTCATATACCTGCAACAAGAGAGAGGGAGAGAGAGACATGAGGAAGAAAGGCAGGGAGTTTAACCAGATATTAGTCTCCGGTTTGCTACCCTGAACTGGAGGAGAAGGGTTAGAAAGATGACAGTGAGAGGGAGTACGAAGTTCCAGACAAGCGCACAGAATAATACACACACACACACACACACACACACACACACACACACACACACACACACACACACACACACACACACACACGACTGTTTGCCTCTCTGCACTGTACTGCGGGCATTCGCATAAAATGTGCCTTGTTGACGCTTCATGGGCGCAGTGGTCACAGGCTGCGGGTCCGGCCATTCCTATTCAAAACGCATCGACAGTGGTGAACGCAACGCCCAACCACAGTCGATATAAAACCGTCTCATCTCAGCAAACCCCTGGTGGGACTCGAAGGCTTAACGTGAGATCAAGAGGTTATAGTTGGGAATTCTTGAAATATGTGTCACTCCACTGCGACATAGAGCACTTGCGAGCAAGCCGATGGAGCATCGGTCTCCTGTGGGTGCCTGTTGTGGTGTGGGTGTGGGTACCTGTTGATACATTGCATGAGCCGAACAAGCAGCTTGATCGGCCCTTCCGTTCCCGATAACACCGCAGTGACTTAGAAGCCATAGAAATCTTACTATATGGCCTGCCTCTCTTGCATGCTGCATCATCTCTGCAATGCAAAACACCAGCGGTTCGTGCTGTCTGCAGCGTAGATGCCACAGTAGGGACTGCAATGCCGTCTTGATGTCGCAGGAAAGCGTCCATTTATGTGGTGGTTCACCTCTGATCAAATGAAGAAGCGCTGCGAGCTCAGGTGCCGTCTGATCAAATGAAGGAGCGCTGCGAGCTCTGGTGCCGTCGATGTTGTCGTACAAGTTGTCTTAAATCTTAAAGTATGACTCGCTAGTACCCCGGCCGCCACAGCGGAACTGTTTGGCAGCACGGATCCGTCCGTTTAGTTATGCGTACCTGCATCGAATCTACGTGCTACTTGTATAGAAAGCTTCGTCGTTGCAGATGCATGCTCTTGGTTCGAACTGCTGCCGAAAAATTGCGGAATTCAATAATGAAAGCAAGAGTACAGTACTCAGGAGTAACCTGGTCGTAAACTGGCACAGAATCACAAGCGACTGCAGCGCTTAACTGTGCGATCTGCGCGAACAGACTGCTGCCAATTAAAAAAAATGGTGAATACGAAATGCTTTAGCTAATTGGGTGAGTCGACAAAACTGCATTTCGACACACTGAGCGAACAAAATAACAGAGGATGGAACACGAGCGCTGACTGGCGACTGACGTGTATTCCCACCAAAGAGTACATATGTGAAACGACACGCACGTGGGTACATCGACACCTTTGGCTTTCCCTCAATGACGCCGTAAAAACAACAAGCACTTACAATAGATAGTAGGGATTGTCGATTACCATTTACATATGTGAAGAAAGAGCTTTGCACATAAGGATAGTATTGGCCAATCCCTGCACTCGGTATGTGCCAACTTACAGAGGAGAAGAAGAAGAAGAAGAAGAAGAAGAAGAAGGAAAGACTGCTGTCCTTTTATGATCACAGCCATCATTTTCATTGTTTACTCCTTTCTTGCTGCTCAACTATTTACCATTCAACCACAATCATCACTGTTTACTCCTTTCTTGCTGTTGAACTATTTTACCACAATCATTATGACAGCAGTGCTCGTGAAAGGGCAGCAGTTTTATCGTATACGCATAGGTTGACAGATGGAACGTGGCGAACCGGTATGATGTTAACGCAGTTTTTTCTTGCCACAATAGTTATCTAGTGTATGACAAGGTGTACAAGCACGCTTACACAATATGGATTGTGGTGCTCACAATTAATACAATGTAAAGCATAGGTCAACATTCGTACCATGCAGTGACAGTGTATAGTGCACTTGACTGCATTATCGCCCGCCATGGTAGCTTACTGTCTGGAGTGTTGGCTTGTAATCTCGAGGTCGCAGGGTCGAATCTCGGCCACGGCGGCCGCATTGCGATGGAGGCGAAATGTTGAGGCCCGTGTGCTGTGCGATGTCAGTGCACGTTAAAGAACCCCAGGCGGTCGATATTTACGGAGCCCTCCATTACGGCATTTGTCATAATCATACCGTGGTTTCAGGACGCATGAACAATCCGTGTAATTGCATGAACAATCCGTGTAATTAGATGGAGGGGCACATTAAAGAACCCCAGGTGGCCAAAATTAATCTGGAGGCATCCACTACGGCGTGCCTTATAATCACATCGCGGTTGTGGCATGTAAAATTCCAGCAGGTATTAGTATTGAAATTCCGCAGTCTTTGTGGTTTTTGCTACATCGGCCATACGGACCGATGCATGAACAGAAGGCTGCAAGAGCATTCCTACAGATTGAGGAACACACGTACAGCGCTCAGCGATTGAAACGCAATACTCGGACGGCGTGATAGCCGGCACACCTTATGATACTGGAGTGCTCTGGGTGAACGCCGAACTACCAAACTGAGTCACAACGCGTCAAAAAGGCTTCGACTTTCATTCAATGCCACAAAGAAGCAGGTCGGCGCCCTAAAAGCGTAGAGGTGACCTAGAAGACATCGGCCCTTTGGACTCCGAGTATCGCGTTTCAATCGCTGAGCACTGTACATCCCACTTGGCTACCCACTGCGCAGCTTGTGGTTCCACGCCTACTTTTGATTGCACACCACTTTTATGAAGAAGCAATGATGAAAAAACCCGCCTCATTCCAAAAGCATATCAAACCTTTAGGTACGGCGATAGGTGAGCAAGCATGGCGTGCCTGATTTCACATCAAACAAAAGCTCTTTCTTGACATTATGTAATCGGTAACGCCCACTTTCTGTTGTGCGCGTTTGCTGTCGATTTTGAGGCGCATTTGGTGGAGGATCAGATGTGTTGATTCATGCATGTGCCTGTTTTTGCGTAATGTAGTTCATGGTGTGAATAAACTTCAGTGATAAGTCAGCCCTCGTGTTGCGTTGTTTTTCTTCTGAGTCCTCGTTATTTTTGTTCGCGATGTGTGTGAAGGCGTTGAATATGACGCTCATTCTACCTTAACTACTGTTTCTTAGCTATGGATAACGAGAAAAAGCACACATTTCAAACAGCTCACTATTTCATTTACCTGTCTGGCGTCGACGAGGTCCCTTCTCGACTTACCTTGAATGGCCTCCCTACTCCGTAAGTCAAAGATGCTTGGCAGAGTGACGTGCATATGGAAATTGTGCGCTTTACCCGATAGCGTCGCACATATCGCCGATAAGGACTAGCTGCAGGCGACGAAAATTCAAACCAAAAAGAAGGACCAGGTGTCTTTCTTGTCTGCTTGAAAACGTTTAGTTACGACTTTTGCTTATATAAATCAATTTTAATACAATTTGCTACGCTGGAAGTGCCAGGCTGGTAGCTCGATGACTGCATTAGGTCACAGAGCTATACTATCAGCTTTTGATGAGAACAAAAGTGTTATTCATGTTACGATCGAGCAATAATATTCCAGATTGTACGCGGGGTAATATGAGCAAGGTTTATCTTCTAAAAATAATAAATGAAATCGGTGTGAACTGTTGTTCTTTAGCCTGCTACATTACAATGAGGGAAGTGGGAAGTAGAACAGTAGTATAGGGACAATATACAGACGGTCAACGACGCCTGCAGATGTTAGGAGCTGCCGCGATGCACGTGTCATTATGCATGGGGCCATATAGCCAGAAGACCACTGTTACGCAGAGTAATCTTTAGTCCGGGTCATCGAACGTCGTAGTTTGCTTCCAGTGTTGTCGTTGCGCAGTATTGTAAAACAAAGACGCTTTCGTGATTAATATACTTCTCTGGTTGGCTATGCACGGGGGTAGCTTTCAAGGAAAGTAAAAAAAAAAAAAAAGAAACGGACTGTTTGTCACTTGACCGTTAATACATTGAACGTTTCAAGAATAAGCGGAATAGTTTGGTTGTATGACGTGTGTACATTGTGTGATGCTTTCATTCGAACTCCCACACGTGCGCTTCAGCGTTCGTGTAGCGTCTTACGACGCTCCCTATAGCCATGAATCTGAATCGGTGCAGCATCGCGTGCCGTTTGCCCGCACGCGACACTGTGCTCACAGTGCAAAGTCGGAGTTTGACCGAGTACAAACAACGCGTGTGTTTGCAGGTGCCCAGGAGTACGGGGAGGCGGCCGCCTACATTCAGGCGCAGTTCGAAGCCAAGAACAAATCCACCACCAAGGAGATCTACTGCCACATGACCTGTGCCACGGACACGACCAACATCCAGTTTGTGTTCGACGCGGTCACGGATGTCATCATTGCCAACAACCTGCGCGGCTGCGGACTCTACTGAGCGGCGGCGGCTCAGCCGAGGCCGCTGGTGCCTCCCGCGCGGCCGACCCGAACTGGAGGCCTGCTCACTCGACAGCAGCCAAGTTGCATGTTGATTTCCCTTCCCTTGCATTTCGTGATACTCCTGCCGCCACTTGGGCCGCGGACTAAGGACTCGTGAATGTGTTTCTCCCCCTTTTTGCGCTGGTCGGGAAGGTATGCAACCTTTTTGCTTTCTCCGCAAGGGGCCTCCCCGCCTTCTTTTTCCACTGTTGCTGTTGGTGGTGATGTTGCCGAGGCGTCCGCTGTTCACTTCGCGGGCCACCCGCTGCCAGCGGCCAACACCACCCTCCCGCCGGCCCTCCTTACACCCCGAGACAAGGAGGACGACACCAACACCCGAGAGAGGGGGCGCGTGCGCCCGCTGCAGCAGCGCACACAGATACACACCGGGACGAGAGAGGGAAAAAAAGCTCCTTGGGACATTTTGGTCCGCGTTATATGTACACATATATATCCGTATAGTTGCGTATATTTATATATATGTACATATATAAGCGTATATGTATGTATATATAAACACATGTATGTGTGGCATCGTCTCGGCACAGAGACGTCGAAATGGGCGTCGGGTAGCCGGGCGGATCGAGGCAGCAAGTTCTCTTTTCGTTTCCGCCAAGATAGCCTAGCCGGGTAGACACATGATATCTTGCACCAGCGCTTCTCTGCCAACCTGGTTCATGTTTGTCTGGGGTGGTGGACTGGCGACGAGGAGACCCCAAAGTGATGTATCATATACTACATAGGGGCAAGGGGAGGGTAAACTTTTCGTTTTTTAAAAGCACGGCTCTCTCCGAATGCCCTCGCAGCGCGCCGAGAACGCCGCCACTCGTCGATGGGCGCCTCGGGAGAGGTACGAACAAAACAACAAGGAAAAAGGAACCAAAGACGCGAACAGCAACAACACAAAAGGCAAAGTTTGGGCGCGGTCAGGGGCACTCCCCGTGCGGTGGAAAGGGGCCGCCCCTTTCGCTGTAGGTTACGCGGAGAAGGTGAGACTATAAATATATACATAATTCTATACTATAATAAGTATATGTGTACCGTGTGAGAGTGCAGGAAGCAAGCCTGTTTCAGTCCTGTTTTGAGAGTGCTTACTCAATAAAAAGTGACGCATGTTCTTTGACGCCCTCCCCCCAATCCAACTCCCATACCTGACGGCTATGTGGAGAGGACCCCCACCCATAAGAGGTGACAACATTCTGCTTTCGCTGCTCCCTTGGTATGCTTGCTGCTTTTACCGCCACGGGAGGCGGGCGCCCTCTTTTCCTTCGGTTCTCTTGGAAAGGACTCACCCTTTCGTCCGCGTAGTGATTCAAAGTGGTTCAAGTTCAAAAACTAGCCCCACAAGCCAATGAGAGCTGCCCGGCAGTCGGTGTCTGCTCCTGCTCCGTAGACACACATCCGACTTTTCCTTTTTTCTCTCGTTGCAAGTCTGCCGGGTTCCTCGCTTAGCTATTCTCTCCTGCATTCTTCTGTTGCACTCTGGCACCCGGAGAAGTGACGATTGCTCAGGTACTGTACTCAACATTAGCTGCCAGTGACGCGGCGGCGCCTGGACCTCCAGAAGCCGCCGGGCCACCAACCCGAGAGCAGTATTTCAGCGGCTGGCTTCGCGGCCCTGTGCTCGAGCTCCATCTTCCTCCGTAGAGTCAGCTACTAGCTTCGAGCTGTGGTCATGAGGGTACCCTCATCGCTGCCTTGGTTCTCATTTTTCTGTTCTGTTCTGAGCTTTGAATGCCGAGCGCGACTGTGGTCCCTACCGCGGCCAAGCCACTCATCGTCCGGGAGCTACCGTGGCACATGTGTCGGAGTTTTGTTGTTTTATTTTCTTCTTTCCCTCTGAGCGCTCGAGTCTTGAGTCACATTCGACAGGCAGTGGCGTAGCTTGTGCTAAGACGCGTGCCGCCCAGCAAGTAGAGGGCGCCGTTTCTCTTGAATGTTCATTCCTTTTTTCTTTCTTTCTCGCTATGCAAAGGGTCTTCTGAGTGGCGCCGGTGTCGCTCATAACCATTTGCAATTCGCTCTTCCAAAGGTTCGCCGAAAACCCCCGTAAGGAGAATCGCCGCGGTATCCCCGCCAATCGACGAACTAGCGGTGGCCAAATCCTATAGTGAACGCAAGGCCATCGTATGTGTCTCCTGGAAGCCCAAAAGAAAAAAAAAATCACAACTGATTTTGGCCTCTGTTGTCGCTGGAGGAGGCAGGAAGCATTTTGAACCATGCACGTCTACGTTGTGTTTAGGGAGGTACCACACGGCCGCCTATCGGAAACGAAAGTCGCCCTACTGAACCAGCAGCGCGGTGGAGATTTGTGCCCTGACAAAGCTGAGGTGCAATGCCGCTACACTCAATCGCTGCATGTTAGCCGCAAGGGAAGCCGCACCGCCGGCTGGGCGTGCCGTGCGAGGTCACCCTGTGCACGCGCTGTGCGTCACTTGTTCTGCTGTTCTGTTCATTCTTTTTTTGTTCCCTGGCAGCTCTGGCACAACAGACATTCCTCGTCGCGTCTGATTCATGCCGCGCCATCTTGCATATTCGTTCTCAGTGCGCCTCACACGTGGGTGTGGACGGCTTCAACTGCATTGCTTTCTTTCCTTTGGGAATGTGAAAGTCACAGTCCCTAGATCTCCTCTGGTCCGAGTGCGCTGCATATCTTGTTTCTGCCAGGCCACCTCCGCATCGCAAGCCATGACAAGCCTCGTGGCTGACGAGACCAAGCGTGTGGCCGTCCTCACGACCACAGCTTGCGTCTTTGATTCATCGTCTGAGTACGCAAAACCACGCGGCGTCAATGCTTTACTCTTTCCTTTCAGTTTAGACCAAACTTCTTGTTTTTTTTTTCTTTTTTCCTTAGACGCAGTCATGTCGAGACGTCAGTGGACTTGTTGACAATTTCATTTAATTGAATATCTTGATTGGAGTCTATCGCAGTTAGCTCGGAACACCATTTTGGGACGCGAACACTGTACCGCACATCGTCTTCTTGTCAGCTTTGACGCCACAGGGAGGGAGTGCTAGCAAGTGCAATTGCATGGTCAAATGCGGCAACGTAAGTGTAGATGTATTATGAGTGCTGACTTTTTGTGCAAGAATAATGCCTCATCTTTCAGCCAGATAACTTCAGAGTGTGTGACAGCTGTACGAGTTTGTGACCAGACGGATGGCACTAGCTGCACGCCAATATCAAGACGTGCTTTAGTAGAGACCTAACTAAAAGAAGAATATCTGAATGGCACGAGTACAAAAATCTGAAATACAGCATGCTTAATGCGTGGGTTAAATTGACTATGTAATAGTAACATGTTGTGTCCTGTTTGTGCTGCTGCGTATTGCTCGGTTCTGTTAATTAGTGAGCTATGTGTAAATTAAGGATTGTGCATTCTATCTTTGGACACAATTTTTTTTCCCTTGTAAACTGTGTGGCCAGTTGGCAAACGCGTCTGTTTAAGAGACCGAGTGTTACTGGTGTGAGGTAACATTCCAGTAGAACTGACTGGCCAGTAATCAACATGATGTATTCTAAGACACTGAGTGACACGCCAACATCCAGCTGTTGCTTCGTGCTGGCGAGCTACAGCGGATCGTGTTCTGGTGCAGTATTCCGTCGGCTAGGACTAGTCATTTTCGCGCATGTACAGCAGCACGTGGCCGTCACCGCGCCGGAACATAAAATCGGATTCGCTGTAACCTTCCTGCATACTTCAGCAACTGGATGTGAGGAAATTGATTGGGTTTGAGCACATGAGAAGGTCATTTACACGGCCCGATATAGAGCGGCCGTGCTCCTCGTGAGCGAGTCATCTTTTGCTTTCGAGGCCGTAGCTTCTCAAAGTGCCTGTTCAGCGGAATGTATGGTTTGTGACCAGAGACTATCCAGGGCTTGTGACTACACCCTTGGCAATGCACTTGGTTGCTTGAGTTGTTATTTTTGTTATTGTTGTTGTTGTTAATTTTGCGGCTGGATGAACGGATAACACGGTTCCGCTGGCAACCTTCCATTTGGGCTCTTTGAGGCTCTTGGGACCAGGGGCCGGACTGCGTTGATTGTTGCGTTTCAGTGATAATTTGTTTTCGTTATCCTGTGTTACGTTCACCGGTGCGTGCATACTATCGCGTGCTCGTCACATTTGCTCCGATGCAAACGTCGCTTCTTTATGCTTTTTTTTTTCACAATGTGTTTTTATTCTCGTCTATTTTTTTTTCTTTTTTGTCGTCAGTCGAATTATTGGGGGCACGAACTTTAGACAGGTGGGTTGAGCCAACATGTCGTGTCGTTCTTAATCTGTCATTTTTATCCAAGTCAGCAAGCGTTTTGAGTAAGCAGTTGAAATAAAGTACATTCAAATCATTTGTTTTGCGGTGACTGCAAACCACACAAAAAAGTTATCATTTCTATTCTTTTTGTTGTGTATGCAGTATCTGCAATTTTATGCCCAATGAATAAAATTCCTTCGTCGTGTGTTCCTCGTAATGTGCTGATTTTTAGCCTTGAGGGCAAGAACGAAGGGCCTCATTCGCTCTTCGCTCATGACCTCATCGCAAAGCATCAGCTGTTTCGCCGTGCATGCTACGGGCGCCGTGACCTTCATTGCAGGTGCAGACTGTGATGTCAGCGGCGTAAGCTTACGCGACGATGAAACTTGAGTGCCACAGGTTCTATTCTGCGCGCACGGATCCGGTAAAAACAAACAAAGGTACTAATAAGAATACGTGGGGCCTCCTTTAGCATTTATATGCACAACGTTGTCCTCCAAACGTAACAAGGAGCGCGAGTGCCCGCTTACCGCTCCGCGCTGCTTTCTTTCGTATATGTTTCTTTTTTTAACCGTCACAAAGGATGACGGTTCAGAAACGTCAGGCAAACCCGAAAACCCTGTACAAGGTCACGCTAGAAAGTGGTGCATTAAGCTTTCCTTTTAACCCCGCTTTTCAGTCTCGTACGCCTTTGTTAAATGCCGGCATTCCAAGCGTGCAGACGCCCTTATATAGTGTATACTTGGTACACTTTTAGTCAGATAGTGTCGACTGA
Organism: Hyalomma asiaticum; assembly: GCA_013339685.2. NCBI lineage: Eukaryota > Metazoa > Arthropoda > Arachnida > Ixodida > Ixodidae > Hyalomma > Hyalomma asiaticum. Next base: position 232,965,529 of record CM023481.1, read on the forward strand.
ACAGAACCTTTGTTTTTCTCTCTATCTGACCAAATCAAGCACCCTGTCCAACATTATATCGTCAGCACTCACCTTCGGCGGCAAACGTCGCAGCATTGCACGCGAATAATTACTGTACACTTGCGTGCTTATTTGGGGTCCGCCCTTTTCTGTCTTCAGAGTTCAGTTGAACGGCGGCCTACTTCCCTGGGCCGTTCTCGCATTACAGCGCAGTATGCAAAATAACTGTTTCCTTGAAAAAAAAAAAATCGGCGTGCGACACGGCAGGCCTGGTGTTGTGGAGTAACGGCAATCACACATATTTGTTCTTCCGCTCCTTAAAAGATCGCGCAAGGCAAGAAGAATGATAATAAATCTAGCACCCGTGCTGAACACCGCTTTCTTCAGCGCTGGGTCACAGTGCCCAGAATTCTCAGAGAATCGGCGGCTATAACTTGGAGCTCTCTCGCAACGCCGCTAAGCAGTGCAATGGCAGCACGCAGTTTAGGAATCGAGAATGAAGACGAGAATACCCTGGCGCAGTAAGAGATCGATAGCACTTCTCAGTTTAGGGAAGCAACGTTGAGCGGGACCGCGGCAAAACCACTCACAGATGGAAAGTGCGATATTTGTCCAGTATGACCGAGAAACCTTCTACAGTGGGAAAGTTTCTCCGTTACGCAGAACGTGGAGTGGATTCAGCCGCTTTTCGTTCCTTGTAGGCACATGGTATTCCAATCTATGTCCAGCTTTCACAGCATCTGTAGGAGAAAACGCAACAAAACCACAAGGGCGCTTAGAGCACAGAGTCGATAGACGAACGATGCGGTGGAAATGAAGGAGCTAACTGCGCAAATGTCACATGGACTACGCTAAACTGGAGCTATACGTTCCAAAATGTCTTCCTTTTTTTTTTCAAAAGCGATATAAATAATGCACAGATGATTCAAAAAGAAAAGTGCACATGCAAGGACTGAAATAGAACGTCGACTTTTGGAATTCATCCTCAGTTTTGCTAGTTAGACAGCCTTCTTTCGTTCAGTTTGCTTGCATTACACTTGTTTACGCTGAAAAGAAAGAGGCCAGGTTGCTTTAGTCGCTTATTTAAGGCCATTTCACCGGTACCTCAGTGTATCACATTGTAAGACACCCGGTAAGTCTCCGTTCGCTTCAGAATACGCAGCGCCGTTTTATTATAATTGTTATTTGAAATCAATATTATGACATTTACTCGACGTTTTACACGCTAAAATTTAAGCGGTCGTTGTAGCCACACAACAATAAGTTTAACAAAACGCAAGCGCTCACTCACTTAAAGGAGTACTGACACGAATTTTAGACATTTTCGCATTATTGCTCTAAATAAAAGCACTGATGTCGACAACCCTAAACAGAGTATCGTGGTGCCTCGGAGCGCAACCAATATATATTTTATACGGCTGCCGTAAAAACCTACTTCCATTTTCGATTTTGAGAGGGCTGTTTCATAGTGACGTGTCAACATAGTGACGTATCAGAGGGCTGTTTCATAGGACGTAGATCTAAATCACGTGGGGACAGCAACTCGCGACGGAGTCGTAGCAACTCTGTTAGCTACTGTAGGTTGTATGTGGCGCACAAAAACAACGATGCCCTTATTGTCGCCCAGCGACTGTGGCAGTGATTTCAGCTATATTTAGGCGACTGCGTTCACAAGTCGTTGTATTGTTCGTTGCGATGGGACTGGCTTGCAGATGCTGGGCGACGGAAACGTTAAAGTCAAAGTAAATCCTTTATACGTGTTTTGTGACCCCGGTGTCTGGAGAACGTTAACAATGCGTGCCAACAAAACGAAAGAATATCCCTTTTGCGCCAGCTGACAATCGTGTCAGTACTCCTTAAACTCTTTCTAGAAGCCCATGGACCACATTGTGTCGAAGTCTCAGGGCCTATTTGGCACAAAGAAAGTGCCATCAAGAAATATAGTACGGAAATTTTTTGAATAAAAAGGACCCAGTAGGAGCGGAGATATATGTTAAGGGCTTCATTTTTTATTCTTTCTCAACGACCTACTTTCCAAAGAAATGGCGCGTATAGTTCCTATTAGGCTGGTGCACTTTTAGACTATTAGTCTGAGCAGTCGACAGTCGGTTGCTTTAGAAAGCGCTGGGGATTTTTTCAAAATTGAAATGCACATTTTTGAGCATGACAACCTGTTCAGTTCTTGCATTATTTACGATACACAGTAACTGTGGAAACGAGTGCCCTGGTCCCAACATCCTATCTGACTCCTGTCACTTGTAGACCAATGTGAGCTCCTTAGGAAATGTGCCCGATGCCTCCGGGGGATCAAATTAAATCAAGTCAAAATCTTTATTTCTGCATTTTGTTTACTTTTACATCAAAAGGGAAAAAAAAAGGGACAGGAACGAAAAGCTACACGACTGCCGCTTGACGATCTTCCAGGCGCCCCGCCACGGTGGTCTAGTGGTTATGGCACTCGGCTGCAGATCCGAAGGTCGCGGGATCGAATCCCGGCCGCGGCGGCTGCATTTCGATGGAGGCGAAATGTTGAGGCCCGTGTGCTGTGCGATGTCGGCGCACGTTAAGGAACCCCAGGTGGTCGAAATTTCCGGAGACTTCCACTACGGCGTCTCTCATAATCAGAGCTGGTTTTGGGACGTTAAACCCCACAGATCATCTTCTTCTTCTTCCAGGCTCCCTCCTTGAGAACGAGTTACAGTAAGGCTAGGTGGCACGGAAAAAACCTGGCTTCACAACTGAAAACCAGACGTGAGAAGTCGTACAGGAATTCATATATGTAGGTCAGCTACTGACAGGAGAACACACCCATGTAAAATAAATCCACCGTAGAATAAGCAGGGGATGGTGAGCATACGGGAGACATACCCAGCTCATGAACGGAATCTTACCATTGTCACTCAAGCGAGAATTATATAACTACTGCATTCTGTCAGTACTGACATACGTGGCAGAAACTTGGAGAATTACAAAGCTGGAGAGGAAGTTAAGAACCACGCAGCGGGCGACGGAAAGAAGAATGGTAGGCGTCACATTAAGAGACAAGAACACAACCGAGTAGGTCAGGGAACAGGCAAGTGTAGCCGACCTAATAATAATCGACGATAAAAAAAAAACGGACATGGGCAGGCCACGTGATCAGAAGGCTAGATAACCGATGGACAGTTAGAACGATGGAATGGATACCTAGAAAGGGTAAGCGTAGCCGTGTACGACAGAGAGTAAGGTGGGGTAAAGAAATTAAGTAATTCGCAGGCATCAAATGAAATCGGCTCGCGCAGGACAGGAAAGAATGGAGAGCATTGGGAGAGGCCTCTGTCCTGCAGTGGGCATAGGATAGGCTGACGATGATGATGATAGTATTAAATAAAATAGAAGGCGTGTTATAAATAAATCGAATATATATATATATATATATATAAAGAGAGAGAGGGGGAGGGGAGGGAGAAGCATAGATATATCCCAATCCACGTCGAAGCGCATACAACATACAACACTCACATGTGAATCTACCTAACACATGTTCTGCTATAAATATGTACATGTTTACATGTGTACATGCAGTCGACACACATGTGTACTATATTCCCAACCAAATGCACATAAACACATGCAAAGTCTTCATTCGCAAGTGATAAACAGTCCGGCCTAGTGCTGCGAGTTGGCCACTGTTCGAACATGCCTGATTGGCGCTGCACTCGTGAACTCCATGCACCGTGCACGACTACAAATTTTGATGGGGGTGTTGACAGATCCATGTCTTAGAATGTGTGCCCTTTTTAAAAAAAAATCGAGCCCCGAAGAGTGGCTCAAGGCCCTCTTACTAAGCTCGAGGACGTGGGTTCGATTTCAGGCTACGGCAGCCGCATTTCAATGCAGGCGAAGCGCAAGAACACCCACGTACTTAAGGGTGCGTGTTAAAGAACCCCTGGTGGCCAGAATTAATCCGGAGTCCTCCTGCTGCAGCTTGCGTCAGAATCAAATCGTAATTTTAGCGCATAAAACCTCGGAAATCATTATTAAGCTTACCCGCAATCTTGCTTTGAATTCCTCCGCGTTGCTATCGCATTCAAAAGCGAAAGTAGGGGGAGGGTAGGAAAGAACGGTAGAATAGTGTAGGTAGAATAGTGATGCTAGTAAAACATCCACTCATCAAAAGCGGGTGCGCGCAGCGCTAAGACAGTCGTACAACCGACCTGTGCCACACTTGCTGTATCGCGTGACCAAAATGCACGTCACCATCACGGCAACGTTTGCGAACCGGTTATTGCTGCAAAATGCACTCGAGGTCCCCCAGTAAACGGTTGCCTCCATTCTTCCCCACCCGATGCTTTCGCTCTCGCGTGTGATAGCAAAAGTGCGATTCAAAGCGCGTTGCTCGCACACCTCATATTCTTGAGACACGCGTCACAGCCCTTCGGCGAATATTGGACTGCAACTATCGGTCGTTCACATAAGAAAAAAATGAAATGAAGGAGATAGACACTGTTTTCACCTCCGTTCCCTTCGTTTCTCGCTTCTACGTAGTTTTCAGTTTTATCATGATCACAGCATCAAAACAATGTAATTTGATGATGATGACGATTTTTGGGGTTTTACGTCCCAAAACCAGCTGTGATTATGAGAGACGCCGAAGTGGAGGACTCCGGAAATTTCGACCACCTGGGGTTCTCTAACGTGCACAGACATCGCACAGTCCACGGGTCTCAACGTTTCGCCTCCATCGAAATGCAGCCGCCGCGGCCAGGATTCGGTACCGCGACCCGCGGATCCTAAGCCGCGTACCCTAGCCACTAGACCACGGTTTCGGGGCAACAGTGTTAATTGATAGCTGAAAAACATCATACCAGCTTCTCTCACCGTGTTCGAATTTAGTCTGGTAGAATGCAAATCATCACACCTAACGCGCAGTAATAATTGTACGACTACCATCTGTGAAATATATTCGGTGAATTAAAACATCTGGTCTCGATGTAGACTGACACATGTTCGTGCCGTAATAAGCACAGTAGTAGTAGCGCTTCCCATAAATAATATAGCAACATACGTTCTCCCGTCATGAATATTGCCCAGCTGTATTCTGAATGCTTTGATAACGATATCGTTATCGACATCGTTATCACAGCGTCAATAACAGCGTCAATAGTTGTTACATTATTCAGAGTGGCTATGTTTACTGACCTTTTAAGAGTTGATGATCACTTCGGCGGCTTGCTCGGCTAGCAGCACCACAACAGAATGCGGTGTACTTGACAGTGCAAATGGTATGACCGATGCATCGACGACACGTAATCTTTCCACGCCTTTCACCCTGTAACCAAATCGACTGATAAAGCATGGTGACACCTAGAATGCAACTTCAACGTACAGGCACTTCCTTGAATTGAACTCTTCGTCAAGCCTGTTATCTATGTAATTAACAAGAAGAACAGCAAAAACGAAGCTAGTGAAATGTTATCCTGATATATCCGTCACTTCGTTTTTGTTTCGGTGAGTTCTCCTATCTGGAGTTAAGTTGAGTGGTGCGAATCAAAATGATAATAATTTGAGTTAAATAGCTTTAGCTGAACGATGAATCGTCGTTGCATTGCAATGAGAGAGAAAAATAAAGGGCCGAGCCGTCTGAGCTTCTCTTTTCTAAGAGCGGCCGGCCATTAGCCGGTCGTCTTCACATGATGTAAATCCCTCACTAGTGGGCGGCGTCTGTTTTGTTCCACGGTCAGCAACAAAAGTATCTTGAAATGTAGCTCGTTGCGACGAAGCTACACTTGTGCTCCTCCGGGAACTCTTTATATATAGTCGTCCAACGGTGGTTGCACTCCGCGGTTGTAGCCGCAAAGTGGTCGGAACTGCGACTTGCTTTTGGTCACGGAAGCCGCTGACCTCTTTTGGTTCCTACTCTTCGTCGTCCCATTACTAGTAATGGCGTCATGGTGTCTACGAATCTACGTCGTCGTCTTGGGGGGCAGCGGCTCGTCGCGCTCCATTGGTTTTGGGGAACGACCGAACCTTCGCGCACTGGTGGCGTGTCCTCTGCAGTGGCGCGACGACGTCTACGTCTTCTGGGGACCAACCCTCTGCCCTTGATGGTTTCCCAAACAGCGGGGTCCAACCCCTTCCTCGAGGCGCATCGGGAGCAATCGATGAAGCGTAGCTGTGATTTTCCAAGAACTTGCTGTGTAAGGTTGCCTCCACGCCTGGCGTGGAGGCAACCTTACACGGCAAGTTCGGCTTCATGACGGCTTCATGCATGAATCTTAGGAGCGCCGTCGTGAAACCGCCTGTGCTCCTCCAGGAACTTCCCTTAGTCGTCCACCAGTGGCAGCATTCCACGTTTGTGGTGACAGGCTGGACGGAACGAGGCCTAGCTCTTGGTCGTGGAACCTCGTTCCTCCATTTCGTTCAAAACGAAGTCGCGACGGCCGATCCATTGTACGAGCAAACCGCTTAGTACAAGGGCCTACATACGCGAGCGCATCCGTTGAAGACGACGATGTTACTTAAAACGCGGCACGTATCCACAACGGCTGACAGGCGAAGAATCGAGTAGCTGTCTGTCGGTTATTCTGCTAAAGTGAAGCTGGGAGCCTGTAGTTGGTAGAGATTTTTTCAGCGTAAGCTGTAATGTGCTCGTTAAAATGGCCGCAATTGGTGGCGATGGCGTCCGCCGCCAGTAGCCACTATCCGCTAAATAGGAGCGGCGCCAGTACATCCCTGACACTCTCATCAGTTGGTTGGGCATCTTGCGCTCTCAACCATGATTTGGATATGGCAGGAGGGGTAGTGGCATGGCGTCCACCCTAGACCCTTGCAACATAGCTAGGCCCTTTGTGTTCTTATTCACGACTCTGACACGTGGAAGTAATATTTCAGGACATTATATGTTGTCAGCCACAGGTCGTGGCTTCATCAACGAGTACGAGGAAGAAGACGAAGGCTACGCAGAAAAGGAAGAAGGCGAAGATGAAGAAGGCAAATAAGAAGACGGCGAATAAAAAGATGACGAAGAATAATTTATTTCTGGGGTTTTACGTCCCGAAACCACGATATGATTATGAGACACGCCGTAGTGGAGAGCTCCGGAAGTTTCGGCCACCTGGAGTTCTTTAACGGGCACTGGCATCGCACAGTATATATACGCGGGCCTCAAGCATTTCGCCTCCATCGAAATGAAGACGCCGCGGCCGAATGTATTACGGACTAGAGGACTAGAGCCACCGGCGCGTGCCTGCCGGGAGGCACGCACGCGCCGACGGCGACCACGTGGCTCCCGGCACGCGCTCGCCCGCGAGAGACAACGTTGGCGCAGGCAGCGTCTCCTAGCGAGTTTCTTGATTGAGAAATACCGACTGCTCGTGTTGGAGCAGCGTTCACCGGCAACCCATATATATATATATATATATATATATATATATATATATATATATATATATATATATATATATATATATATATATATATAGGCACTGCATCTTGACTTGCAATGAAGTGCCGGTGGGAGATTTCACTTGTGCTTTGTGCATAGTTGAACCGTGAGGATTCGTAGCATGCGCGAGATGTTATAAAACTAGATGGCGGTACTTGTAGTTGATGATGAAAGATGCGAGATGTTATAATAGTTTGATGACATTTACTCAAGTGTTTCACTTTTAATTGTGGGGCGAATTGCACGGAAGAGTTTCACGGTTTACCGATGATTCCCCCACTCATCATCATTCACCCCGTGAATATGCTGTGATTTTTTTGGTCTAGCCGCGCATTCCCACGTGATGTGGGCTAGCGTAGGTTTTTCGGCACACCACGGACAGGTGTTTTTGTAACAGGCCGGGTGCATCTTGCAGAGAAGGTTGAGGTGCGGGTATGAATTGGTCTGTATACGACGCCAGTCCCGTGCTTGCGTTCTGTTCAAATTAGGGTGCGGAGGCCCGAAGGTGCGTCGCTCGCTCCTCTGAATCTCTAATATGTCGCGTACTATGGATGGAGGTTCCCCTAGAGCGCTGCCCGCTGCTCGGTCGTTGCTTCCTCGAGCGATGCGGTCTGCCCTTTCGTTACCTTCCAGTCCGTTGTGCGCTGGACGCCACATTATGCTGTGGTCAATGTCGAGGCATGAGCCGAGAATTCTTGCGACGCTGCGCGGTAGCGTTCCCCGCATGAAGAGTCGACACGCTGCCTGCGAGTCTGTGAGTACATAAGCCGGCTCGGCGTCTCGTATGGCCAGTGCAACGGCTGCAGCCTCGGCTGTGCATACCGAGGTGGTCTTGACCATGGCAGTTATCGTGGTGACTTTGTTGCTTGCGGCGATCGTGTAGAAGTCCTTGCGAGAAGTTGCGCTCGCGTCCGTGTAGTACGCTGTTGGGTCATTTCCGAATCGCTTCTGCGGGGCTCTCGTCCTGGCCTGCCTGCGGCCTCCGTCGACTATACGTCGCACCTATTCCAGGAAATATGAGTGCTAAATACACTTGAGAAGAAGTTAAGAACATCGCGATGTGCCACGCAAGGAAAAATGATATATGTGTAACACTAACAGATAGAAAGAGAACAGCGTGAATCACTGAATAAACTGGTGTAGCTGAGGTCCTCATTAAGGTTAACAGGAGAAAGTTAACCAAAGTTAGGTCACGTAATGCATAGGAGGACAGTGAGAGCAACAGAATGGTTACCTATGAAATGACTACTCAGCCGAGGCAGACAAAAAAAAAAAAATCAGGTGGGGCGACGAAATTGAGAGGTTCGAAGCCACAAGGTGAAACCACCTCGCGATGCAGAGGGTAAATTGGAGATTTCTGGGACAGGTCTTCGACTTGCCTTTAACGTAGACCAGGATGATAATGACTGTGGTGGTTGTGATGGTGAGCAGGAGGTGTCGGTGCACAAACAATGCCTTGGTTTATCCGCCGTGGTAGCTTAGGTAAGTTATTACGCTACTAAGCTCGAAGACGTGGGTTCGGTCCCTAGCCATGACGGGTGGACTTGACGAAGGCACAATGCAAGAACACCCGAATGCACGCCGAGAAACACCAGGTTGATGAAAAGTTATTCGGGCTCCCCCGACACGATGTTCCTTATAGTTATAGCGTGTTTTTGAAAAAAAAAACGCACAATTGCACAATTAATAATGTTATTTGATTAAATATTCATTAAGCTTCGGACTTCTATTTGGTACTTGACTGGAGGGTCATACATGATTCAGAGTTATAAAACATGTGCGAAATAGCGTCACCAAAGTACAAGGGGGATGTTCATGAACATATATATATATATATATATATATATATATATATATATATATATATATATATATATATATATATATATATATATATTCCATTTCACAAGTCAATATAACACCAGTACTCAAGTTTAAAGGTATTTCACTTTGGAGTATTATCTGCCAGAAGACGCAACCAAAGGAACGTTGATTAATGAGGCAGCACCATGGTTAGATCTTGCATAAAAAATGAGGTTGTACCTGAAATGCCCATCGACAACTGTCGACGGGTCCGAAAAGTCCCCCATGGCCGCCGGTATAGTGAAGGGCTCGTGAACGCACTTTTCTTTCAAGCGTCTGCGGCGCGCGAACCGCGTATCGCCTACTGGCCGATGCGCTCTCATAGCAACGTACTTCCGGCGACGCATGGCGTCGGCTTCTCGTTCGCTCCCGACACGCCGATTTCATGGAGACAAAAAGCGCGCATGAGAGCGACGCTATCACCATCGTTTTGAGGGCTAGGATGTGGATGGTTGTTCGAGGACAAGAGAGGGTCGGCTTTCCCGTATTCGTCACCCGAGATCTTTCCTTCTTTCTTTCTTGTTTACTTTCTTTCTTTCTTTCTTTGTTTCTTTCTTTCTTTCTTCTTTTCTTTCTTGCCCTGCGTGTAGTGGGTTCAGGGCTAGAGTAAATCAGCTACTCCCACTTGCGTAACAGGCGCCCGCCAACGGGCATTGTGAGCCTCTAAACAGCTTCGCCGGTGTTAAAAGAGAGGTCCGAAAATGCTAAGATTGGAATATGAGTGCTAAATACACTTGAGAAGAAGTTAAGAACATCGCGATGTGCCACGCAAGGAAAAATGATATATGTGTAACACTAACAGATAGAAAGAGAACAGCGTGAATCACTGAATAAACTGGTGTAGCTGAGGTCCTCATTAAGGTTAACAGGAGAAAGTTAACTTTGGTAGGTCACGTAATGCATAGGAGGACAGTGAGAGCAACAGAATGGTTACCTATGAAATGACTACTCAGCCGAGGCAGACAAAAAAAAAATCAGGTGGGGCGACGAAATTGAGAGGTTCGAAGCCACAAGGTGAAACCACCTCGCGATGCAGAGGGTAAATTGGAGATTTCTGGGACAGGTCTTCGACTTGCCTTTAACGTAGACCAGGATGATAATGACTGTGGTGGTTGTGATGGTGAGCAGGAGGTGTCGGTGCACAAACAATGCCTTGGTTTATCCGCCGTGGTAGCTTAGGTAAGTTATTACGCTACTAAGCTCGAAGACGTGGGTTCGGTCCCTAGCCACGACGGGTGGACTTGACGAAGGCACAATGCAAGAACACCCGAATGCACGCCGAGAAACACCAGGTTGATGAAAAGTTATTCGGGCTCCCCCGACACGATGTTCCTTATAGTTATAGCGTGTTTTTGAAAAAAAAACGCACAATTGCACAATTAATAATGTTATTTGATTAAAAATTCATTAAGCTTCGGACTTCTATTTGGTACTTGACTGGAGGGTCATACATGATGCAGAGTTATAAAACATGTGCGAAATAGCGTCACCAAAGTACAAGGGGGATGTTCATGAACATATATATATATATATATATATATATATATATATATATATATATATATATATATATATATATATATATATATATATATATATATATATATATATATATATATATATTCCATTTCACAAGTCAATATAACACCAGTACTCAAGTTTAAAGGTATTTCACTTTGGAGTATTATCTGCCAGAAGACGCAACCAAAGGAACGTTGATTAATGAGGCAGCACCATGGTTAGATCTTGCATAAAAAATGAGGTTGTACCTGAAATGCCCATCGACAACTGTCGACGGGTCCGAAAAGTCCCCCATGGCTGCCGTTCCCACCGGATGGTGGAGTGATCCGGCTGCCGCTCGAGCCCAGCACTCTAGAAAGTCGTCGTTTTCTGCGGATGCTTCGAAATGATTGCAGTACTGGAGTTTTGGTAAGTGCGCCGATGCTCCCAGGTGATGCGTGGCCTTGTCTGACACAAGCGCCAGAGCTGTTTTCATTGCTAAGAGCAGTAAAAAAAAAAATATGTTCACCGAGAGAGCGAAAGAAAGAGTATAACGTTCCTTTATAAGACGTCACTAAAGGGAGAGCAATTTGAAACACCAAATAAATGAGGCTGAAAAACAATACTAGAATTCTAGTCTCGCTGATTTCACCATCATAGAATTTGCATTAGAAGAGAAAATGAAAACTAATGTTCCACATTTAATGTTGGCGCTGGAACTGCAGCACGTAAATTGCAATATCACGTCAGTGGTGTCAAGATATAGTTAGTTCAAAGTCGAGACAGTGCCGTGCATCTTGTCGCCACTCACTATCCACTACCGCCTACCCACTATATATTTACTGCCGCGCTAGTTTCAATTTTGCCATCAGCCCACTAGCAAATGATAAAGAGAGAATACACTTTGACGACGCAAGTGAGTAGGCGGATTACCGCGAGCGGGATCCTGCTTCCGGGTCAGCGCTCACCACAGCAGCTTGCCGGCCCTGACAGATAGTTGCCAGCTGGCTTTCCAAGGTAAGATAACTAAGTTGCGCCTCCCATGACCACGCATGTATTTATCGTGCATGCCCAGAGGTGACCGAGACTGGTTCATTCAGGCAGAAATATATGATGTGCGGTAGTGTTGGAATGCCTCCGCACCAAGGACATACGTTCGTATTATCTGTCAGGATATTCGCCCCGCCACGGTGGTCTTGTGGCTATGGTACTCGGGCTGCTGATCCGAGGGTCGCGGGATCGAATCCCGGCCGCGGCGGCTGCATTTCGATGGAGGCGAAAGGTTGAGGCCCGTGTGCTGTGCGATGTCAGTGTACGTTAAAGAACCCCAGGTGGTTGACATTCCCGGAGCCCTCCACTACGGCGTCTCTCATAATCATAGCGTGGTTTTGGGACGTTAAACCCCAGAAATCATCCTCTGTCAGGATACATTGCGTGTACTTTCTGTAAATGGGGGTAGGTGTTTGTAAGCAACGCCAGTCATACGCTTGTTGAGTGTTCAGCTTCTTATGAGGTCTTGGCATAAGTCTGCAGTCCAAGCGTTGTCTCTCTAGCATGCTGTGCCGCTTCACCTCGCCTGTAGGTACCCCTTCTGAGGAGTGTCTCCGCGATGGCTGGTTCGTGCAATCACGGCCGGTAAGTTCCCGAGCGAAGCAGCGGATAAGTTCATCGCCTTCCTGGCCCGTATGGACAAGGCACCACACCAGACCGTGATCCAGCTGTAGAACACATAGAACTCTGGCTGATTTCGGGGGTAATAGTCATTTAAGGCACTTACTGTACGCCATCTGTGAGTCTGAGACATGTGACGCGATGCTTTGTTGGTCTACCATCCGGATTGCATAAGTGATAGCAGCTGCTTTCCTGCTGCATTGGATGAAGTCATAATTGTGGCGGAATTACTCGGCTTACCTGTCCTGGTGGCAGCGAGAGCATACGCAACATGATAGCGATTTTGCGAAGGCCAATGTACGATAAAGTGTAGAATAGAAAATGTTTAGCTCGAAGACACACAAGCGCTTGCGCGTATTATATGTACCGATACGTGGGCGCTTGCTTATTCCTCTTTTATGCCGGTCCGCCAGACGCTAGGAGGCCGCCGGTATAGTGAAGGGCTCGTGAACGCACTTTTCTTTCAAGCGTCTGCGGCGCGCGAACCGCGTATCGCCTACTGGCCGATGCGCTCTCATAGCAACGTACTTCCGGCGACGCATGGCGTCGGCTTCTCGTTCGCTCCCGACACGCCGATTTCATGGAGACAAAAAGCGCGCATGAGAGCGACGCTATCACCATCGTTTTGAGGGCTAGGATGTGGATGGTTGTTCGAGGACAAGAGAGGGTCGGCTTTCCCGTATTCGTCACCCGAGATCTTTCCTTCTTTCTTTCTTTTTACTTTCTTTCTTTCTTTCTTTCTTTCTTTCTTTCTTTCTTTCTTTCTTTCTTGCCCTGCGTGTAGTGGGTTCAGGGCTAGAGTAAATCAGCTACTCCCACTTGCGTAACAGGCGCCCGCAACGGGCATTGTGAGCCTCTAAACAGCTTCGCCGTGTTAAAAGAGAGGTCCGAAAATGCTAAGATTGGCGCCAGGTTTCACAGGGCAGCTTCTACAAACGAACAAACGTAATTGAGCGGAAATAAATTTGGGCAAGATTGGCCCAAATTTATTACGGCCCTCTGTTACGGATTCGCACTGAGGCCTTCCGTGTGTGACACAAGTTCTCTCTGCAGACTCCACAACGGCTCAGTAATTTAAGCTGAATAAACGTAATATCTACTGATACCAGTAGTAGTGGGTCAACAACAAGAGTGGGTCGAGCGTAAGACTCGCACTTCTCTCTTTGCGCACGTGAAAATAGTGAGGGGGTACGCCTCCCGGTGCTTTCTGCTCCCGCGGCCGCAGACGCCTTCACGGGCGTTATAGCGAGATGGCTCCGTCCTCGCATAGTTATTGATGCGAACTTTGAACGGTAATGCTGTCGGATTTCGCTCTTACAGGCGATGCTTAGGCGTCCTCAAATTTTTTTGTGCGTTTTCTGGTTTCCTAAGTGTCTTCTCACGGCAAGAGTGAGAAGGCACCTATCTTTGCATTTATGTAAAAAAGGTAATTTACTAATATGAGAACGATAATTTTTTCTCTTTAGAGTACCTTTAAGAAGGTCGACGGCGTAAATAAACCGACGAGGCGCACGTTTGCGTGGACCATACGAGCCCACGGCTTTGTGTCGAGGAGCTGTTACTGACATATCATGTATATTTTACAAAATGCGCGTCCGATGGGCGCAGCAGCGTTTTGTGTCAATAAAACAAGCGAGGCATACAATCTCTTTCTTCTTAACGTCCTCCCTTAGCCGAAGGAATAGAGGGTTTATACACTACCATATCGCGAACTTGCTTGCAAGCTCTTGTGATACACATGCACGTGATGAAAGTGAGCGTTGACTCTTTAATATGAAGTTTTATGTATGTTTATTTGTAAACCGGTAGATCAGCTTTTACTCAAAGTCCCGAGAAAGAAAACACAAAGATTTCTCGCTGAGAAAAAAAACAGAAAGAAAATAAAATGGGCTCTGGGTCAATACCTCAAATTTTGCAATGGCTGACGATCTCCAAGGTATGTTGACCTATCACAAACTATCTTCATTAAATAAATTTGTTGGATAAATAAGGTCGTTTGTCAAGCCTTAGCACTGAGTTCATGTAAAAAAATGCACATAAAGGAATTCGAAGCAACGTTAGCATGCTGTAAAGTCATACCGTTGGTCATGCAGTGAATGTCCTGAGGATTGTTGAAATACTGTGGGTCAATCTTTGGAGGGTCAAGAGCGTTGCCCGAGTTTAAGGTAATACTGCCCTTGGATTTTGGGTGAAGGCAGGCAGCTAGAAGCAAGAATCCTTCTTTGTCGTCTTTTCCAATGTCTGGAAACGAAGCGTCCATATCCTACAAAAAGAAAAAAAAAAAATAGCGCAGTCTTATATCTTTTCTCTCGACGGGTAAAACGATGAAGCAGGATCACTAGGACCACTACAAGGAACGGTTGCTAATCTTAGACTGCTCTACAATTAGCGCACGTACAAACCGGAAAAAAAAAAAAGCAGACGCATATTGTGACTTTGGTGTGCATGACCACATGTGGCGGACCTTTCTTTGTCGCTGGTGTTTTAATCTTTCTGTGGGAATTCTCAGAGACAATAATCGATCGTCTCTGAAAAGCTCCTTGGTCTCCGTTGAAAACATACACAGAAGAGCGATTATAAGGCGGGCATTCTCGCTTGCCGCCTTTTTTTTTTTTTTCAATATTCGCATCGTTGTTTTGCAAGTAAAGTAAAATTGATGATGCCTTCAGCGGAGGGAATAGAGCGCTGCGAAATCTACACAACGGTACCGAGTGAAGTGGTGCTCATTTGTTTGCAAAAAAAAGTCATAATTTTGCGTGTTGTGGACTGAGCAGCCGAGCCTAGAAACTATCAAGGTTGTCCCATTCGGCAAATGTTGCCTAATCACGCTGACATAGCGGCTCGCACATATTTCAAATCCAGCAGACTGTTTCCAGTGCGCATAGAAAATAATTAAAACATCTAATTAAACGACCAGACCCTTTGTCAGCACGATTGCTGTTATTAAGATAAGTCAAGATTAGTGGTGACGGATGTATTGTTCAGAATATCGTAATTGTTCGTTGACCTTTTTGTTTTGCTATTCTTGATTCTGATAGGACCATACACAACGCTGGTGCCACATAATGACACCGACTACAAGAAAGCAGGAAGGGGGGGGGGGGGGGTGGAGAGGGAGGGTTCAATAAAGGTTATTTAAAGAAAGCAGTAAGTAAGACATCATCCAAATATAGGCGAGATGTTTCTGTACATTTATCTATCGAGATACCGATCGACCGGCCACAGGTGTGTTGTCTTATTCTGTATGTTGGCCACACGTCCTGAAAATTTTCGCAGCCACGCCGTTATCGTCTAGTTTGTCGGAGTTTCTGTGGCACTCGACTCACATCACAATTATCATAATCAAGAAACATCGGCACTTTCAGACCAAATAACATTACTACACAGTGGTCACGCGGGCAGAGGTCAAACGGCAGCTGGTGAAGTGAGCGTGTGGGTTGACGCCAGGAACAGCAATATTATTTTTATTTAAAATGATAAATAACTACCATAAAAATAACAATACTAAATAACATTATAATTCTCAGTGACACATAAGTGCATATGCCGGTATGGGCTTATGGAAAGGGCCCGCAGAAACCAACCCCAAGCGCGTGGTACAGGTCGTGCTGCAGTACGCTCCTGTCCACGAACGTTCTGATAGCGGTCGCTGAACATACCGCACCGCATGACAGTAACAACAAGATAAGCACGACCACAACTACCCGAAAATAATCAT
The DNA here is from genome assembly GCA_013339685.2 of Hyalomma asiaticum. Classification (NCBI taxonomy): domain Eukaryota; kingdom Metazoa; phylum Arthropoda; class Arachnida; order Ixodida; family Ixodidae; genus Hyalomma; species Hyalomma asiaticum. Next base: position 232,981,707 of record CM023481.1, read on the forward strand.
AAATAAGCGTAATACACAAGCAGCTATGGTGTTAGTTATGTACAACGGTGTGCGAAAACTCGAATATTTCGAATGTCCGTTGCATATATTACATTTTTAATATTCGTATGCGACTCGAACATGAGGTGTGCGAAATTTTCGAACATTCAATGTCGTTCGCATATTCCAAAACGCTAGGTGCTGAAAGCCCCTACGTCTGTAAGTATCGGCAGTGCACGGAGGCGTCGTGACGGCCAATGACGAGCGTGCCACTATTTCTTTCGTGATTTATACAATTCTTTCCACTTTTCAGTAATGTCGGTAACATACGTCGTCAATGTTTACGGTTCAACCGATAATGACATAAACACACTGTATTTCGCAATTGGAAAACATCAGCGTTATCACAACAGCACCGCCATGCAGCACAAGCGCATTGCAGCAAACTGATTATTCTTCGCAGTCCTTACCTCTTTCTTTAGATTAGAAATTTTTACTAGTACGTCTTCTCTGAATGAACCAAAATTCATAGCTAAAAACATCGCTTGAAGGTGGCGATCCTTCACATTCGTTCGGAGAACGGATGCGACGGCACTGGAGGCAAAATGACCTGAAAAGGAAGGAAGTCCTAAAGATTAGTCCTAATTAAGCCTATATCTCTTGAAGCTGACTTTGCACCAGTGTTTTACGAAATGTGCTCTTAGAATAAGGAATCTTTATATTGTTCTGAACAGGCCTACGGTTGCTTTGCAGTACGACCGCTAGGACGAGGATGGATAGGAAGTATGATCAAAAGAGAGAGAGAAACGACTGCTTCACAAGTGCAAACTCGATCACAACGAGCTGTAATAATAGGAGGATAAGAAAAGTACTAAAGTGGCAGACTTCCTCACCGTGTATTTATTTATTTATTTATTTATTTATTTATTTATTACACTCGTAACGTTTCTATGAATGATATCAGCGCTGTATGGACAACAGTTAACTTTCGGTGAATATACCGAGTGTTTTCCGTTTTGTTTTTTAGGGAGTACATATTTTTCGTATACAAAGGATATGACCGGAAGTCAGCCATCGTCTTCGCTGATGACCTCTCTGTCGAAGAGAAAATTATTCATCGCATCTCAAGTGGGATTCAAGAACTCATTACTAATAAGACATTAACTACAGTTAATTATAAATTCTTCACGAACTCGTTAATAAGGAAATGTCGAGGGGCCGTCACTATTTACTATATCGCGATTTTTTAAAAGCGCGGAAAAAATGCCGTGCTTTGTTCGACGTAATCATATGTCCCGACACAGACAATTAACATCGGAACCGTGGGCCCCGGGAGTGCAGAAACAGCTGTCGCTCTGTTACGGCAAACGAAGACGTCCCCTGCGGAGGCCGCGTTTCGATGGAGGCGCAATGTTGAGGCCCGTTTATATACCGTGCGATATCACTGCACGCTAAAGAAGCACAGGTGGTCGAAATTTGCGGAGCCCTTCACTGCGGCGTCTCTCATAAACATATCGTGGTCTTGAGACCTCAAACCCCAGAAATTATTATTATTATTATGCTTCCTACTTCCAAATTCCTCAGTTACTGTGACGTGTCGTTTTAGTCTGACGTAAGAAAGCAGTCGTCTTTTCTGCGCTTTATCACGTGTCCGGAACTTTCTAGTTCATTGGTCAATGCCACACATTACCCGCGACGCTTTTTATTACAGAAAAAAAAAGGGGGGAGGGGGGGGGGCTTCATTAAATTGGGATGGCCTGCAAGATTTCTATACAAGCACCTGCCCACAAGTTGACGAATTTTATCAGTGGCGATATATTTATTAAAGCCACAACGTAAGTTTAATACGCCAGGACGCTAGGTGGCTTAGTGTAGTATAACTTTAGTTAAAATGCTCATTAAAAACAGCACAGAAGAATGGCATGACGTTTACTGAAGTTTCGCGAAGCCTTAACAAAGATTCTTTTCGTATTAGTAAGCAAGCTTTTCGCATTAGCAATGGCACCACTCTCAAGAGGAGAAGACGCTCGGCGAGCTATAGAACATGCGAAAAAAGAAAATACAAGTGGTGATGCCCGCTCGGAGGTCCCAGCGCTAATGCGCGTGACGTCATACTATCTGACGGCGTCAACAAAGGTCTACATAATTATTTATGGATGAAATAGACATAACAAACCCTGAAACTTAACATGGCGTGTCTTAAACAATCTGACTGTGCCAATCTGGCGAGAATTAAAAAAAAAAAAAGAAGGAAGAAGCATGGAATGGGGTTCCTGACGTGATCTCCTCAATGTTTCGGCGCAGAATTAAAAGATGAAACTTAGACCTCTTTTTTTCTCTTATAACACTGAACATAAAGGGACAAAATTAGAGACACTAGAGTTCCCTAAAAATAACTCATCAGTGTAAACTACCTTTTTGTTTAACTTTAGTGTCGCTTTAAGTAATCAACATATAGTAATCATTTGTGGTGTTTTGCGTGCGAAAACCATGGTACGACACGAGGCCTGCCATAGCGGAGAGTTCTGGAAATTTCGACGGCCATATATTTTTTAGGTGCACATAAATCTGAGCACACGGGCCTATAGCATTTCACTACCGCCGGAATGCGAGAGCAGCGGTGGGAATCGAACTCTCGTCTTTCGCACTACAGCGACTGCCTCACCGTGGCGCCTAAACATTTCGCCTCAGAAGTGCCTACGAGTCGTGAAGCAGTGGCGCATACTTCAGCTGTTTTTGAGCCATCGATTGAAGGGAGGAATATGCCCAATACGCTACAAGATGGAACCTGAGTGGTCGACCTTCAGTGTCTTCTAGATTCATGTAAAGTAAATCCAAATATAACAAAATCACACTTGTTGCGAAAACTGTGTTATATTGTGGATTTCGTTAAGCCGAGGTTTTTCGGTTTAAACGCTGAGAATAACCACAGTGGTTTCTATAATAGTCCTTCATTTCATTAGAGAACATACCGATGCGATGCGTGGCAGATTCCCCTCTCCCCCACCCCCCCCCCCCCCCCCAAAAAAAAAGAACGGAATAAGGAAGAATGAGTGGGATATACAGCTAATTGTGTGCTGTACATTGCCTGCTACGCATACACCGCGCGGGAAGTTTGCTGAACCGTAGGTAAGTTTGCCGCGAAAGTATGTGTGCAATGCTGCCAATGCACCACGGGGGCAGCGCGTTCGTATTAATTGCGAAGCATTTTTACTGGCAAACTTGAGTTACTTTGAATCTATCTATCTATCTATCTATCTATCTATCTATCTATCTACGTCTTGGCGCTCTTCTGCTTGTCTCTGTCACTTCGTGCTAATCAAGATTGGGATGGCATCATGGTAGGGTGTCAATGTATGGCTAACATAAATGATTGATCTAGGCATGGCTAAACTGATGTACCGTCGCGTACGCCGCGATTAACCATCGTACGATCACGCGTGGCGCATACCCATAGTGCTCTGCCGGGGTTATGGGGGTATGCGTCACAGGTTATGTTAATAAAATATTGACCGAAATGGACTTCCAAAATTTGATGGAAACACACTCAGCGTGGGTTAAACAGAGAAAGGCGTACCGTTTGTTATAGATCGCTATTGACATATCGACATAGCAGGCAGAGAAACACCCACAAGCGTCAACTTACCACGCTTTAGGGGAGGAGGAACCGCTCCCGGGACACCGATGTGCCAAGCAAGCGCGCTACCACGGGGTCATGGCGGCACTTCACATGCTTGACACATTGTAAATATACCTATCATATCAGTAGTCGTGGTCATGGTTCTTGTTTGCACAGAGGTGTTGGCCCTACTTGGCACGCTTGGCTGAATGCGAAATAGCTCGGCGTAGGCGAATTCCTCGCTGATTATTTCGCATTGCATCGATTCCTAAATTGCGTGGGATACGGTGATCATTTTTTCAGCGTAAGCTGTTATGAGGTCACAACACGGGCCGTTTTTGCGCCGTAGTTGTCCGCCGCCGCCGGTGTCCGTAACCGCTATCGCGGCAAATTTTAGAAGAAATAACTAGGGCCAAGTAGTATTCCAATTGGTCCTCTGCGTGGATTCGAACCCACACTCTCTGCGTGGCAGTCGAGCATTCTACCACTGAGCTACGGCTGTTTTTTTTTTTTTTTTTCTTTCATACATGGTATTTATTAAAGTGCGCTAAGAAATTCGCAAATTGCATAAGGCGCTGTTGCAGTGACCCAGCGACAATAATCGCACAAACAATCCAAATGACAATGTCAGCCTAAAATACACATTCACTGACGGGATGCACATAAGTGTTTTTTAGGGAGAGTTCAAGATGTGTTGCACAGTATGGCTGGTAGGGATGAGCACTTCACCAAGATGGGGTACCATTCAGGCCTGACGTCAAGCTCGTCGTAGATGTCCTTTAGATGCATGATCATTTGAAGAAAATGAGTTGTCGATGCTGTGACTGGTTCTGCGTTGCGGTCTTGCATGCGCGTCTTCCACAAGCTATGCATTCCCATAAGAAAGAACATATCAAACGGCACTTCATCCAGGGATGTTGGCAGAAGGTAACGTATAGTATGCGGATTAAAGGTAAAATCTTTCTTTAGAGTTCGCTGAAGGATATCCCAGAACAGAATAGCGTCCTTGCAGTTAATAAAGCAGTGTTCTATTGTTTCCGGTACATTACAAAGACGGCAGTCAACTGAAGAAACAAAAATGCCTTTCTTGTGTAGCCATGCCTTCACAGGCAATGTTTCTGAGTGAAGTTTATAAAAGAAGGTTTTTGAATTAGGAGAAACGTACATTTTGCGAACACGCTTGAGGACATCATGGCCTGGAAGGTTGACATACAAAGAACGATAAAATGGAGGTGGAAAAAGCATAGATAATAATTCCTTATACAGCTTTTTGCGCGACACTGTGTACAAGTACTCAATCGAAAAACGGGTTTTAAGGAACTGGACCGCAAACTGCACTTCCTGCATAAATCCCCACAAACACGGACGTACAGAGAAATTCGACGAAACAATTAAATCAGGTAAAGCGTTAACAAGTGTGACCTGCAAGAATGATTGAATTATCGGGTGAGAACTGTCACGAAAAAAGAAGAAGCGCGAAACGATTTGCCATAAGTAGAGATGCACAAGTCCCAACCCGCCCTCTTTCACTGGTCTGAATATGTTGTCCCGTCGCATTGGTTCAAAAGTGGAAGACCATACAAAAGTAGCAAATGTCCGATGAAAGCGTTGTATGTAAAACCGAGCGCAATGAATTAGTTGTAGCACATAGTAAAGCTTTGTTGCAAGAAATGTGTTGCAGGCTTCAGCTCTCCCAAAGATTGAAAGGCGATGTGGAACGTATGTCTGGGCCTGACGTTCAAGCTTAGGGACGCGCTCTTTCCAGTAATGTGCGCTGAATCGATATGCATCAAGCGGCACTCCAAGATACTTTGGGGGAGTACGAGTCCAATTAATCCCTGCGAACTGACTCGGTGTACATCCCCACGTACCAAACCATAATCCTAGACTTTTCGAGGCGTTTAAACGAGCACCTGATACAACACCAAATTTTTCAATTATGAATAGCACATTTTCAACACTTCGTTTGTCTGTGCAAAAGAATGCCAAGTCATCTGCATAAGCCAATACTTTAACTTCGTTACCTAATATGCTGTAACCATGGATACGATTTGCTCGCATTATGCTCAAGCATAATGGTTCGAGATAAAGTCCAAACAGGAGTGGAGACATTGGGCAGCCTTGCTTTACAGACGAGCGAATAGAAACAGGTTTTGAGAGATGACCATTGATAATTAGGCGAGTCGAACAGTCACTATAACAAAGTCGGACACCCTTGAGCAAGACAGAGCCAATATTGCTATGCTCCAGAAGAGAAAACAGGAACGAATGACTGACGCGATCAAAGGCTTTTGCGAGATCTACCTGAAGCATTGCAAGCTGCTCTTGAGAACTGTAGCAGTACTGGAGGATTGTACGAGCGATATGAATATTGGTCTGTATGGAGCGACCTCGAATTCCACACGTCTGATGAGAACCAATCAGGATCGACATCACAAACTGTAATCTATTTGATAACACTTTTGAAAAAATTTTGTAGTCAACATTTAAGAGTGCTATTGGTCTGTAGCCCTCAACTGAACGAAGTTTTTCTCTTTCAGTACTTTTCGGAATTAGAACTGTGTGGCTTTTGGAAAAAGACCGCGGGAGCATCTCCATGTCATAACTCATCTTAAAGATGTCCAGCAATAGGGGACACAAGATTGTTTTGAAAGCTTTGTAAAATTCCGCCGCAATTCCATCAGGACCAGGTGTTTTCGACAAGGGCAGTTGATCGATGGCCTGCTCAATTTCCTGCAATGTTATCGGGCTACTGATGGCTGTACAATCTTCGTCTTGCAAAGGGTTTAAAAGAGAAATAAAACTTCTCTTGAGCTCGACATCTGCGCTATCAGGGAGCACATTAAACAAACCTTCATAGTAGTTTTCAAACTGCGTAATAATTCTTGGTGTATCTGTTACAAGAGCACCATTGGAGTACATTTCCTGAATCACCTTAGACACTGAGTGTCGTCGCTCATCGATTAAAGCATGACGTGTCGGCTGCTCAGAGTTCAAAGTCATTCTGTTCCGAGATCGAATACGTGCGCCTCTGTAGCGAACAGCGTCATACTTTTGAAGCTGACATTTAATATCTGAAATGTCACTGACACACGTGCCTGGCATTTCGCATTCTATCTCATAAAGGTTACAAAGGTTTTTGAAGAGTGTCTTTTCCTCATTTTTCCGGTAGTATGATTTAACAGATCCGATCTCTATGGCTATTGTGCGAACCTCTTGCTTAAAAAGCTCCCAAGCAGCGAATATATGCAGACCCTTAGAAAAACAATTCGACACTGTAGTTCTGACACGATTAGTGAATTCCTGATCGTGTAGAAGTTCTGTGTTTAGCTTCCAAAGTTCCCACAGCGGTCGAAAGTGAGTTTGACGGTTCGTGTCAATTTTCAAAAGAACTATACAGTGATCTGAGAACGAAACTGGCTCAGTGCTGCAGTAAAGCCCACGGGAGAGGAGTGAAGAAGACACGTATATTCGATCAAGTCGAGCAGAAGAGCTGCCTTGGAGTCGAGTATACGAAATTGCCTGACCCGATACGCCAGTATCCACAAGGCCTGCATTATCTATAATACCAGATAATACTTCAACTGCGTATGTGAGCCTAATGACCGCTGCACATCTAAAAGTCAACGAGACAGGAGTGGCTGAGCTACGGCTGTGGTTGAAAGATCGTCACTAAAAGACCTAAACAGGTATAACGTCTGCCGAGGAATCGCATTAACAAATGTAATGTTATGTGGCAGAATAATAAAACGCCACTATACGTCGTGGAAAGTGGATTGCATAATGAGTTCGAGGAATAATTTCAAAGGACACAGGGGTGCATGCTTCGTAGCTCTGCACCCATTACAGATGCACCATTTACATCATCATTATGAAACAATCTTCTTCAACTTTACCATCATCATTATTACGAACCGCTGCCCCTTATCATGTCGTATCGTGCCATGCGACATGCGGCAGGCGACGTGCGCAGCCCCGACAGCAACTTCACTTGGGTCTTCGATATATCTGATGGCGCCTCCTCGTAAAAGTGCGGACCGCTGCTGAAGAAGCGAATCGCAGAACTACGCGCGCAGCTGCAGCAAGGCAACGTCGGGCACAACAGACAGCTGTGCAGAGAGAAGCCCAAACCGCAGCTCGCCGTCGACGCCGTGCCGAGAGTTCGGTTCGTTCTCGGGAAAACGACGCCAAGAGACTCTCTAAGATGTTCAGTTATACAGATTTGCACGTTACAATGCCGCAGTGATTATGGCGTAGTAGGTACTTCCCTACTTGGCGAAATGATGAGTTATGGCGCAGGGGATAGCTACCACCTCTAGTTGCACTAGTTTCCCCGGGCGTTTAAAATGGCCTCTAAGAACATCGGTCCTCCAGCTTACGCTGCCACTGTCCTGCGGTTCCGCGCAGGCCTGGCTCTTTTTTGTTGTTGTTTTTGGCCGAACATGGTGACTGTGAGGCTACTTTGCTGCATGCCTAGAAAGAGTTCAGCCGGAATTTCGATATGTTAAATTTCGCACTACAATGCTTTTTTTAAATGCTAGAACACTTCATAGGAAAAAGCGTTTAAGGGTACATTTTCCGTTGGTTGAGTTACTTTGAATTTTAGTAAATTTCACACGACCCCGATACTACGAGAACATGTTTGAAATAGCCAAAAATTCTGTGAAATCGTGACCGTGCGAGAGATCTACTTTATTAAACACCGAAAAATGCATTGCTTTCAAAGCAGATGAAATCAAAAAATGAAAACTGTTCATTACATATAGCATTTCTTTAAATTGCAGTCAGTTGATTTGACGTTTGACTCTGCGTTTCGGTAGTGCGAATCAAGGGAAATGGATAACAAAGGAAGAGAGTGAACACGATGCTAATACTATGGGAGAAACAGGCATTTTTTTTTCTTTTCGTTTTGGCAGTCTCAACTGTCGTTGAGACTTACATAATGATTTCATGAATTTCTGCAGCACGTCACACCGACGCGCGCCGAGCTGGTGGGGCCTACGCGTGTGTGGCGAAATGAAAGCGTTCCAAAGCCCGGCCCAATTGCGTGGTATTATACTGAACAGCCTTCGTGATATTCTCTTCTTGCCACGAAGTTTGGCGTGAACATGCCACCTACCTTCTCCCCAGATATACTTCCAGATCTGCCACAAACTTTTTACTTTATATTCATTGATGCTGACAGGAGCTTTCAGGTTGACGTATATGGGCACAGTAACGTGGTCTTGAAGGTTTCTTCCAACTCCTGGAAGCTCATTAACAACAGGTATCTGCAAAAAAAAAAAAAAAGAATTAACGCGAAGATATATCCACTTCTGGCGGGAATTATGATGCAGTGTCTAAAGCTGTGTCAACTCTTCACATAATTTCGTGGTACTCATTGTTCTACAGGAAGAAAAAAATACGGGGTTATATGCCGAAATGTTCGCTATACATTAAATATTCGCAGTTAGAACGTAATTAAATATAAATTTATTGTGAAGTCAGGCACCGTTAATTTTGTCATGAAAGGAATGAAAAATCAGACTTGAAACACGGGGGCAGTTTGGTGTAGGCTATGTTCATGAAGGGCGAGCGAAGATCACTTTTTTCTTTTTTTTTTTGCCGTCACTGCTGCAACGTACCGCGTCAACCCAATTTTCAAGTATGGTAGAGCCTCCAGAAAATTGACTGTCTGCAGGAATACGCAGCACATTGTAGCAAACTGACAACATACTGAGTACGTCGAGGGTCCAATTCATCCAAAGCTCAGTGCTTCTTGCATTTTTGTGGCCGCTTGTCGACTAGACTGCCGAAAACACCGTGCATATACATGTGTGTGTGCCGCCGCCGAAGGAGATATCTGCAACAATTTATTACAAAAATTCGGCGGACCTCAAGCATTGTTTCAATCGAAGTCATGCGAAGCAGTCAGCAAAGAATTTGCCTATGCTGAACTGCTTGGCATTTAGCCAAGTGTCACGAGTAGAATCAACGTCTATGTGCCCACGGAGCACAAGCACCATCACCACAACTCCTGATGCGATAAGTATGTATGCCATAAAACGTGCGGGAAGCCGCTGTGACCCACTGGTAGCGTGCTTGGTTGGCATCTCGGTGTCCCGAGTTCGATGCCTGCCTTCCTAAAGCGCGGTAGGTTGACGCTTGTCTGTGTCTGCCAGCTTGCTTTGTCTACATTTTAATTGCAAGCTACTGCAAACGGTTTGTTTTTCTCACGTACGCCAAGTGTGTTCTCATGAAATTTCGGAAGTCTAATTTGGTCGGCCTTTGATTAAAGTCAGCTGCAATGCTAACAGTCAGTCGGTTGAGGCGCATACCCGCATAGCCCTGGCCGAGCACTCCTGGTATGAGTTACCCGCGACGTCCGTGACAAGTGCGTCATTCCAGTGATGTCTAGACCAACCATTCGTGTTCGTCATACATTGATACCTTACCACCCGGATCTTATGTACCAAAGGAAGAAGACGACCGGGAAAGCGTCTATAGATAGATAGATAGATAGATAGATAGATAGATAGATAGATAGATAGATAGATAGATAGATAGATAGATAGATAGATAGATAGATAGATAGATAGATAGATAGATAGATACTGTCGAAGTGACTTCAGTTCGCCAAGAAATTCTTCGCATTTAACAAAAAGAGAATAAGCGAGAAAAAGGGCCTTATGCATCGCAACCCTCTTACTTTTCAGTTAACACCTGCGCTGTCCCGAAGCTGTAAAAGAAAACACAATATAATGGTGGTAGAAAAGTGAGTTTGCAGAGCAGTTACAGCGATCAGAGGTGAAGAAGAGATGATATAGATCAACACACACACACACACACACACACGCGCGCGCGCGCGCACACGCACACATGTTGTTCAGGAATAAAGAATTCAAGTAAAATATAGCACGAAGAAAACCAGCGTTCAAAATGCACATAAAGGTAGCCAACATTTTTGTTCCGCTTTTAAGTGACTGACAGCCGGCCACAACGCGTGATTTGGTCGTGGTGCAATTGAAAAGACTGAATTATGGTGACAGAATCGAGTTTTTTTTTTTCGCGCTATTTAGATAGGGTTCGTATTCTAAAATTGCGCTTGAAAGTCACTAAATTCGACACGTCGTGCTACCTAGCGGTGAAGCCTTGGCGCTGCTCTAAGTAGGCTCTCGGATTGCTGAATTTAGTGTACTGTTGTTTAGGCGTACCACAAATCGTGCTTTAAACTACAGTATGTGCATAAAAGGGCATCCCCCCTACCCCCCCCCCCCCCTTTTTTTTTTTTCCATGGTTATGACCAGGTAGAAGGAGTTTGCAGAAGCGGCGCTGCTTTCGTCCCAACGAGTGGGACAGAGAACCTGCGCAAACATGTTCGACGGGTGTCGGCGTCACAACGCAGTTTTTGCGTGTCTGTGTGCGCTCAAAGGACTTGAATAAAAAGCCGCGAAATCATGCAGCAATTGTTTTTGGTAGATTTCCACACGTCAGAAAACACGCACTGCAGCGACAAATGCAGGTTTGATAAGCACAACGTTACTTTCTCACAGCTAAGGCCTCGGTATAGCTTGTATCGCCAGCGTACAATTGCTATCGCGGTCACCTTCCACTACTAGCACTGTGTGTAATGTTGTTGTCTCTGAGCTAAGAAAAATTTTTATAACAGTTATTCCACTGTGTTTTTTGCGTTGTCATTCCGCGATTAGACAAAGTGACCGATCAGTTTTTCGTTGCACCAAAAAAGAAAAAAAAAAAAAGAATACAGGTACTTTAAAATTGGTTACCAAAATCTAAATAAATTTTTTCCAGTTTCTGCCTGGCCATCCTGCGAAAGAAACACTTGCTGAAAATAAATAAATATTTGTTTTCTGTATGTTTCTTTCCGTTATCTAGGTCTCGCAGTCTCTTTCGAAGTAAAGGTTGCCCAGCATGCTTGTCTTCACCGCTGTCTTCAACACCACCATGAGCATGACTTCGCCACGACAGACGCCAGCTTGGCGCGCTTTCTCTGAGAAAACGTACGGTGTTTTGATCAGTATATCTTTGCCCAGTCCTTAGAATGTGGACAAGATATTGTAGTGCGCCAAAGTAGGCGCCGAATGATGAAGCAGCCAGTGTTGGATAGCCTGTATGCCTAGCCATTGAGACGGATGTTGGTTCTTGCTAGTCGTAGCTAGGCCAACCACATGTCATTTATGCAAAGATTAAACGAGATGTGTTATAGACGGTGCGTCAGGCAGCCAGCCTACAAGCCTCGGCTGGTTTCGGCAGGTGAAATGGGTACCTGGATGTTGGACGACGCAATACGCACGAATAGCCATGCGTACGTCCTTGGGAAGGATTCAAGACCCCAGCTAAACTGAGGTTGCTGCGGGTGTGAGGCAAAATAGCCTCGTTTCACGTGGCAAGGAAACCACTGTAATGTAGGGCTCACACTCCGGCCATCACCGAGTCCTCCTATCAAGTCGCACAGGCGCCCCGCCGCTCGGAGCTTGACTTGTGCGAAACGCGAGCCCACTTTTTAGGTAGCAGTCGAAGCCGACCTTGAGTGTCACAAAATACACGAGAACAGCCGGTTGAAACGGCACCGGCAGCTTGTTTGTAATGCGTAAGTTGGCCCGCGCACATGCTGAGTCATCAAGTCTGGCTTGTTTCGAAACAACTATATAAGTGTGTGTGTGCGTGTGTGTGCATGTGTGTGTGTGTGCGCGCGCGCACGCACACATGGTAGGGAGTCAAATGACCTACCCGGAATTGGTCCAAAATATCCCTCGGTCCAACACCCGACAACAGAAGAAGATGAGGGGATCCGATCGTTCCTGCAGAAATAATGACTTCACGTTTGGCAGCCACGTAGTGAACCACGCCGCCAGAAATGACTTCGACGCCGACGGCTGTGGTATTCTGGAACAGCACCTGCAAGAGTGCGAGTGAGCCTCGTATTATTAAGAAGTGCGAGCTACGCTGCTTCGGAAACGTGGCACAAGTTGCAAAAGGTCGACCCAATTCGAACAATCTTGCGCATTCCTCGGCTCCAATTCAAGAAGTGCTCTAATGAAAGAGCGTGTGTATATTTGAAACGGGGCCCTCCTCAGCCCATCTTCTAAATATCGTTCGTACACTAGAGCTGCTGGTGATGTCAGCCCCAGCAAATCATAATTGCAAACATAGCCCGTATGTCAAAGTTATTGCCCACAAATGTTTGCAGAGACAGGCGGAGATAACTTTTAACAAAGGCTGCCGGCCAGTGAAAACAAGTTTTAAGTAGAAAAAGCTTCTTGGGCATATGACTCCATTGCTTTTAGCAAAAACGGCTGGCCAATGGCAATCGGTGCGAACAAAGTGCTTTCTAATCTTTGTCCCTCATGGCACAAAGGCAGGAGCAGGCACATAGAAGCAGACACATACGCCTACCCCTACATCCAGTTTTTTGTAAAGCAACATTTATTCTTGCAATTTATTGCGTGTTGCGGTAGCGATGGAAGGGAAGAAATTGTCTGCTGAGCATGAATAATTACCATTACTTCGTAGGAGTTGAAAACGGTAGCATTTTGCCTTGTTTTCTGTTGCAAGACGTCTACTAATTACAGAAATGACTGGGAAAGTCAAAGCTACGCGAAATTCGATTTGAACAACAACAACAACAACAACAACAACAACAACAACAACAACAACAACAACAACAACAACAACAACAACAACAACAACAACAACAACAGGGCTTTCGACGCTGTATGTTTAAGCAGTGAACAACAGCCCTCCGAGTCTTCCAATGCAACTGTCGTTGCGAGAGAAAATATTATGGAGACCAACGGTCTCGCAGCCTGGGCATGTCGATTAGATGGGGCTCTACAATTTACGTGCGCATGTTGAGCTAGTGTGACGTACTGAAATCGTTTCACGTTGTGGAGCAAAGCACGAATTACAGAAAAAATTTAATTTGAAATTGTTTGTAAGAGAAGATGCGATTGATTAATGTTCCAGAAATATTATTGGGGGAGCCTAACAGTAAAGCACGCAGTTATTAACGAAAATGTTTGTAGGTTCGTTTGTTTTTTTTTCTTTTTTCTTTTTTTATGCATATTGCCTGCGTATACTGCCCAAGAAAACGCTAACAGCGCGCCTCAGACACCTATGGAACAAGTAGCTCCCTGTATCGGTTGCCGCGGACAACTCCTAGCGCGTTGCTAGGCTTCTAGTTCGCGTTTCATGTAAAAGGCGGCGCTTGTTGCATGGGTATCTCTCGAGCAATTTAGGGCATGCGCGCCCTCGAGAGCTTGAATGTGTGTGCAAAGACTATTAGTGGTGCCCGTACATGAAGAAGGCTCGCAAAATATGACAGCTCAACTGAAGGATTCAGCGTAAAGCTCACGAGTACGGCGGGCCCAGCGGGCGAATAGCGCACTGACGAACTAAGCGAATTTCTAGTTGGACAAGCTGATATATGCTCGCTCTAAGTGAACATTATATACGCGGCTCATGGAGCAGTCAGCCGGAGACATTGTCTCATTTTTCAGTGATAAGCGCCAAAAGCTTCTTGGAGCTGACAAGCAAGGCGACTTTGTAATGTCATATGATGATTTCTCGGAATGAGCAACTATACGCGATACCAAGGAATTCGTCGCCCGTCCTACTGAAGTCTACGAAAGTAAATAGCAGTGCAGTTGTGTTTTCTGAGCGTCTAGGTTTAACCAACATTGCTAAATGGGTCAACAACAGCTAAGTAAGGTTCTTCTTCTTCGTCTTCTTTGTCTTCTTCCTTTTAGTCGCAAACTTGCAACGGACGCTTGACTTTTTGAGCAGTAGTTACGGAAGAGGGGTCGTGGGAGAAGCAGCTTAGCCTCATAATTCTAACGAGAAGGTTCACTGAAGCTCGAAGTTTTTAAAAAGAACGGTGATTTTGGTGGCCCTTTTCTGTCGAAGTTATTGCTTTATTTTATTCTATCCCCAAAGAGGCCTTACTAACTGCCGTCAGTGAATGTATTCAAAGGAAAAAAAAAAAAACAACAACCCCGTTGCTTCTCAAAAATCTGCGGGGCTTTCTTTTTTTTATGACTTCTTAACCCCTTTAAAATTTTATTTACGGTCATATTTTATAGCGTTCTACCAGCGTTTACATCTGCGTATAGCTGGCGTATGTTTTGGATTCTGCGTCGCGCCACTGTTATGTCATATTTTTCTTTCACAAACTCATCAAGTCTTGCGTCATGTTTTACCAACAAATACGATATGTAGAGTGTTTAGATAAGCGATTGATTTCTAAGCAATCTTAACTACAGACAAAACTTAAAATTATCAGCATCTGGGGACAATATTTTACCCCTGTTTATAAATAGAGAAAAAGAAACACTGCCCACGACTATTTCGTTGTGCAATTGGTCAACATGGAAATGGCTTGTAATTTACGAGTGAAAGCGTCCGAGGGAAATTTCTTACAGTTTTTAGATCTGAACATGGAGTTCTATAGAGGTCGGCTCTGCTGGGGCTGCAGGCGTGAAGCGGGCTTCCCAATCTCTAAAGATATTTAAATCGTCACATCTCGCTCCTCACACTCATGACAGAGGAGTCGCATCACTCTGTCTTCAATTCTAGCTTAGGAAACCGTGCATTCCAATGATGCAATCCAGTTTTCCAAAGCGATCCCCCGGACTGGCTTCTGCTTTATTCCGTAGTTTGCTTTTGACTGTGGCTGCCGAAAGCCTCTGGCAAAAAAAAAAAGAAAAGAGAATGGATGTGAGAATGGAGTGGTTAGATTGGCGGCCGTATCTTATGTGCACACGTTGGCCCATAATTTGAAGAAGGTTGTGAGGAGGCACGAAGTTTCACTCTTTTTTACCGTAATTAGGAAGCTCGCAAGGGTTTTCTCTCGAACAGAAAAAGAAATTAAACAAAGGAAATGAAAGGGGATCGGAACATAGGCGATCGTTTATGAGACGAGCCTAGGGGATAGTTTATAAAATTACCTTCTCATGTGGCTGTTAGTGTACGATACAGACCGGTCGCTCTCTAAATCAACTGATCAGGCATAACGAAAGAAGCGTGGCTCGAAATAAAAAAGGCTGAAATCTGCTTAAGCGCACTAGAAACTTGCTAGCCTTGGATTCTTACCAGAAGCAAGCACACTAAATCCAGGGAACCTATGGATTCCTCTGATATAAGCAAAAAAGAAAAGTAGCTTGTGCGTTAGTGATACTTCCAGCATCATCATCAACGAAGCTTGCTTTCACCAACGAAAGTAAATACCGCAAAAGATAAGACAGAGTCTGCTGAGCTATCCAAGTTTATCAACAATGCGAGGCTCCTACACATGAGAAAATATATCAAACGGACAGAAGCAGCAGTTAAAGCAGGCAGCATCATCAAGGCAGTTAGAAAGAAAGCTTGTTTAGGGACGATCAAAACAATCGATTTCAAAGGCAAACAAGGTAATATTATTAACCCCTTCGATGATATAATGAAAGAGGCGGACGACTTCTACTCGCAGATAGATAACTCATCTGAGGCGATATCACAGGCGAAAAGAACGCTGAGGTTTCTTGTGGGACTATTTATTTATTTATTTATTTATTTATTTATTTATTTATTTATTTATTTATTTATTTCTACAGCGATCACAATTCGCGGGTTTTAACAGGCTGGTACATGAAGTTAATGTAGAAAAGAAGTAAAACTGAAAGTATATGGACACGTATTAGGCACATGTAGTACAAAGTATAGGGCAGGTACAAACTCTTATGGACAAGGAAGAACAGCACTACAATTATACAAGCAAGTACAGTATAGTGCATTACAATTCTTATGATAAGTGCACATTCTAATTCAGATGAAAACAATGCCAATGAGGGTACTGAAACGATTGCATTAGTTCGTTTGTTCCAGTCGAACATGGTGCGAGGGAAGGATGAATCGATGAGATTTGAAAGGCCATACGAGACATGTCCCGCGGTAAAGCGGTTGGGGAAGGAGGCGTAAGAGCTGATTTAGTCCAAGATGTAACATATTTTGTACAAATCAAACTTGTGAAACTCTACACAAATTGGCTCAAGACCTGCAATGTGCAACTCAACATTATTATATGGCGCAGACAAAGAAGCTATACGTAAATATATCTGTACGTGCAAAATAAGTTAGCAAGATTGATTTAGGGGAAGCGAAGGCGTGGAGGAAGGCTCGGCGAAGGCTAAGCAAGCTGTGTTTGAAATGCGGTATGATCTGTTGGCTATGTTATGCAAAAATTTTAATGATTCCACACCATGACGTACCGGAAGAGGTTTTAGGTTTGGTTCAGGTAAAGCTGATGAGGGTGAAAAATTCTTTCTTTCTTTCTTTCTTTCTTTCTTTCTTTCTTTCGCATTTCGCGCTTCCTTCACAACAGCGCTCTTGAGGAAAATTGGAGTAAAACGAAGGGGGTGTAAAGTTCACTATCATTTCCCCTGTAGGCACTACCAATATAAATAAGATGTAGCAGTGGGATGAAGGCAAGTGTGCGGGTAGTGGGCCGACGGCAAGAGCGGCTCCACTTTCCCTTCGGCGTAACTCGAGACTTTTCTCTCTTTCTTTCATTCTTCCTTCTTTCTTTTCCTTTATGTTTCTGTGTTGTACTTCGCATAACACTATCATGTGCGAATGTGTGTAGTGTGTCCAGGGAAAGAGTGTGTCGGCTTTTCGCTCTAGTGGAGCGCAGATCGGATCGGGAAAACCTAGACTAAGAACAGCTTCGATGTAAAAAAAAGAGAAAGATAGTAGGGGGTGGTGGTGTTACTTTAAAACTTTTTTGAGAGCATATAACGGCTGATCGTTGTAGTGGACTTATTATTTACGATGACGACTGGCCAATAACCAAAGATATTTGAAACCGAGAGCTTCGCGAATTTGACCCTTGTTCTTATGGATCACTATGACGAGCTCTAGCCAACAACTAACAACTCGAGTAAGTTTTATGCGACTCGCAATACCACCACTGTTACCGATAGTTCTCACCTTGCTTACATGTGCCCTGGTCATAATCCTTAACCTTGGGTTGGTTAGCACAGGCTTAATGTATAGATCGTAAGTGGTCCATTTTCTGCCCTTGTACACGTTGCCTGAAAAAAATGCACGAATAAGTGCTGCGGCTTTTAAGTTGCGCTTCTCATTGAATAGGAAGCTTTGAATACTGCTTAATATTATTATATTTTATTGCAGAGTCTCACACATTCTCGCTCCCACCTGAATGAAGGCACTGGCAAGTCCTTACATGAAAAGGTAGCGAAAAGAACATGAAAAGTGCACTCAGTCATTGCTTTACACAGCGCTGAGACTCTAGAACTGTGTTCCCTGTTGTCCTACATTCTTGTTTTATGCATTATGCAATGTTGCAATGGAACGAATAAGGTTGCCACAATATTAGTGCCAGCGCCACATACTGATGGCATGAGGTGAAAATACAATTGAATAGAGAATGTCATTGCAGGAGTCAACGTTTCGACAAGATTACTTGTTTTCGTCAGGGCTATCTTGACGAATACACCTTTAATTCGCATTACAATCTCATATTCGATCGTGTCCTGTTTATTATTACTATTTTTTCGGTATACTCTCAAACGCCGTCATGACCAGGGTACTTACTATACGATAGGGGGCACAGGCATTGGTTACAGATTGTGCGTCGAAAAGTTAGAACGAAAGAAAGGACAAAATAATTTGGAAACAAACAAAGGGGTATACAAAACGTGTTTTCGAACAAAAAGCATAAGCAAAACAGCAGAAGAGGTAGTCAGAAAAAGAACAGTGCGAAGTATACGAGATAGCAAGATCAGGGGGCAAGCTGTGAGTGAATCAGATCTTGAAACTTGGTAAGGTTGTGTTATATGGCAATGTGTGCTGTTAAAGCGTTCCATTCAGTTATTGTGCGCTACAATGTAGTTTATACATTCGACATTGTATAGATGGTGACTACATTGGAAGATAAGTAGTGGTTACTGGAAGATTACAGATAAAGAGAGAGAAGCAAAGAAGGGCAGGGAGGTTAACCAGACGAGCGTCCGGTTTGCTACCCTGCACTGGAAGAGAGGGATAAACAGATGAAATAGAATGTAAGAGAGAGAAGAGCACTAATCACACGTGAACACATGTAGGAGCACATCAAGAAGTGGAGTATGATGATAAAGCTTCTAAGAAAGTGATAGCACAGAATTTTACGGCGATGTGCTAAGTTATCACACGTCAGCTTTGTTCCTTAACGAGGTGACGCCGGTGTAACGCGAATAATCAGCACTGATGAGTTGCTCAACGTTGCTTGGCAAGTATCTTATGACTGATGGTATACTTTTGTTTGGGATGCGGAATAGCAGACGCGTATTCTAGTTTGGGCGAAGTAACGTAGTATATGATAGTTTCCAAAATGTACAGACGCTTCTTTTAAATTATGTTTGAGAATTCCCAAGCTAAAAAAAAGAGGTAGTGCTTCTTACTAACTTTGAGGTAAGAAATGCTTGTCACAACGCTCACTACCTAACTAGTAACTGCACCTCGTAAACGACAAGATAGTAACGATACCACTTTGTCATTTACTACCTACAGTTACTACATATAGGCAAGGGTAGTAACCATGTCAGTCTTTTATCGAGATTTTGGTGATTCAGTTTGTATTTGCTGCTTACGTTGCCATATAAAGTCCATTGTATTAAAAAATTATAAAATCAAGTAAAAATAAGCGGTGCGGCATTGTGCGGTGACTGATCGGTACTGAATAACTACAGCATGTTACAATAATTAATGATCGCTAATAAATTTATGTGATTAGCTCTGTGAATATGCTGCACATAGATATGTTTAGGTGGCAATGTCGATAGAGACGTGTTCGAACCGGAAACGACAGCACATACTACTAATGCACACAGAATATCAAAGCTTGTACACGGCGTAGCAACGTTAACGCTATTTACGGCCGTACTTAAAGGTGCACGCGTCTTACTGGTGAGCAGACATGCAATCAGATAAGCAATCAATGTTTTGGATTCAGATTCTTATATTTTGCTGTTCCGTATACGTATGTCGCAGCGTTGCATAAAAGTCGTATTCCAACATAAACGAATCAATAACAGTTTGTCTATGTTCTGTATAAGCCTATCACAACTACAGCCTAATGTACTACTGCCAGTGGAGGTAGCAGATTTAATAACCCGTCACGTACACGTGTAGCCACGTTTACAACCCTGACAGACTAAGGAGTAACGACAGCATTTACGACGTCTCGCAAATTTCTAAGACAGTAAACGACGAAGAAAATATAATAAAAGGGTTTGACTGTATACTGATGCCAAGGTACTTGTAAGTTTTAAAGAGTTCTGCAGCGCTATTATCAGGGGGATTGATTGTCGAATATCTCGCCTACTGGTAGGAAACAAGAACTCAGTCTTGGAAATATTTAAGTCATTGAACACTACATACACCATGCACTGAATGCTTTCAGGTCGGTTTGTAGTAATTGGCTACCAGTGTTACACGCTGCACTCCTATAGCACACACAATTACCAGAAAATGATCTAATTTTTGACATCACGTATCTGGGTAAATCATTAGTACATACAGGGTGGCGCACTTAAATGTAACTAAGTTTTTAAAAATGGCGCAGCGTATTAGCGAGTACGCTCCGCCACTACTAGCGAGCCTTAAGTGCCCTTGTGTTACGCATTTCTTTCGTTTTGTAATGTTAATTAATTAGGGTAGACTAATTATTTAACTTTCAATTATTCGCTTCAGAAAGAACATGTCAATGCAAAAGTTGTAGTTCAAATTGAAAAATGGCCGACTGGGGTATTTGCAACTAAGTATCATACATAGATCTTCTTATACGTGCCCTTAAAGAAAAGCTGCGAAATACAAAAATAACCACGTAATAGCACCGTTAATTGAGCGTCCCAGACGACCGAACAAAAATCTATGCACGCACTCGTATCTGCAGCGCTGTCGCGATCGGACACGCAGGGCGTGTGGTGATGAAGGCGCACCATGCTTCGAAGTGACTATTGGATAAAGCTATCATTCGCTCCTACTCGTCGAATGAAACCCCAACACTCAAAGCAGCTACGAGCACGCACGCACGCACGCACCGCGTACCGTGCGGCCACCGCAAACACCAAGCGTGTCTCGGACACCGCTACAGAGACAAGCGGACGTTGCTCCTTGATCGGTTGTGTGGGAGCGCCGCTGAATTAGTGGTGGTATCACGTGCTTATTATTGTATTTGACGGGCTTTCTTTGAAGGCGCATATTAGAAGATCCATCAGTGATACTTAGTTGTAAACGCTTCATTACGTAATTGTTAAATTTCATCTACAACTTTCGTATTGAACACTGATTGATGAAGCGAATAACTAAAAAGTTAGCTAATTGGGTTATGATAATTAATTGAACTTACAAAACGAAATAATGGGTAACACTAGGGCAATTTATCCTCAACACGCCTGAGTTTGTTGCAAATCGCTAGTATGCTCCGTCATTTAAAAAAACATGGTTACATTTATTTGGGACACCCTGCAACAATTAGAGGACCATCAGATCTTCACCTAACCTAACCAAACCAAACAAACCGTGACGAACTTCAGATGTAAGATCAGCACAATTTAAGTCATGCTTCTTGACTGATGTAAAATGAATTCCAGATGAGAACAAATGGTGATCCCTGCGATGATATTTGGGTGAATGCACTCATGAAATTTTAGGTAACAGCTTGTGTTGTGGAGTGCGACCAAATACATTAAAAATATGACGCCGACTTTAAAACCACTGTCTGTCAGTACTTGATTCTCGCTTACAAAGTTGCGTGTCGCATGAATAATCCTTGCGAAAAACATGCTGAGGCTCAAAAGGTATGTTGTGGTCGTCAGATAGGTGATGACTTGACTGTTTGCGATCTCTTTGACGAATTTACAAATAGTGTTAGTTTAGAAGATGGGACGATAATAATTATAAATTGTCTAATTTGAGAATGAATATTTTTTTGACTATGCGCCACGGTAATTGGGATGCGAGCGATTGTCAGGGACTGGGTAAATAGGTGGTTAACATCAAACAATTACTATGCAATGTACTTTTTAAAAACTTTCGCTATTGAAGCTTACATTGTCAGCCCTATAGGCGATGCGCAAAGCGCCGACGACGCCATCTGCCGCCACGGCTCGGAAGCGTTGGTGGGTCCGAGCGAGCAGTGTTCCCGCGAGCGTGTACGCGTGTGCGCGGATGGATGTGTTTTCATCGTGATTTAACGACTCTGTCGGGCTTCAGAGATGCCGAAAAATAACTGCTGCGTTGTGGGCTACTCAGACACACACAAGAAATCGCCACGAACGCACTTATACAGATTTCCGGTGCTATTTCATGAGCGAGAGCGACGGCGGCGGTGGACTGCGGCTGTACGACGCAGAAGGCAAGCAATCGCGCTGTTTACAGGAGTGTAAAGTCCGAGGACTTCGATGAAGAATAAACCAGGCTTCGAAGTGCGGCGGAAGACAATACGCCTGAAGAGCGCCGAGCAGCGCGACCCTACGATGCCTTTTTTTTTTTTCCTAAAGAGAAAAACCCAGAACATCACGCGCTCGCGATCCTACTTCGTCTTCTTTCGCGCCCGCTATTTCTCTTTTCTTGTTAACAGCAGTGTTAGAACGATTACCGTGTTTTTATTTCTCCATTTATGTCGCTACGTCTTCAGCGAACGCTGCTACGTTTACACTTGGTCGCCTCGCCTGCATTGTAGACGCTACAATGCACATGAGGTTGTTATTACTGATAAGACGCGATGCCTAGGCTCTCTTGAAAAACGAATGGCGCGAAGCGCAATGTCAGAGAATGTGGGGCAGGTGACGGCTCTTTTACAAAAGCGCCGTGGAATCACACGTGTGCTGCACGAAATCGGCTGCATTCTACCTGTTGATGGCACTGGAATACGATCACCGGTGCAGAATGTTCGCTGTGCGCTCGCCTCAAGTTGCATATTGGCTGTAAAACATGGCACCTGTGCACATTTAAGACTTTGACGATCGCGTAGAATGTAACGCCATTTTGCAACACTTGGTAATAGCTTGCAAAAAACCTAGCAAATACGTAGCCAAGCTGCTACGACAAGCTAGGTGACCACCAGCTCCGCAGTGACTCAGTCTCGCGCCACTAGCGCAAGCTGCCGAGATATATATTCACAAGTTTATCGTGCTGGTTTCAGTTTTACCAACGCTGACCCTTCGCGTGGCCGCACCCGTGAAATCCATGCGCCGGTGCGACAGCGATCCCTCAAAATCTACTATATGAACACATGGCACGTAAACAAAGCTACTGTGTCGAGAAAAAAACGTTGGTTCACGCGTCAACGCATGCAGGCATTAGTGATCGGGACGTTATGAAGAAAGCGGTGCGATTAGCTCCACTCCGTAGGGAAGCGTGTTGACGCTTGTCTGTGGCAAACACTTGGCGCGTATGGTGACATTGTCGTCCCACACAGCTGTGAAATCGGACACACGTCCACTATTATAATGTGCAGCTCCTTTGCACACACTATCGCCGCAAAAGTAATTATCTGGGACGCGCACAGGCGGCAAATCGCACGCGCGCACTTCCGCGATGCTTGCAGTGAAATGAGGCGTCTGCTACGCGACCCACCACCGGTTCCAACGGCCGCCGCTACGCGGCTTTCAGTGGCGCCCCTATAGGCGCTGCGCATGGCGTATAGATGAAGTTTTGAGATTTGTTCAAAGATATAAAAGACCAAGCTTACGGATAACTATGTTGTGGATAGCTATCACCTCTAAAACCTTTCTGTATGGCATCAAGATCTTTAATCAAAATTATGGTACACAATGTCAAAATAAAAATAACAACTGGCGCTTCCTTCAATATTGAGCACGTGAGGGCATTAAAGAAAAATAAGAGGACGTAAATGCAGCTAACTAATCATGCATGCCTTACTTTGTTGCATCTGATTTTCATCTTTCTCCAGGCCAAGTCCTATTCGCCCAGCAGCTTGTCTTAGAGCCGAGCAAATCTCCGAGGCACTGCAGGAGTTGTCCGTCACCGGAATTCTTGCATCTGGCTTCTTGTCTGCGATGGCAAAAAATCCGGAATCGCGTTGCAGGTGGCTCAGAACATTTTAGCACTGCGTATACTGGTAAGCAAATGTCCTGGGGAAACACAGATCAATACAGCAACGCATACAAAAAGCGAGAAAATGGTGACATGGAGGTTATGAATGAAAACATAACTAGACGTATTTCTGAAGGGACAACCGAAGTTGGAGGTAAAGCACCAAAGCAACAAGTAAGCCTACTGTCACAAACCACTAAAGAGTAAATAAAGACACGACAACAGATGATAACAGCCAGCTCATAATAACTGTGGGGGTTTTACATGCCAAAACTACGATATGCGACACGCCACAGTGAAGGGCTCTGGAAATTTTCATTACCTGGGGATCTTGAACATGCGCTGAGGACGCGCAGTGTACGAATCTTTAGCATTTTCACCCCTATGGAAAACGTGACCGCCGCGTTCGTGCTTGAAGCCGCGTCCTTCGGTCAGCAGTCAAGCGCCATAACCACTGTACCACGCCGGCGGACATATATGGTAAATAACTCAAGAGATTTGATTCGCTGGACTCAGTCAAGGATCAGTCAAGGAGATGCACGCACTCCACAGTTACTACTCAATGCTCGTCTAGAGGAAATATTTAAATGATGAGATTGAAAAGAAATGGGATTGAGGTTTGCCTATTCCATTTTGCTCTTCAGCCATGACAGTGACGAATTGCAAACGGTGATGGAAGATCTAGACTGAGAAAGCGGAAAAGTAAAGATGTGCATGCAGAAAACGATGATGTGAAGCGGCCAGGCGATACCATCGAGGCAACCAGCTATCGAGGCAAACAGCGAGGCAATCAGACCCTATAATTCGTTAAAGAGTAGATATACCTTGACCAACATTTTACGGTGGAGACTGCCCACGTAAAAGAAATACACCGCAGCATAACGGGTCGCCAGCATATATGGTGCGCATTTCCAAAGCATGACTGGTAGCTTACTACTGTCCGTAAAGCGAGAAGTATACAACTGCCGTATTTTGCCAGCACTAACATATGGAGAAACTAGAAATAAATATGAAGATTAATAAAATAAATACGAGATAAAATTACCAAAACACAGCAGGCAATAAAACGACAAATTATAAATGTAAATCTAAGAGATATGTAGAAAGCAGAGTGAATCAGACGACATACAATTATAGCCGATATCGTGCTCCACATTATTAATAGGCAAAAAACGGACCTGCGCAGGGTCATGTATTGAGAAGCACAGATAAGTGATAGTCATTTAGAATGAGAGAATGTATAGCGAGAAAATGAGAGAGGAAACCCGGCAGTAGACGACACAGTGAGATGGTGGGAGGAAATGAAAGAGTTGTCACAACAAAGTCGGTAGTCGGGTCAGTTCTTATATCAGTGAACATTAACAACCAGCTAAAGAAGCACGGGCACGTAAAACCAGGCTATAGAACAAAGCTGGAATAAAATTTCTAAGATAAGTAATAAAACTCATTTGTTCGTCAGGCTTTTTCCGGTAGCCTTCTGTTCTGTATCCGTATTTATTTGGATGACTCTTCATCTTTAAAAGTTTGCCGACACAATATGAAATTAGTTCACGCAAGAAAAAGTGATTGAGAGAAACCTTGATTTATTGCTGTGGCTTTTCCCAAAGCAACAATATGTTTGACGCTACAGTGACGCGCTCCTTAAATTCCGACAACCTGGTTTTTTTAACGTGCACTGACATCACACGGGCCTCGACATTTCGCCTCCAACGAAATGCAGCACCCATGGCCGGGATTCGATCCCGCGACCTTCGGATCAGCGGCCGAGAGCCATAGCCGCAAGACCACTGTGGCGGGGCTTGAAGAAGCCTTCATCCAGCAGTGATGGTAGTATAGGCTGATGACGATTGCATCGGGATTTTGTGTGTGCGTGCGTGCGTGCGTGCGTGCGCGCGCGCGCGCGCGCGTGTGTGTGTGTGTGTGTGTGTGTGTGTGTGTGTGTGTGTGTGTGTGTGTGTGTGTGTGTGTGTGTGTGTATGAATGCGACTACTGGCGGACTACAAATTATTTTCCTTGTAAGCGGTTTGTCATGGGGCGGTGACATTTATAATGATATAATGGATGGAACTTTTTCTTCGGAGCAATTCAAGTGCAACAGGTATTTGTGAATACAGGCCCTCGTTCGTAAGGGCTCTCGCATTAACCCCGCTTCATCACCTTAATATGCCCAGAACGGTGATTGATTGTGGTTTTCTGTTGCGAACAATTATAGGCCCATGAACAATTATAGGCCCAAAAAATCACAGGCTTTAAATTTTAATCGGGACGAGCTTGTTCCCAAGAGACATGCAACACCCAAAGCCCAACGACAGCTTCAAGCACAGTCATCGGGCACGTATCTGAGCCGCTATTTACAAAAGTGCCGTACACTAGAGATGTCCTCAGAATAGTGTTTCGGCCAATTCTGATAGCGGCATAGCACTAGCGAAGCCGGCTCGCCAATGGCAGAAAGCGTAATCAACGGTTCGACGAGAGGTTGTCTAGTAAGGCATAAAATTAGATGCACAACGGCCGTTAACCAAGTCTGATGCAGTAAAGCGTTTAGGATCCTGGTTAGGGTTCTGTGTTAACCGGCAAAAAGCACTTTCGGAAGAGACTTTTTTTTTTATTCGGGCCTTCCGAGCGTGTGTTCATAAAAAGCGCTTAAGCTAGAAAGAAGAAATAGTGGAGAGGGAAAGGCGGGGAGGTAAGCCGGTTCCGGGAAACGGGTATGCTGCCCCATCAAACGGGAACGGGATGGGGGAGATTGAAAGATGGAAAGGAAAGAGGGGAAAGAGTGAGAAAACGAATAACACAGAACATGCAAAGTCAAACAGTCACAGTCCGCCATTCTTGCATGGTACGCAGCATCACTGTCGCATTCGCTTGTCCAAATCAGTTTCTTTTAAAAAGCAAAGCAGTGCCTTCGTTGCCTTCAGCTGCGATGTCGTCTGTCTACGACATCTAAGGACAACGGATATTGGTCTTAGATGGTCTATTGTCTACTGTCAAGGTACACTAGAGCGGACGCCAGGGTTTGCCTCTGAATATTATATTCACGACATTCGCATAGAATGTGCTGCAGCGTCGTCTCTCGACGACAGCTTCAAAAGGGCGTTGTCTGACATTCCAATGCGAAATGAATACGATTTCTTGAATGCCACCTCTAGCCATAAATGGTAAAGTAGAGTTGTCTCTCTTCGGCGGAATCAAGTGGGCATACAGAGGTGTATCAAAGAGAACAAAACAGGTTGTGTTGACTATTGGTCCAGTTCAAACGGGTATAATTAGCGCGAAAAAGCCACGAAAGAAAAACAAGAGCCACACTGGACGGAGAACTAAACTTCAGCCCCGCAACGGTGGTCTAGTGGCTATGGTACTCGGCTGCTGATCCGAGGGTCGCGGGAATGAATCCCGGCTGCGGCGGCTGCATTTCGATGGAGGCGAAATGTTGAGGCCCGTGTGCTATGCGATGCCAGTGCACGTTAAAGAATCCCAGGTGGTCGAAATTTCCGGAGCCCTGCACTACGGCATCTCTCATAATCAGAGCTGGTTTTGGGGACGTTAAACCCCAGAAATCAATCAATCAGCTAAACTTCAACAGAACATTTATTTGCCTTGAAACATGGAAACCGTGTGATGCGCAGAGCAACGACGCAGCAGAAGAACCATTCCTCCGATAGCACCTACAACTCTAACTGCATTTCGTCAGCTAATCACTAATCTACAATTCAATCAGTATCAACGTAGCCCGCGCCACATCAATGTAATCATTTCAATGCGTCAGCGTTTGTTAAGGCACAAGTATTCTTTTTTGGAGAGTGCCAGAGAAGAAGCACTAGCACACCTATCACCCGCTGTTATGATGCTGCTGCGTAGTTGTTATGCGCATCATGCGGTTTCCATGTTTCAAGGCAAATAAATATTCAATTTTTTTTTTCGTTCTCAGCTTTCAGTTTGTTCAGGGCCCCTTTTGAAGAGGCCTTTAACCACCCCGCGGGCTCTGTACGAAAACACCTCTCGGCGTTTTTTTAACAACGGAGCTGTGTAAGCTTGAGGTAAGGACATGCGCGGTAGAGAAGCTTGGTGGGTGGAGTCAAGCGCGTGCGCCTCCCAGACATGCCTGGGAGGCTCGCCGCACGCAGCTCTGAAGAAGCCATGAAGGAGAAGAAGCAGACAATTTCGAGCTAGAGAAGCGGTGGCAGATCGCCTTGCTATGCGACAACGAAGAGAACCCGACCAAGGGCCTGGGTGTGCTGGAAAGCCATCAACGACGGGAAAGGAAGGTATAAACCGGATCCGATGGGGGTTCCAGCCGCGAGATCCCAGAACTCGAGTTTTGCCACAGTTGCAAAGTGTTCACTCACTATCATTCAACATTTAATTTGACTACGATAGCGTAAAACACGACGATAAGGGCGAATTGGCGCGTGACGTATTGCGCAATGCTGGACCTGACGCAGACCCGCTGGAGATGACGTAGACGACATGAAGCTATGCAAGACGTGTAAAGGTGTCTTAATGACCGGGAAAATAATCCAATATAGAATGGGAAATGGATAGTTGTGCCCACGGAAACCGCCAATGCTCCAACGACTATGAGGAACGGATGATTGACCGTTCACGAACATACGACGACTTACGCACGATGACATCAGCGGCACAGCAGACAAGACGCGTCTTGAAAGTCGCGTTAAATATGCCTTATAGTCAAGTTAAGCCTAGAGGAGCCAAGGTAAACCTTGAGAATAAAGTTAAACCCGCGGAAGCCAGGAAAGTGAAGTGATACCCCTGTCACACGGGCACTTTCAAGGTCCCTTCAACTAAAGCTTCTTTACTTGAAAGGAGCGGGCGCGCCGTCACACGGGCGCGTGGAGGGGGCATTAGTTGAAAGGAGCTTCGAGCTGAGGGAGTCCGCGTTTGTCCCTTGAGGCTCTAAAGGACTACCCTCGTTGCAGACGGCACGCGGCAGAAAAACATGTTTTACCTTGGAGCCAATCCAACGCGCTTTTACTTAGTAAAAAGCACGTTTCACGTTATCTCAGATGTTACAAACCCTAAAAGCTCTGCTGATAGACGCAGTTTGTAATGCGTCGCCCAAAAATCGCACAGCTTGAGGGCAGGTGCACTGTAGCGGTGACGTTGCGGTCACCTGCTGGGGTGGTGTGGCTAGCTGGGCCTGGGTGTCAAGATTTCGTCTGCTGCAGGCCGAGGTGTCTTTGGCATATTTTCGTACCAACCGCCGGCGACACATTTTTCTACTGCATATTCGAGAACAAGCGTCATGTACCGGTGCATTTCTAGCTGTTGGGCAAACGTCAGCTAAGTATTTGAATGTTGTTATCGGCGTAAGGTGATACCAAGAGAGCATTTTTTCCTTGAGAAGATTCGGCACATGGCGCTAAACTGGGCGCTGCGATGAATATTTCATCCTTGCACGCTAAGTGTCGCGTCGCACATGTTTGGAGACGTTGCGATTGAAAAACAATCAAGAACAGCAACAAAAACGGAATCGAAGTGCGCATAGCCGGCAAAATACGGTGTACAGAGCGGCGCACTGCTACCACTACATCCGTGCTTGCCGAACTATTTCCGCTGCTTTTAGGTGTTAACTTTGTTTTATCAGTGTCGAAAAACAAAATATTTCATAAGAAAAAGCAGAAAAAAGCACGCACAACTAATTTATGGGGCATCGCAGCCGTGTTATTTTTCTCATTTGGGAGCGATAGGAGCGCCAAACGTACGTTGTGACTTTTGTTAAAAGCTTCAACGGAAACCGTGTAGCACCGACTCGGCTCCCTTGAGCTAATGTTCCTTTGAAGTCGCTATGCTCCTTTACCTCAAAGGAGCTTTGGTATGCCCGTGTGACTGGGGTATAAGCCTATTTACAAAAGCCACGAGTGTAAAGTTGAGCCTAGAGAAGCCATGAAAGTCAAGCTCGCAAAAACCAAAATATGTCATTAGAGTGAAGCTAATTTTAGCCAAGCCAAGTCAAGCCTGGAAAAAACATTGCTAAGGAAGATTGCCCAGCTCCGCCGTTTCTTCAGACTTGGCACCGCTAGTGTGAAGCTGGCCGTTTTCTTTTAGTATGCACAGCTACGACATATTGAAACTTTACGCTCACGCGAGGCTAATACAGTTCAAAAATACATCGTTCACTTCCATCCATGCACCCTCTCTTAAAAAAAAAAAAAACGCCCCCTGCTCAACCATTTCGGGGCTTCCTGCGCGGCATGCGTCAGCCATGTATGAGACTCTCATATATAGCGGTCATTGGCCTAAACTTGAGACGAGGCAAAGAATATCTGTTTTCACGGCTGCTATTGATTGAAAAAGTTGTTTTGCGTATTAATGCACACCGTTCATTAAGAAGGTGGACGTTAATAAATATCTGCTTGGAGTTTTGACAAATGTTGTGCACTTCCGAAAAGAACCTCCTGTTGCCTCGGAACAGAAAACGCTCAGGGGCAATCGGAAAAGCAAACATAAGCGTCGTGATACATACGCTCATACCCCGTGATTTTAGGTGCTAAGAGATATTCTAACTGTGGCATACTTGGCGCTTTCGTGAACCACGTTCTCGTACACGTCTGCAATGTAATCACTAGAGTGTGCTACTGGCCTTGAGATGGACATGTAGGTGGCAACACAGTCACGGCGTGAGTATGTATGCGTTCGCCGGCGCGCATTGAAATGTACACAGCAACGCTTTTTTGTGAGCGATTTAAGGCAGTCGTTAGCTAAATAAAAGCACTAATTGCAGTAAAACGGTAATGCATGCGTCCTTCACTCTCATGTCAGTGCAGGAATCACGCAAAACATTTTTACTGCACGTGAAGTAAGCATGATACGCCATTCAATGGGGCACTGACCACCACCCACCCTCACAGTTTGACTTCCTCGGCGGTTCTCCCCGTCTATTTCTGTTTCACCGTACTTAAGTTCTCTACTGTCTTCAATGTTGGGATTGCTGTTACGCGACTGGAAGAGTTCGGTATTGAGTTCTTGCTCATTTTTCACTATTGGCTGCAACAACAAAAAAGGACTCCGCTGTATCGCTCACACGCATACTTGTGTTTAAATGCCTTGCATCTCATGTTGCGTCGAAGGCAAGGCTGTTAAATGGCTCATTTAGTCAACCTACGGGACTGTATACGCCGATTCAATACTATCACGATGTTTGACAAAAGTCTATATTAAGTAAACGTCTAAAGGGACCCTGTTTTGCTCATTTTGTGCAAACATGGTAATCCGGTAGAGCGAGTCATTAGGATCATTAAAGGACAGATTTCAGCGCTCTGCGTAAAGTGTGTAATTTACAATAAGGTTTTGAACACGCGCATCGCAAAAGATCGCAGCGGCTCGCCAAGCGGCGTTTTCAAACGCCCCCGCCATCGAACGATGGATGGGAGGCCGCTGATTGGCCCCTAACCAGTGACGTGCATGTAATTTTCCCAACCTAACTGCGAACAACGTGCTTCTTCGTTTCAGCCATTAGTATCGTCGCGGCATCTGGCGGCGTACACACGAGTCGCCGGCGCTCTATTACAGAGGCTCGCACTCCCGAGGCGGGCGACTCCAGTAAAGATATCGGGGCGCTACGTCGCTACAGAGGGCTCGGCAGAGCGGCTGACGCGGGAGGCACAGTCGTCGCTAGCGTGCACTCCACAGCTGATCGAGTTGAGGAGGAACAGCAGTGGTAAGGAGGAAGGTGACAGAAATAAGCCCATAGCTGCCTTAGCGCATGGTGTTTCGCTTTATTTATGGTGTGAATTATTTCACAATTGTGTTGCCTAATCAGTGACGCAATGTAAAAAAAGAACGTTTCAGGGACCCTTTAATACTCGAACGCATCGCTTTCTTCGCATGATTACTTGCGTGACCGTGAGAAAAGGTTCTTTTTTTTTCTGCACATAAAAAGGAAAGATGTGTTCTTCAAGCAAAAAAGGTCTGCTATTTTCCGCCATGCTACAACCATATATCGCGAGACGATATTGCTGCAGTACTGCATTTACACGTTGATGTTTCCCGCTTGACTTATTCGGAAGGACGCTAAGTGCCTTATCCTTGAAATGCACAGCAGCAGCCAAACTGAAATAACTGTGCCGAACCGGGGGTGCGACGATGCACCCTCACAACACAAGCGCTCAGTGATTTTAAGAAAGAGCAGACTCCAGCGCAAAGCCAAATAATACTATAACTAATACTTTTATGATTGGATAAGAATACATGAAAGTATTCAACACTGCACAGGCTCAGGGAACAAAGATATTGGAGGATATGTGTCGTGCACGTGCACATGTAAAAATGCAGTGGCTAGCAGACGACGCAAGGAGCTATCCACAGTTGGGAGCTTCGTCCACCCGCCGCTAGGCGCCGACTGGGCTCGATCTCGAGGCCAATAGTACTTGTGCAATACAGTTGCTTGGATAGGTGCAATTTTGCTGTAACCGAAATGCTTCGTCCTTTGCCCATGGAACTTCAATCCATGCTCTTTCACCTGACCAGACATAATGGATTTGATCGTGCGCACACGTACAGAAATGACCTCGTTGTGGTTGGGAGCTGTAATTTGCTTTATTTTCAGGCATCCTTGCATTTACCTTTTTTATTATTCATATCTTTGTATTATTGTGGTACGTATGTCCGTGTCACACGTTAAAAGTTATAGCCGCAATGTTTACGGTTAATCTTGAGACAGCCGGCTTCAGCATTGTCTAGTTTCCTTATAACAACAGTTATGAAATAAAAAAAAAATATTAAGCATATCTCCAATTCGCACGCACGCGCGCACACACACACAAAATTACATCGACTTTATTCATAACCGAACATTTCGGCGAATCCTTTTTCTGAATGTGCTATTAGCTAAGATGACCTCTCAGTGGTAACTAGCGCTTGGAAGGGTAGGTGTACGGATAACCGGATAACGAGACAGCCTGTGCAGGTTGCGTTCTTATTTCTGAGAGGGACAGAGTGAGAAAGAGAGAAAAAAAGCATTTTATATATTTCGTCCAATACTTCAGTTAAAGCGTCACTGTCTGTTTCCACGGCATAAGGGTTATAGCGTGATCAAATGGCATCTATAGTTTCCGTCTAAGGGTGAAAGTGCGCTAGTCTACGTCGTGTTTTTGTGTGCGCACTGCACCTTGATTACGAATCCCCATCTAGCCCAGTCATTCCCCTTAAGCAACTAGGGGCGAAGACCGACACACAGCTAATAACAGCCTTAAATGTTCGCCGTTTGTTAAAGTGAATTTTGGTCAACATTTCACTCATTACTGCGAAGCAATGTTTACTCTGAAAACGCTATCGTATAAGCCTTATGAAACGAAAGCTGAACGCAAAAAACAACCAAACCGACTTGAAGGTATTATGCGCACGCAGAGCCACGCATGGCAAGTAATTTAAAGTAGAAGTGGACCACGTTGCAGCAGTTTGCTTCGCAGAAGAGCGGGGGAAGAAGTAATTTTTAGGGGGGAATAAAATTTACACATAACAAACAACAAGGAACGGCAACAAAACCCGCTGAGTTCGTTAATCGATAGTTCATTTCCTGTCCTTCCGTGGAAGCACTGAAGCGAGTTCATGGAAATATTACGCTGTCAGTTGTTGTTCGCGGGCAAAACGTAAATTGAGCCTCGTGGGCCCACGTCTTGGTATCGGCGAAGTATCTACAAATGTCAAAAGAATAATCTTTCTTCCTTTCTTTTTTATACTGGTACCTTTTCGTAGCTTAAAATACATTAATCTGCTTTAGGAACTTATGCTAATATTGCAGTAGTTTAGACAATGATGAATGATGACGTGCTAAATGAATACGTTTTTCAACGAAAAATATTTTGCCTTTCAGCTCTGCACGTCATATTCACTTGATTGCAATATCGTAATGAGTTCCTTGAGTCTTCTGCGGAAGGTCACTGAAGACACTCTCACTTTTAAGAGGCAAAAATGAAGCGTTTTAGTTTCCAAATGCCCACTTAAGTGAAGCTTTTACTCCTCTCTAAATGTACACATGGAAGCGGAATTCTTGTTTTCCTCGACATTCCCGTGCACAGAATTTGATAATCATTCGTTGCTTAACTCGTAACCCCCTCTAAATGTTATGCAGTGATTGTGTGAAGGGAATGTTTTTTTTATGTCATCGATTTGTGTAAAATAATTGAGCCGAATTTGACAATTAAAAACAAAAATCCTCAAGTAACATGATTTGCACTGTGCAACGCTGTGATAAGTATCGATATCACAACTGAGTAGGCAGCGCATATTCGGCCACCTAAAGCGCAAAAACTCGGTTATCTCATTTACTTTTCGCCATGAGTTTCGCACAGCCTTCTTATCGGTCGGGTCATTCCACGCCAAACAACCAAATTATTTTGGCGACCATACCAAATCCTACCAAAAAAAAAAATCGTGCTATTTTACTGCATCGGAAGTAGTCAATTGCTGGAGTATTTCATACCGAAAAAAAAATTATTGACCGCGTGGGAGGCTTTCGAATTCTGCAGAACGTTGTTGGCGCACTGCACCCCAAACTGTCTTTGCGCAGTATATTAGACGCCTTTCATAACCCCCAGTGCTAGTAGATGTATTGCGGTCGTTTAATTTACCTGCGAAATGGAATTTGTCCTGTGGATGAGGAGGAGGAAGAGGAAAGGAGGAAAGACAGGGAGGTTAGTCAGTGCTGAGACCGGCTGGCTGCCCTGTGCAGGGGAAAAGGGGTGAAGGGAATGAAAGATAATAGAAAGGGGACACGACAAGAAAAAAGAAACGGATAGAGGAGAAAAAACAAAGAAAAGACGAAAAACAATTCCTGAGATTACTACTAATGCTAGGTGCCTTTGTTCAGCACGTCATAGTGATTTTTTTTCTCCACAGCCACAAAATGTTGCCACAGTTACTGTTGACTAGAGGCGCATGCTTTCTTTGGGAAAATAAGCTCTCATTATGAATACACTACTTGACATTGCAACCGAACTGCTGCGACTTGGTCACATCTGGTAGCGTAGCATATCAGCTTACCACCATATGTTGAGGATCTATTCCATTTTTCAGGTAATTTAAGTGACCGCAAAGGGTCTACTAGCTCTGGGAATAATTAAAGACATCAAACATACTGCGCGAAGACCGCTTAGGCAGCAGTGTGCCAAAATGTTACGCGGTGGC
The DNA here is from genome assembly GCA_013339685.2 of Hyalomma asiaticum. Classification (NCBI taxonomy): domain Eukaryota; kingdom Metazoa; phylum Arthropoda; class Arachnida; order Ixodida; family Ixodidae; genus Hyalomma; species Hyalomma asiaticum. The sequence continues at coordinate 233,016,544 of CM023481.1, forward strand.
GCTACAATACGGAAAAATGGGAACGTTGGCTAGAAAGGCAAACTTCAAAAAATGTTTCCTTCCTTAAAAATTGAAATGATAGTACTTGCCAGGTCAAGAGAGCATATTTGCTTTTCATTGAAATAAAACCTGGGTATTTTAATAGGAGCACCACATGCGTTAATCGCCTCTAAATGTGGGCCAAAATGCGCGTTTTCTCAACTTCGTGATTTTTTTTTTTGCATAACTTGTCCTTACATAAACGGTCCCAAAATACATTTAGCATAAAATGTAGCTTCTATAAAGTACGCATCAACAAAACATCTTCAATACACGAAGTCATTATACCGGAAAAAATATCCAAACACAGCGCAATTCCTTAAAGTTTCTGAAGACGTATGTAGCAGAAAAATAGCAATGGATGTTATTGAGGCTAAAACCTGTTAAACAACATTAAGAAAAACTATAAGTTGACGACAAAATTATATGCAGTTATTACACAAAATAATATATATTATATTCACTTTGATTCCGATTTCACGATTTGTAATTCGAGAAGTGCTGGAAAGAGCAGAACACGAATTTTCCGATGTGCTCAATCTACAGTCTCCATCGTTATGTTGCATCGCCACTTAATACGATCATGTTTGAGACGAATCAACGATGAAATATTTTCAACAAAATGCGTCACTGGGACCGATCATTCATTTTTGACTCGTCTCCTGCGTCTGTATCCTAATGCCGTGAAAAGCTCGAGCTTTCTTAATGCCTTACTAAAAGAAAAGTCAATTACTATCACCTGTCATTGAAGCTCCCAATTGAATTTAGGAGCTGCTGGATTATTGGAACATCCAGGCGGCCCGGCCACTTTCTTCATTGAAGTAATATGTGACGCGGCGCGATATTTTGAAAGTATCATTGTGTGTCGCTGAATTTTTTTATGTAGCCCGCGCGCGATTATAAAAGAAAGAGAAATGGTGGGCATGAAAAGGTCTGCGCCCGTTGGAATTAATTCTGTAACTTGCACTTTCGGTTGCTAAGTGGTTTGTTGGCATTCCGAGAACCTCAGAGCCTCATCCGGATCTGGGACCGTATCCACAAAGCCATTATTTCGTAAGTAACAATTTGTGGTGTTTATCATTATGAGCACGCTGTACTGGGGGACTTCAAATCATGTTTGCCCACTCTAAGGTCTTTAACGTACATGCACTTAGATCTAGGCGCACAATTGTTATCTCCCATTTGAAGTTACCCAGTGAAGTTATTCAGTTAGTTCAAGTGAAGTTAACTCCCACGAACAATTTTGTCGAAAGATGTCTTTTGGATGCAGGAAGATATCTGTTTTCACTCGTTGAAAAACTCCAACACCTACTCAACTAACGCAGCTATAAGGCCTCAAAGCCAAGTGTTTGGCAAGAAACAAAAAAAAAAAAAAGCTTTCCTCTCATGGAGTGACTCATCGGTAGCCGGCCCTGAGGCCACACCCGCAACTGAGGAACGTGGAAGGGGCGTTCGGGTCTGCGGGTGGTGGGCTGACAATTACACTGAGCGTGTTTACCAAGTTCTATGCGTGAACTCGTCGGAGTTGTTAAGCTCGCTTGTAGCCTAAACGTGCAGCCAAGGTTACATTCCGCGACACCTCGACGGCGCGCAGCAATTAATTAATGGGACGCACGATGGATGAGCTCGAAACACTTCCGTTAGCCTCCATAGTGAGAAAATCTCAAGTATGCTGAAACACAGCCTTGAGCGAGAGCTAGAAAATAGGGCCCGTATTGGAAAAAAGCAAAAAGAATTCTCAGGTTTTAGCCATACTTGCGAGGAAATTTCAGCTAATATTGAAGCCGGATATAGCGTTAGCGAAAGCAACCATTCGATAGTAAACATCGCTTACGAGTAGAAAGATTTATGTATTTCACATGACAGCCTATAGTCAGAAAACAAAACAAAACAAAAACGTCTTACAATATAGAACCCTTTGTAAAGTAACACTTCAGCTACTATAGTGATGCAGAACTTACCTTTAACAAAGCCGCCTGGCCCAATGGATAAGAGTACTTACGAAGTGACAGCCTTGTGAGGTCCCGAAGTTACAGAACTTTTATTCGTTGAGTTTTTATTTGGTAGACGTTCAGTATATTATTTAGAGTGCACCTATACAGATGCTCGAGGTGGATTGACACCATTAGCGCCACCACCGATATTTTCGCGCAGTTGTGGTGATCGCTCATGCGCGGGCTAGTCACGGCGGTTGACAGGGCGCCCAGGGATTCGGTGTGTTTGGCCACAAAAATGACTAAGCGAAGCGGATGCGTCGTCACTGCTTTGCTTAAGTTCTTCAGTAGCTTCAGCAGAGGAGCTGCGGCAGCATTCTGCCTTTAGCTGCTGGTAACTGCGCGAAAAAGTCGGTGGTGCTCCTGCTATACGCTCACTGTTGTTACTCCTGAGCTGCTGTGTGTGCACTCTGGCACGAGCAGTGCGTGTCAAGCACACATCATGGCTTATTTCACTCCGCGGCTGATCATAACTTCCGCGGTTCTCCGTTGTTCTCTTCTTGTAGACCATCGAGGTGCAACGTCACGGATGATACCCATCACGGGACATCTGTAACACCCTGCCACACGGACACTTTCAACGCCGTTGAGCCGAACGACAGTTTAACTCTGTCGCAGTTGGCAGTGTTGCATGACAGCTGCAAATACCACTGACGTCGAAAGTTCTGCTCGCTTCAACTGAAACTGACGAACCTTGCAGTCGGTACACATCGCCTAATAGGACAGTCGCATCTGTGCGTGCAATGACTGCAGTGAGTGTGGCTTCATGGCAAGTAACGAGCACCTCAGTGCTATTTCGCAGCCACTGTACAAAATACTGTCCCCAACCAGCGAAAAACGTTTACTGAAACGGCGTGCTTGAAAAACGCGACAGCAGACATTGAAGCACGGATGGGAACAAAAAAAAAAAAAGCAGTTAATAGGTTTCGGACGAGCCGCCTTAGCTATTTATTTACCAGTTCAATCTAAAAGAGAAGCGCTGTAGTAAAAGCAAACACTGACAACCCCTGCTGTAAAGTGCGATGTGAGCTATTGTCAGAAAAATTCTAGAGGAAACTTCAATTGTTAGCTGTTTGCCCGCTAAGGCAGCTGAGCAGGCCGAGGTGTCTGCTAAGCTCAAGGACATGGGTTCAATTACGTGACATTGCGGCCGTATTGTGAGGGGAGCGAAGTACAAGAATAACCGTGTGCCTATATTTAGGTGCTCGTTTTAAACAGCGCCAAGTGGTCAAACTAATCCGCATCCGAATATCGCGGTTATGCTTTTAACCCCAGAAATTAATTATGCTTACCTGTTCTCAAATGCCCTAAGCCGCTGTCGTGTCACCACGGGGCAGTACTGTGTGTTAGGGTAAACTGTGGTTCAGTTAAGCTGCAGTTTCAGTGTTAACTGCCTTTGATTAAAATGAAGTTAAAAAAGCCATTGTAACAGACGTATAAGGCGCATGTTAGCTGACAGAGCGCTGGTCGTTCGTCCCAGAACAGTTGCCTTGTGCGCATGTTGCTCTAACACATATTACCCTTGTATATTTAGAATGCCTTCTGAGGAGTTCCAATGCAACGCTTTACAATGCGATCGTTCTTAACGCTCAGCCATTCGGTGAAACTGTCCCATTTTTATTGCGATGAGACTCCTGAAACTTTCGAACACATTATCTATGCTTTAAACTCTCCTTATTCAAGCCAACGTGGGTCACTGGGCCACTGTCACTCAGTATGCGCGACTGGTATGTACCTGGACACGCACCTTTGAAATAGATTTGGCCTTTGGCTACGTGGAACTAGACACGTCTCATGCGGCGTTTACCCGCATTTCAATTCTATTAGCTATATTTAGAAGCTTCACTCAGATTTAAGTACGCCCGTTCCCAACCTTCTGTCTATTCGGGCACGAATATGGCTACCGAGTATGTGCACGAATGAATAGCTTCATCCTTTGGACGCAAGGAACAAGTGATGTGATCCTATGTATATTCTTGAACAATCTCCCAGGATGGGTACGTGACTCTAGGTAGACGTCTTACTGTGCGTTGTTGCCCCGCCACGGTGGTCTAGTGGCTATGGTACTCGGCTGCTGATCCGAGGGTCGCGGGATCGAATCCCGGCCGAGGCGGCTGCATTTCGATGGAGGCGAAATGTTGAGGCCCGTGTAGACGTTCTGTGGTTCAGTTAGTGCATGTCAGTGCACGTTAAAGAACCCCAGGTGGTCGAAATTTCCGGAGCCCTCCACTACGCGGCGTCTGTCCTAATCAAAGCTGGTTTTGGGACGTCAAACCCCAGAAATACATCATTTAGGTAGACGTATAAATTGACAATAAGTGAAAAGTTTAAAAGTAGGCAGCCTAATGCGGAGAAAGACGCGAACACTAGGTGACGAGAGCTCGCATTAAGCGAGGAGTGTTGCCCCACGAAAAAGTAAAGAACACGGTTGGTCCTTGCATGTTTCACATTTCTGAAGGTTTCGCATAACTCTAGTTTTCCTTTTTACTTCGACTTAAATAATAAATTTCGAGTAAGAACAACTGAGGAAATCTTGATTCGGGCTAAAATTCATTCTGTACTGTCAATTTTCATCTTATCGGGGCACGCTACTTTTGCTTACCCTGCCCATCGGAGACGAGGAACTCCAGCTTGCGATACAGGGCGGCCACACGTTCTGCCCGGAGTCCGCACGTCTGGCAGCGCCGATTCCACTCTTCCCAGTCCTCACTGGTGGGTCTGGAGTGGATCATGCAGTAGAGGTTGGAGCTGCCACCTAACGCTTTTCCACGGGGCCACCGCAAACTCTGCGTTAATTTGCGGTCGTCCTTTGAGCAGCACTCGTATTCGACATTTATTATTATTATTATTATTATTAAAATATGTGCACAGGAGAGGTCGGTGCCTTTAGTACGGAACTGTCTACACCTTCTCGCTTAGCAATCTAAAAAAAAGTATGAAAAAAAAGAAAAGACAATTCTCACCAAACATAGCACGGTAAAACCCCAGAAGAGTGAACACTGTGCAGTCGAACAGCGCATGACAAATTAATTACCTAGGAGCGAAACTGCAGCTACATTTGGTACTGCGTCGTGTGACACAGTTGTCTCCCTCACATTACCGATCAACGATGAGCAAGCATCGTTAGCACACGGCGATCTTTCTCGTTTCATTGCTGCACCTGGTCACGCTTTGCGGGGGAGCTGTTTGACAACGACACTTGCTCATCGTTCCTTGGAAACGAAAGCGGAGCCACTATTTAAATGACATAGTCATGTAGTTTTTAAAGCGCGTGTGGGGAGCTTTCTGAGCCGAAACCGGACATTGTTTAGAAGATGTGGAATATTGCAAGAGTGGGGTATGCGCTGAGCACTACGAGCAGCTGGTTTTAAAAGGGCCTGATCAAAGAGAAAGCCCCACTGAGAGAAAGTTTTGCCATGCGAACTGTATATATTAGTGCATATGCTTCTCGGAAGTAGCGTCCAATGAGTATATTCCGCTTTGGCTTGTTGTGCGTACGAAAACAATCTTGAAAACATCGAATGTTCGCATCACACTTGTGTTACCTTTGGCCATAAACTGCCTTACAGATGTTACAGAAATTTCGGACATTTTCAATAAATAATTTTAGATCCATTGTCTCTGCAATAAAAACGATGCGAAAGTGTCAGGAACTGCTTTACTGGAGCTTCTAAAGCAGATAAGCTGTCAACAGTATCATATATTATCTTATCCTTATGCAAAAGATGTTTTTCAAATCTGTTAGACAGTTACATAATGAACACCTGTACACGTGTCTCATACATAAACAGAACATTAAAAAGGGTCTCTTCTGAGACTGGCCCCTTCACATGAACTTAACATGAGCCCCTTCGTCATGGAAGAATCTTTATTTCCGCTTTAATAAAAAAAGACAAGCTAGAAGCATGGAAGTGGCACAGGAAGTAGCAGACGTGCCCTACCTGGACATCCGCATTTAGTTTAAAAAAAAAAAAAACGTTGCATTGCGTTGTCTGGCACTATACGGTTATACTGCACTCCTCTCATTCGCCGCCAAACACTACTCGCGGTGAAAAATGCAGTAGCTAAACTTGCAGACACTGAACTACATTTTGGGCGAAACTGTGCGCAGGGAAACAAAAACTCACACTGCATAGATGGCGGTGACTGCAGTAACATTAAAAGAGGAAAACCACGTATGTGTGTCAATAAGCCCTACCTGATTGTTATAGCAATGCAGAGCGTCTTTCTGGGGTGCCGTAAAGAAGTGCCAATCAATGGAACTCGCTTGCAGCGCCAGAGACAGGAGCGGTACAGAAGCGTACCACGGAGCTTCGCCACGGCCAGCTTCAATGAGCAGTACTTGTGCCGGCCCATCGTCCGCCCCAACAGCGTTGTCTAGAAGACGCCGAGCCAGCACGGAGCCGGCTGTACCCGCTCCCACTGCAGAGGTATAAAGGTTAGAGAAAACGGACAACCAAGACAAACTGCGCAACGAGAGCAAAATAACAAAACGAAGAGCAGTCATGTCTTGGTGGCAGTCGCGGCTTTTCATTACATTTACAGCGATCAGCAGTGGGTGAATGAGAGCAGCCTCAGAATGAGGCTATAGCATTTCAACTCGTCTTCGTCAAAGAGAGATCTTTCTGAGCCCCCTTGCTACAAATATTGGCTAGAGCCAGCAAAATTTGTCACGCGCCTATCATGTGTCCTTCTCTTGCCGACGAGTCACCGTGATGTATATAAACAAATTATATTACACCGCCCAGGAGACCTTTGCTTATCCTTCAGTCCTTTCGACAGCACCATGTGTGCCCAGCTGAATTACTACAAAAGGCAATAATTTTATCAGTGACCTTGAAATAGGTGACGCGGCTTATTTTGGGCGAAATATAGGGAGATCGCACCTGCACGTACGTTTATAAGCAAAGGAATCACTGCTGTTGTTTCAGAAAAATTGGTCACAATGAAATTGAAGGCGTTGAACATAACGTGGATGACTGCAGAAATCGGGGCTCTCTTTACTGCACTCAGTTACGTCACGGATAAACCAGTAGAGGAACGAACCATGCTTTTTTTTTTTTTTCACCAAAAGGCAATGCCTTAAATGTCAGAATCGTCTTACACTGGAAGCATTCGCAAGAGAACATTTCAGCCAGTCCTGATGCTGGATATATTGACTTCTAAGTTAATAAAGGTGCAACAAGAACCACGAAGAGAAAGCACTCTGAGTTCTGCCCTGCTTCGCTTTTCCCTTTTTTCTTCCCAACATTTTCTTTGAGGTGTGATTTGCGAAGAAAATTTTGATTAGTTTCTACAGATCTTATATAAATCCTTCTTTGTTCTAGATTGAAGCAACACGTTCTACTAAGCTCGGCTATTTAGCAGAGCTTAGTAGAGGGAGCAGCTCTCGTGCATGCTCATTTTTTTATTCTTCTCAGTTTATAAGTTGGTCAATAGAGAGATCACTGCCGAGATCAGAGGCTGCAAACTGACTGAGTTTTCCTTCGCAAGGTACTGTTTGTCAATGACAGGCCATATCTGAAAATACTTTCGCCATCAAAGCTCAATAATCACGGCGCGTTACTCATTCCAGCGGATGAAAAGCTCTGTGAGTAAAAGCAAGCTCAAGTTTAGTTAGCGCTCATGATGACTGTTGTACACCACAGGCACTAAGCAGGGCACATGTTATGCATTATAAAGCTAACCACGAGGAGCCAAATATCCTAAGTCTCAAGCTAAGCACCGGGAGCCCCTCCCCCTCCTCCTCCCCTTTTCAGATTTTCGTGACCGACTCCTCCGGGTACATTCAACATTGTGACAAAATCAAGGCGACTCAAGTTTTTGGAAATCACAAAGCAAACTTCAGCGTACTTGAAGTTACAGCTGCAGGCATATTGTCACGTGGTCGTGACGCACGCAGCACTCAAGGCGAACTGTTTATTGGGCGAACTTGTGCCCAGCAAAACAAAGTCAATAAGAACGCACAGCAATAGCGGCGTGAACAGTCGTCGGTCTACGGAAAGACTGACAAGCGGCGCAATGCGTCGGCTTTTATACACACGTCATAACGCGTTCTCGCATTATCCCTGGAATTCCAGAAATCAATCAGCTGTGCGCGTCAGTACGCGAAGTTTCAAGAATGGTCGACACGGTTCCTGAAGTTACATGCAAGATAAACGCGGCCTGCGTTGAGCGTAACAAAGTGATAACGGCGCTCGCCGCAAAAAGAAGCATGCGCGCGATTCACAGGAAGTTTACATCGGCGTTCTCTTTAAACAAACGAAAACAACTGCACGTGTCAATATTCTTAGAAAACATTAAGAATTTGGAAGCAATATTCATTGTAACTTGTTCGGACAGTAAGTGGCGTTTGTACTGTAGTCCTGCGCGATAGGTCGGGGGCCGAGGACCACATTTTCTTAACGTTTGACTCGTTCTTAAGTTTGGTTCTCGTTTGAATGCACGGATAACGGCTCGGTGTTTTTGCTCAACCTCAGTAGAAGGTAGCCGGCAACAGGAGCTAAAAGTGTTTTGCGCTTAATTTTTTTTTATTTGTAAGAGGCGAACACTAAGCGGACGCTGTGGAAAATCTCGATCCGGGTTTGATACCCGGATCAGAACCGTTTTTTTTTTTAATCTGAGAAGCTTTCCTTTCTGGTTTCCTGTGATGAAAGGTGAATAACAACGTTTTTTTCTTCTTCCATGAACCTTCGTCCATCTTTCGGAGTTGGCATGAAGGTGATTAGACACAACTGAGTTTATTCATATTCATTTACATTTCTCTATCAACAGCCATACCGACAATGTAGTCGTACTCGAGGTCTGGAGGCATTCGGATGTCCTCGCAGCGCCGGAGGTGATGCCACAGCACCGCTGTCGCTATGCAGGCGAGATTCAACAGCACCAGCTCTGCGGAAAGCCCCAATGTTGCTGTTGAGAATTTGGCCCTCAACAGCTCAAGCACGTGTCGTTTCAGCAAACATTAAAAAAAATTGTGGTGGCACAGTAACACAAGAATAGAGCTTTTTCTCGCTACGCTTCTCTGGTGACTACGGGAAAGATAAGTACGCGACGACATAAAACAGTACTTATAATGTATTTCCATTCCATTTTTACTTCCTGCTCAAGGACACTTGCAATTGTACCTTCGGGGCATCCAGCCAGCAAGTGCTCAAAATGCGCCATATTAATGGGAGTCCTCGCACAAGTAACCAGTTGGCTGCTACATTAGTAGGCTTTCCTCGTAGAATTGCGGAAAGGCTTGTGCATTGGTTAACGAAAGTCATGAGTGGAGCGCCGGCGTAAAGGCTACACTTTAATATTGGCTGGCTTCATTGCTAAGTGTAAAATACGTGCCCTAAGGTTACAGATGAGACGTTGACCAAGTGGTGCTGGGCGATGGGTTCATTCTTATGAACAAAACGACGGTATTTGAACATGCTTAAAAGGAACAGCGCGAACAACAAGACACAGAAACGGTAAAGCAAACAGGACGAATACTTAACTCAGGACGTAAAATAAACTAAGGCCACAAGAAAAACGACAGCAATGATTATGTAGACTGGACAAGCGTTGAACTTGAAACGAAATTTATTTGGAAGCGCACGGAGAATATTACAGAAGCTTCATCACAGTGCTCCCATGCAAGAAAAATAACCAAATAAGTAAATAAATTCAGGAGCACTCGCCCTATCGGGAAAATATGGGCAAGCAAAGCTATAGGCATGTACGTGCCTTACCTACTACCTTTACTTTCTTCCTTTCTTTCTTTCTTTCTTTCTTTCTTTCTTTCTTTCTTTCTTTCTTTCTTTCTTTCTTTCTTTCTTTCTTTCTTTCTTTCTTTCTTTCTTTCTTTCTTTCTTTCTATGGCAGAACATCTAAGGGATTCATTTGACTCAGATACGTTTACATCTTGCCGAACGTGCACACTCTTTAGTGCACGTTTGCGTGTGCACCTGCACATTTTTCAGTGCAAGTGAACACGTGCACACAACGACGACACTTGAGGCGCGCAGCAATAAAGCTTCGCTTGAAAAAGCCGGTACACAGCGAATTAAACCTGGCTCATATGTTAGGGCGTCCTTCAGTTCATACTTCCATAAGTGATTTACGTGATGGTGTTTATGGCAAATTTGTTACCAAGTTATACTCGGGTACACGTCAAGAAAAAGGCGGCGTTAGCCCGTCAAAGCATCTAGTCAATGGTGCTCTTCTGTCTAGGTAATGTCGCGGTAGACTCTCTCCGCGCCACCCTCTGATTTCTTTCTTGAGCGCGACGTGGAGGTGGTCCGCCATGACGTCACGTTGATACAGCGGCACCATTGGCTGGAGGGGGGTCCTTTGACGGGCTAACACCGCTTTTTTCTTGACCTGTGCCCGACTATAGTGTTCGGCAGCTGCCTCAAGCGAATAGTGTAGTGCCCTTGAATAAAACATACTTAAATTATTCCTGACGATCATTGTTCAGACAGGCATAGAACAGACAGATGTCACAGCAGGGGCTTGCGACCACACTGTCGACGGTGCAGCACTAAGTAATTGAATTTCTGGTGTTTTCCGCCCCACATCACGACATGATTATGAGATACGCCGTAGTGAAGGGCTCCTAAAATTTCGAGCACCTGGTGTTCTCTAGAGTGCACTGACACTCCACAGTACATGGACCTCAACATTTCGCCTCCATCGATATGCAGACAACGCGGCCAAGATCTGATCCCGCGACCTTTGAATCAGCAGCGGAGTGCCATAGCCACTAGACCGCCTTGGCGGTGCTAAAATTCAGAAGCAATATGAGCTACGTAAGGATTGAGTGAACGTTCATTGGCTGGTTTATCTTGACAGAATTTCTAAGTGCATATACTACGTAATATAAATATTACGGGAAAAAAATAAAGCGGAAATGCTGTGACAATATTGTGGTAAAAATTAGAAGAAAAATTGGCTTTTGACCGACGTTTTCACACAGTAGCGTTCGAAGTATATACCCTTTACGTCAACGTGCAGTATTTTTATTTTTTGTAACGTATACACAAAGCTTCAAAAAGTAATTTTGATTCTAAGCGAGAAAGAGAAACAATTTAACTGATCAGACATAAGGTTGAGAAATGTTTCTCTTTACTGCGCGACTCACCGATGCAAGATTGACAGCAGGCGCCTTTGCAGTTAATTCAAGTCACACAACTGCCCGTCAAAAAATCACGTAGTATTGGTATATGCGATGTCACGATGGAATGTTAACAGTGATAAAGCTATTGAACATGTCCTGCCGCTTTACGCTATCAAGGGCGCAGATAATTTTGATGGTCCAAGAGGAGCAAACCGGGCTTCAAAGTGACAGCTAGGAGGGCAGTTCTGGTACTACGTCGCCTTTGGCTTCAGAAAATTTTTAAACATGTGTTTCCATAAGCATTAACGGCATGTTTAAGGTATAGTTTGTCTTTCATTAAAATATGCATTCTCCAGGTCAACGTGGAATATTTTAGGGCTGGGTTGCTCCATCGATATGATTCTGCAAGATGTAATTCGATAGCCTGGCTATTAACGACACTAACTTATGCGAATATCTTCTGCCGGTATTTTAGCTTTTTTTTTTTTTTTTGAGCTTGAAGAATCCGTCAATGCGGACAACAATTTTCTTCGGTGCCGGTTTTGTTTTGCAGGCGAGATCTTAGATCAAGCCCCGAGTTACATCGTTCTAGCACTGTCGCCGTTTGATCGTGACGTTGTATGCAAGGCTACTTGTTTTTTTAAATAATCAGCGACGAGCAGTCGCATAAGTAAGTCAGTCGCAAACGCGAGGCAGCCACTGGAATCCTCTGTCGATGTCCTCTGCAGTGAAGAGAAACTTTGCACAATCTCGTGACGCACACTATAGTATAGGTCATGTTTCGTACATCGAACGCTACAACTGAAGCCCCAATATGGCTCAAGACGCGACTTTTTCCATTTCGGTCACAATTTCGTCACAATGATACTGCTTCAGTTCCTCCCAAGTATTTCTCCCTCATTATATTGCCTGTAAAGACAACAATGTGAACATAATCCATATGAAGGAATCAGCCTTTTACAGCGAATCTGTTAGCGTCTAGTTGCTCGGGTTATTGCGGGGCACCTTTATCACATAGAATATTACCCTCGTATAGTCTCGGTACCTTCTCATTAAGGTAACGGGGCGTCGGTGCCACCCAGCGAAGTTGGCGAAGTTGGCATATTGATAGACCAAGCTGCAACCCTAGTAATACAACGCAACAAAAAATAATGGCCCCCCTCCACCTCCGTGTGTATGCCACTTGTGATGGACTGTTACATTTAGTCCAATATCAACCATCAAACAACCGAAATACGGGTTGAAAATTTTATGAGAACGCAATATACAGAAAAACACACGAGCTTTCATAGTTGGGAATTGCCCCGTCACGGTGATCTAGTGGCTAGGGTACGCGGCTGCTGATCCGAGGGTCGCGGGATCGAATCCCGGCCGCGGCGGCTGCATTTCGATGGAGGCGAAATGTTAAGACCGGTGTACTGTGCGATGTCTGTGCACGTTAGAAAACCCCACGTCGTCAAAATTTCCGGAGACCTCCACTACGGCGTCTCTCATAATCAGAGCTGGTTTTGGGACGTTAAAACATACAAATCAATCAATTAGTTGGGGATTTTAATGTAGACAGCACACAAAGAAACGCGAGTGCTTCGTACGCTTCTCCAAAGAAAATTTGGGACTTTCGTGCTGTAGGAACCCATAGCAATTAACTAACCACACGGTACGCATATCGTAAATAAAAGTGTTGCATCAGAAGTTGTGGTGTCGGCGCTCGTCTAAAGTTCATTGCGGTGGTGCTACCTGTCCATCTACACCCGTTGTCACAGAACTCAGTGTGGTGAAATATTTTATTCTTTTAAATGTTAAAGGTGCTGAATATTTTTCTCACGGCGAACAGTAAGGTCAATTAAAAGGAAAGTGGCTAAATTGACGTAGTAATGAAAAGGTGGGCGCCTCGTCCGCCACTGTTGAACAGTGGTCGTGGCAGTCGGCTGCTGACCCGAAGGACGCGGGGTCGATATCGGCAGCGGCTGCCGCATGATTAAGGCGAAAATGACAGGGGCCCGTTTTGATTGATTGATTGATTTACTGATTTCCATTTACACACGCACACTTACAGACGAAGGGTAAATGGAGGTTTTCTGTGCGTTTTCAGTGCGCCTAAAGAACCGTGGTCAAGATTCCCGCGCCTTCCACTGCAGTGTTTCGCCTGGCACGTGAAATACAAGAAATTATTATTAATGAATAGGTGCCGCTAGATTAAAAGAAAACTTTGCAGTAATTGCTCGAGCAACGGTTTTCTGTAAACAGTTTTGCTGACCCGGAGGACGTGGGGTCGATATCGGCAGCGGCTGCCGCATGATTAAGGCGAAAATGACAGGGGCCCGTTTTGATTGATTGATTGATTGATTTACTGATTTCCATTTACACACGCACACTTACAGACGAAGGGTAAATGGAGGTTTTCTGTGCGTTTTCAGTGCGCCTAAAGAACCGTGGTCAAGATTTCCGACGCCTTCCACTGCAGTGTTTCGCCTGGCACGTGAAATACAAGAAATTATTATTAATGAATAGGTGCCGCTAGATTAAAAGAAAACTTTGCAGTAATTGCTCGAGCAACGGTTTTCTGTAAATGATTTTGCACGACACATCTCTCACTTAAACGTTCGACGCAGTGTCACGGCATCACAACAATTCTTTTTTTTTTTTTTTTTGTAAATATCGCTTCAATAAGTACTACTCAAAATCACATACAATATGATGCTTTCTTTAAAAAGGGTTAAAGGTGGTCAAGAAACAAACGGGCACATTTCAGACTGAATGACCGTGTAATATACCCACATGTTATACAAACATAAAAAGAAAGCAATCACGTGTGTCACCCTGCAGAAACCTCGCTTTAAATGGATGGTTCACATTGGGACATCCAGAATATCAAATTTAATTAGGTTTGTTACATTCGCCGTGAATAAGAACATTGATATAGAGCGGTGACAGACTTCGGCAACGTTTGAATCTCTGTACGCGCGTTAATTACAATGAGGATCACATAGACAAAATTCAACACATCGGCTTGTCCACAAATCACAATCGATAAATAAAGGGCAACTTTTTATGATCATACAGAACCACCCACCTTTTTTACCGAACCTCATGTTCTGCAGTATCTCGAACTATTTTTCTTCGAGTCCAGAAATTTGCAGTGGACACACGGTAGCCAAAACAAACCAAGCTTCGGTGCGGCCCGTGAGCCGCGGGATGACCCGTTCTCGAAGTCAGAGAAGCATCAAACCACTGCAGACGTCTCCATACAACACCGCTCCTTGGTTTCCTGACCGCCAAGCACGTGTGTGGTAGCGAAGACCCAGGCAGGGGCGGCCGGTGCTGACTCAAGAGTATGCAGCCAAACGCGATTACGAGACCTGCACGCAGGGCTTCCTTCGGTCAATGTACGTGCGTCTGCTTTGCAACAAAGCAGCGGCTACGGCCGAAGCAGAACCAGTTTCCGACCCGACGGTGCACAACGGCCGTAATGCCGTTGTCTCCTCACCCGATGTTTACAACTTGTTTTGATAGCCTCCCGTCGAGAGCAGCGACGCGATTAATAAAAGGGCCCGGGATAGACACTCTCTCTCCAAGGTCGTTCGGGCTCCACTTGAAGAAAAGGGGTGTCGTCAACTGAGAGCGAGTTAGCGCTTGGCGCAGGGTGCCGTCTTGCGCAGCTGGCTTCGGCATAGTTAAGATGAATGAAGTGTGGGTCGCGGGCGTACTTTACACCCTCCCAAGGTTCTTTGTTCAAGTCTTGTCGTCATTGATCTCTCTACACACCCTGTAATGGCTTGTACAAACCCCGTTAATGTGGAACAATTTTTTAGTCGCGTCGGGAAAGTTTGTTTAATAGATCTCAAAGAAGGGATTGTGTGCGGTATACCTGTGCTCGTACATATTGTTTCGTGCAGCAGCATTGGGTCCATTAAGGTTCAAACACTGTATGAGTAGTCTCACATTCTCCGATTTTGTACATTTATCAGTACGGCGTCATTCCCATCCTAAATTGAAGTTTAGTTCCTTCACAATCTTTGTCATGAAAATCGTAGTCACAAACGTTGCCACTGCAACGCAACCACATCGATGCAGGCAAAAAATTAAACTACCGTCTCTCCCCGATCCCTAACCCTGCTTGTGGCTGTTATTAAAAGTGACTATAAGAAATTCCCGCTCTTGCAGAGGGTATTGTCACGCGCACATCGTTTCACTTTTCTTCGATGATCGTTACGCATCGGACTTCCGCTGTTATCAAATCATAGCCCAGTGCGTGGCACGCATCTACTATATATCCAAAGTTTATTGGATATGGTATTTAATCTGACATTCCTGTCTAATGAAACTGCGCACCGCTACGAGAGCAGTATATGACATTCGAAAATTTATCTCGGCACTAGCGCGATCACTCTGCAATGATGGGTATATACAATGATGTAGGTACAATCGCACTGATACTACAGATATATATGCGTGTATAATAAAATAGCGAAGTAAAACTAATACAAGTATAAACGGTGGCCAAACCTGACTAGTCGGTTCACATTTGGCACCCGACGGCCACGCAGTTTGCAACTGCTAAGGTCCAGGTCATGAGCCCCTACTGCACACAAGTTGACAGCTTTTCACTCACATAGTAATTGTTTTACGTATTCCTTTTTTTTTTCGAGAACAGCCAGGGAATGGAACAATCATACTAATGACGCTGTTCTACAGCCATCTCTCTAAATGTTTGCCTCCTGTCTAACCGCATATTTTGAAATTGTGTAGAATTAACACCGTCTTTTCTAAAACTCTAATATGGTAGCTTGTTTCCGGTGTATGTATTATCTTGTATATTTGTCTTGCATTTTGTCTCCTAGGTTGATCACGTATTTGTTAACGTTCTGTATCGGAGTTATTTTAAAAGTCTTTTAGAACTGTTTTTTGCTTCCATATTTATGTTTTTGTTTAGCCCCGCCACGGTTGTCTAGTGGCTATGGCACTCGGATGCAGATTCGAAGGCTGTGGCATTGGATCCTGACCACGACGGCTGCATTTAGGGGGAGGCGAAATATTGAGACCTGTATACTTTGCGATGTCAGTGCACGTTAAAGAACCCCAGGTGGTCGAAATTTCCGGAGCTCTCCACCACAGCGTCTCTCATAATCATATCATGGTTTTTGTTTGTGTTTACATTGGTGGTTTTCTTACAGTACTCACGTTTGTAGTTCCCACCCTGCTATTATAATCCCCCACTTGGGATTGCAGTATAAATAAATAAATAAATAAATAAATAAATAAATAAATAAATAAATAAATAAATAAATAAGAAGTTAGATTTTGGACTCAGGGTCATTTCGTGTTTGTGCCAACATATTAAGTACTTGCGCGAAGACCCTGCTTGACACAAGCTTAACAGTAAATATGCATCAATGGTGTTCTTGCGAACATAGCGCCAGTTTGTTCGGACGAAGCTAACCGCAAGAAATAAAGCTATCTGTGGAAGTATATCTTCCACGTAGATATAATTCTAGGCGTAGGCCTAAATAACAGAAAGCAACATGCACCGTAATATCATTGTTACGATTAATCAAAAACAAAATGCAAAAAAAGAATGACTGTAAATGGCAAAACACGCACGCACACACAAACACACAAACGGAACAGCGTAGTAAACTGAAGTAGAATCAGGCTGACCTACCTGCTTGTCCTTTCTTTGTTGTCTCTTATCTCAGCGAAAGGACAAGGTGCACGGGTGAGCCCGAAAACCAGTTCGGATTTCGCATTTCCACCTCAAGTTCGAGGAAGGAGATGCGACCCACAGAAGGCGACGGACCCGGGGAACAAACGCGAGGAACAGTGTTACCGTTCCTCACAAGTCATCCAGTCTGACAGAACGCAGTTGTGTCTCCAAAGTGAAGAACTTGTCGACGTGTAGACCACTCCTTTAAAGCACACCGCTTCGGTGAGTGAAGCGATGTAGTACGTAACCATGCAACTGTGCACCAAGATCACCCGGCCAGCGGCGAAACCGTGGGTAGCCCTAACGGAAATTAAGCGGGCGAAAGCGTAAGCGTTAATAAAAGAAAAATATTTGCAAGCTTTCACGCTGTCCGCTATTTATTTTTCGCATTTTACAACACTTGTTCTTACCATTAGAAGCGATTCCGTTTTTACAATAGTCACAATATAATATATAACCACATTTATGATGGCACGGATAAGATATAACCATCTATTACTAAACTTTCTACAAATAAAACCCGCCTATACATAGTTTAAAAATTAACCCCAACATCACCACCTTTGCATATTTCTGAGAAAAGAACAAAGTATAGGTAGTATACGCAATCATGGCATTTAGGTGTAAGGTAAAGGAATGAATGCTCCTGCGACACCTTTGAAATATAGTGCTAATTGCGACATATTTTCTTGTGCAGCGTAGAAGGCCGTGTTTATCCGAAGAGGTTGGTGAAGACATAACGCAGGTTACCTTACACTGCGAAAATGTTGGTGGTCATTATGCGGCGGAAGATTTTCACAAAGATGCAAACTCCGTACGCATGCTTTTGATATACCTACTGCGAAGAAACACCATAGTTGTATGGCCACAAAAATATAATAATAATAATAATAATAATAATAATAATAATAATAATAATAATAATAATAATAATAATAATAATAATAATAATAATAAACAGCTAAATGTAGGTGGCGGATGAGTGCCGAGTCCTGAGCAATCAGCGGTATATGGAACTCCATAAATAGAACGTAGCCTTCAGCAAAGCAAATCGTTGCGTTTGTGCACACGTGCGCTACGTCGGGCTGTGATTGGTTATGTATGTTCATAAGGGTTGAATACAACTCAGAAACTAAGTATAGCAGTTAAGCAAAAATGCCATAGCGCTTGTGGTGTGTTGTCCTTTCGCCGTGTTTCACCTCTTTAGTGATGTTTTGACAAGTATGATTATGAGTTTTTGCAGGTATAATTTATTTATTCCTCTGGATTAAGTCAGATTTGTCTTTTTACGTTACACATTGTTAGCGCATGCTTCCCCGTTTCTTGTGCACCCGCGTGTGTGTGTGTGTGTGACGGCACCACACTTACAAGACAAGGCAGTTGCACTTTCACACGAACGTCATGAACATTGTGAGCATTTGTATTTTCTCTCTTTGTGTTGCATGTGTTTGAGAGAGCACAAATGTTACAACTGTTCTCATTTGCGCAGTGCTGCCACTAATAGTAACCTTGCAGCGAAACTAGCTACGCAGTCGTATTTGGGGTTGCTTGTGTCTTTTGTCACTATATCGTTTGCGCACGCATTTCTGTGAAGTGTAGCCAGTGCCGACTAAAGCCCCACCATCACCTTTAACAGAGATATTGTAAAAGAAAATTCACCTCTTAAGTGAAGGACACAGTACTGGACTATAGCTTGACACTTCCTTGAGCGCCTAATTTCTGTAAATTCGGCAGCTTTTGTTTTTGGTGGATTCAAGTATCCGCGCGAAAACCTCAGCGAGCTTGTCAACGTCGCTAAAGGAGGGCAGTAGAAGTCCCGCAGTGACCGAGCTATTATGACTCGCGCATGAGGGAGGGAGCTGCAAAAAATTATTGTGGCAGCATCATGGTCCACGTGCTCCAGTGTGCTTCATCTACCTTCTTTACTGGTTTTGCGATAGCTTTACCTAACTTAGAGCTACGCGGCCTTATCTCATTGAGCACACGGGCTTAGACCACCCCTGCGTGCTTTGCGAACTGTAGGAATTTATTGTAAAGTCCGCACGTTAGATAAGTTTTATCTGGTAGATATTCGAGCGCGTTCTTGTTTTATTTCTTTTGTTGATGATCCTCACCACAGCCCCGCACCACTGCGTCTGTTGTTCTTTACTTTTCCTCTCATTGACCGTACCTTCGGTGGCTCGCATTCATTAAATTAAGCAAAAGGCAAATTACACGAGTAAAACTTATTCAAGAGGCCTTTTGTTCTTTTTCACATGTAAAATCAGCGAACAGACCGCACAAATTCGCCTCTGTGGCCTTCGCCTGTAGCAACAATAGGTCAGTCACGTCGCTTCCAAGATCAAGCACAATAATCTTTTTAAACTCGAAAGATAATCGCGATGGCGAAGTTATATCACAGGAGTGGGCTTAAGACGCGCGTGTAGGCGAGTGGTTGTATGTTGATATTACGCATATTTTGTTCAGTGCGTGTATTGATGTCTATAAAGCCTAATTGTTGCCTTTTGTCTTAAAGTGCTCTGTATTTTTGTGTGTTCCTCCAACTGCTGTGGTCTAAAGTTGTGCATGTTTAGAACAATATTGTTTTGAATTATTAAGGGCACGTTCCGAAAGCGCAGTATAATTAAACGCTTTGTTATGAAGTACTTGCAAATAACGGCTCTTGGACGCTGTGTAGCGTTATCGCATTGACCGAAGTTTCTTTAGAATTGCACGGCTATAGCCGTTAGGTTAGCTCAATATTTACCACAACGTGGGAAGCTTTTCTTTTTTCCTTTTGTGTTAACAGAATTTAATTGCGATATACGTGCAGTTCTAATAACTGTGTTTAACATAACGTTTCTCTGCGGCCAACTATCGTTTTTGAATTCGCAGCATTTCCTAGGGAACCTAATTCACTATCTATCTATCTATCTATCTATCTATCTATCTATCTATCTATCTATCTATCTATCTATCTATCTATCTATCTATCTATCTATCTATCTATCTATCTATCTATCTATCATTTGTCAGTGCTTTGGCGTGTTGGCTTGTTTAGAAAGATTTGTTGATTGGGGTGGTGCGCCTTAACAGAAGGTATAAAGTGCGCAAACTAACAATCACATAGCACGAAACACAAGAACAACGCGGAATGTGCTTGTCTGGGTGTCTTGTTCTATATGTGGTCGTTAGTTCGTGCAGTTTATACCTGTTGAAGTGGATTGTACCCAGAGGCGCCATTTTATCATGAACTTTCACAGAAATACTGTCATCGCGCGCGTTTGCTCAAGCGTTGACAGAGGCGTGGCGTTGGGGTCCGTTCATTCGCAGAATAGCCCATTTCTTTCAATGACATTTTTGTGTCTTCTTTGTCTCTGAGATTTTCGCATATATTTCTCGCGCAATGCGCGTTAGCATCGCGGTCATGCAGAATGTTCTTGCATCGACAGATGTTACGGCAGTCGTCAGTGACGTCCTTCAAATACTACCCCTCAGGTTCCTGTGGCTAGCGGGATATGAAAGAAATCGAAGCGCAAGCAGCTTGAAATTTGAGACGAAAATTCGAGGAAGGTAGGTGCAGACACTGACTTTTCTTATTTGATTTACCGGCAGCCTCGCTATTTGTGGCACACTAAGGTTTACATAATTTCTTTGCGTTTATATATTTGAGCTTTTTCCCCTCCACAAATTGTTCAGTTTCAGTAGCATTTGTCTCTCGAGCTTTGCGTCGGTTGTTTTCTCACGTTTGATATCGAGTCCCACGTTTGTAATCGATTACAGGAAAAGGCATTTGGCTTACAAAGATCGTTACCCCTTGGATGAAACAATTAAAGCATTACAATATACAAACGTGCCTTGATACTACTGTCAATGCGTGACGCAGTGGAGCCTGCGTTACCGATCATACTTAACACTCGCAGCATTGCTTGTGGGGCGACACACACCTCATAATCGTTCCTACGTTACTTGTAACTTTCATGCGATATGAGGTTACGGTAGGCGCGATGGAAGTGCAAACACCTTTTTCTCGTATATGTTGATCGCACTAGGCACTAAATATTTCTTCGGATTCATTTTTCCAGCTCGCAGATGTGCCTGAACTAAATCACTGACGATGACGTCTGCCGAGTAATGTGTGTATGAATACCGTTTGTAAATTGAAGTGCCGTTATGCAGAACGCTATAGTGGGGGAGAGAGAGAGAAAAAAGGAAGAGGAAAGACAGGGAGGCTAACCAAGCGCGTGATCGACGGTCACCCTACGCCTGGGGAGGGGAGAGGGGAATAACAGATAAGATAGAGGAAAGAAGAGCAGAAAAAAATAAACAAGAGGACAGCTAGTGAGAAGACATGCTAGCACGGGCGAGTCTCTCACAAGCATTCGTGAAGTCCCGTCGACTTCAGGAAGCACAGCCTTGAGCATGCAGCAGCGCGTAGGCCAAGGACATAGGATCTTCTTTACAAAGAGCGTTGAAGCTTTACTTCCAGCCCGCTCCGTTGAGTTGCATAGGTTGTGCAGTGGCAGAGCACGTGGGCGATTGTCTGTTCGCTGCCGCAAAAACTACGTGTGGGACTGTTCGCTATTCCTACGAGGAACGAGTAGGCAATGGTAGATGTCACACCCAGTCACATGCGGCACAGTAATGGTTCTTGCGACTTCGATTGCTTTCGAATGAATTGAAGTTGCCGCGCAGCACCTGTTCTAGAGTGGCATGAGTACCCGTATGTCTTGCAGATGAGCCACGCGTGCAGCTTCATCGGTGCTGTCATCACCTGCAATCCTACAAAGGCTCGGCAGCCATTGAAATACAACGACGTGTCGCCCCGCCACTGTGGTCCAGTGGCTATGGTACTCGGCTGCTGATCCGAGGGTTGCGGGATCGAATCCCGGTTGCGGCGGCTGCATTTCGATGGAGGCGAAATGTTGAGGCCCGTGTGCTGTACGATGTCAGTGCTCGTTAAAACCCCAAGTGGTCGAAATTTCCGGAGCCCTCCACTACGGCGTCTCTCATAATCAGAGCTGGTTTTGGGACGTTAAACCCCACATAACAACAAGAACAACGACGTGTCCCTGCGCGAACGTTTGACGGTAAGTAAGCCTTATTTCGTGCACCAGCTGGTCGTGCACGCATCGACGTAAGGCAAACTGCAGCGTTTGCATTGCTGACCTCGAGTCCCAGAAGAAGGCGAAGCGGTTAAGTGGCTGCTGTACAGCGTATTGGACAGCACGTTGAAGCGCGGCGAGTTCTGCTCCAGTCGATGTGGCAGAGTGCAAGAGCTTGAACTTCAAGGATAAGGCCTCCGATGGAAGGAAGGGGAAAAACAGAAAGGCAGGGAGGTTAACCAGAAAGGCATCCGGTTGGCTACCCTACACTGGGGAATGGGAAGGGGGAGCAGAAAGATGGGAGAGAGAGGAAGAAGGGGAATAATGAAAGAGACGTTGTAGGACAAGCACGCCAGTCAAAGGCGTTCGCGCAAACCCATCTTCTTCAAAAAGCGCAAATGTGCTCTAAGTGCCTTGTGGGTCGACGAGCGATGAGGGCGGTGTTCAAGCAGCATCTGCACAGAAAGTGGCCGATCGTCGAGTTGGTGTAGCGTCTGAACAAGTGTTTTCCTTTCCGCGTCGAATCGCGGACAGTGGCGCAGCAAATGGTCGGGGGTTTCGTCGGTGTCGCTAACCTCGCATGCTGTACTGTCGATCGCTCCAACTAATCGCTCCTCACAGCTCCGGTAGAGCTGCTATTATTCGTGGAACTGTCCGTATAAATGCGGATGCGGGCACAGTATGCTCTAAATATACATACGCGATGCAATGTGCTATTTGTTTTGGCAGTGCCCTAGCTCTGAGTGCCGGCCTTTTGTACGCTTTTAGTATTCTTAATCGGTACAGGTTCCAATGAGATTGTGCTCACAATTCCTTAGTGCTGAATTTCGCGCGTATTTCTCCTGCTTCTTTATTTGCCATTGCTGGAAAGTTCACCTATAATAGAACGCCAGTTTGGACGTTAGGCTAATCTACCAACGTGTACGCCTTGTACGATATTTCGTACATTTTACTGCAGCTGATTTGAGTATTCAGAACTTTAGCCCAAAGGTGAACTTACTATGTTCCATAGAAGCTCGTTAATACAGGTGCGTGTGTGAAATCACCATTAAAACAAGAAGACGGAAGAATACCATGAAACTATTACTGAGCGCACTTTCTGTAGTTTCTTCACATTCGATCGCAAGGGGTATGAGGAAAAAAAAAACCGACTAGCAGGGAAAAAAAGGGGCCTATCTAGTTGGTTTGACCTCGCTTTTTATTTTTCAGATCGTATCCGTAATATAACATCTGTCTCGATTTTTGTTGTTTTTTTTTTCGCTTTGATTTCTGCGTTGTCGAGTCGAGAATGTACGTTTGACTGCTGTGGAACGGCTGTTTTGCCAAGAGTACCTGCCGATAACACATAGCCCCATTTATTAAGGTACATAAAAGTGCACCAGCAGCATCACCGCGCGATCACCTCGTTCATTACGGACACCGTGAAAGTGAGGCGGAAAAATGGGAGACCTGTGCGAGTCTTCAGAAGTGCAGCTCGCTCTAATATGCTTGTTCACGTTAAGGAACTTCAGGCGGTCGAAATTTCCGGAGCCTTCCGCTACGGCGTCTCTCATAACCATATCGTGATTCTGGGAGATAAAACAACAGAAGTCGAATCTAATATGCTTGACTGTGCAATACCTAGTAACACTCGGACTCGCAGTGCCTTCATATCTACTCACCTCGCGCCTGGAAAGGCACTCTCAGAGGGGTTTTCAAGGGTCGACGAGAGTTGCGATGTGGGCTTGTTGGTGGTTCATATTCATCTAGAATCCATCTAGAAGGCAAAAAGTTGTGTGCACAAAAAAGCATACAAACAAATTTGGTGTTGAGTGCAAGACGTGTGTTATTTATCGTATTCCGTTCT
Organism: Hyalomma asiaticum; assembly: GCA_013339685.2. NCBI lineage: Eukaryota > Metazoa > Arthropoda > Arachnida > Ixodida > Ixodidae > Hyalomma > Hyalomma asiaticum. The sequence continues at coordinate 233,040,299 of CM023481.1, forward strand.
CGTGCGGGAAACAATACGTCGGCCAAACCAGCAGGTGCGTGAATGAACGATTGAAAGAGCACAAGTACAAGTCGAATAAACTGCCACCTGAAGGGTTTCTCGCTCTCCACGTTCATGCATGTGGTTGCCGCCCTCTGTTCCACAACACTGTCATTGTTGGTCGACATATCTAATCGTGGAAGCGGAACTTATCGATGCACTTGGTGATTTATGTATTAGTAAGCCTTCGATAGCATTGTCACCTAAGCCCCGCCACGGTGGTCTAGCGGTTATGGCACTCGGCTGCTGATCCGAAGGTCGCGGGATCGAATCCCGGCAGCGGCGGCTGCATTTAGATGGAGGCGAAATGTTGAGGCCCGTGTGCTGTGCGATGTCAGTGCACGTTAAAGAACCCCAGGTGGTCGAAATTTCCGGAGACCTACACTACGGCGTCTCTCATAATCAGAGCTGGTTTTGGGACGTTAAACCCCACAAATCAATCAATCAATCAAGCATTGTCACCTAAGGAGCTGGGTTTCCTGCGTAAGCGGTGATACACGTTGTTATATGTTATGATGTCGTTTTTGGTAGAGTGGCACTGTCGTGCATTTATATGAGTGGTCCCACCTGCTGAACTATCTGCTTGGCGATTACGGTTTATAAGCGATCTGATTTTGAAAATAAACATGTTGTTGCTAGTAGCGCTGTGTGGTGTCCATATGTGCCTTCTCGTGTCCGTGTGTTGTTTCTGCGCTACATAAAACCTTTTTCAAGGGTGTTTTCAAGAGAGTGTACACTGCAGATATAAGTTACTAAAGAAATATCGCGCCTTATACTCGAACATCTGCGCGTCGTGGAAGTTATAGACGCGCGAAATATTAGATATTTGACCGGTGCAAGCGACGCACAGACAAAGCGTTTGCTACCCTAGGCCACGAGCACAAGTGATTTGTAATAGAGTCTTATGCAGTCACATGATACAGAAAATTACGGCATGCCTCACAGCTAATGACAGAAGTTCGAAACACGTCCACCGAACCTTAGGTCATCTAGGGTGACTAAGCATTGAAAGAGAGGGAGGGAGGTGGATACAACATCTACAACGGAAAGTGACATGTGCAATCCACATGGATGACGAAGTTTGGGTGGCACGAGCTGGTGTGTCGGCAGGTAAGAAACAAGGTTCCGTAACTTAAAGTGTGATTCGTGATCACATGAAGCCCAAAGGAGAGGCCATTACGCGATGAAATTCTAGGATAACAGTAAACTACAAATAAAGTATTTCACCACGCCACATGTTCAAACTAACGTATGTCAACGATGCGGCCACTTCTGCACGCTGTTTTGTGTTTAGAAATAAAATACGCATATACTATAGGAGAACGAAAGTCGAAGAAATTAACCTTCAGGGAGGCCAGACAAGGGGAGCAAAATAGGACAGAATAAAAACGGCTCTTTGCGGACGCTGGCATTAAGTGTTTTTTCTTTACTGTTGCTCTCTGGACTCTTAATCCCTTCCCTGTCCCAAAACAGAGTAGCATGCCAGCGGTTATATACACGCTGGCAAAAATCTGTTTTTTTTTTCAATAAAGAGCCTCTCTCTCTCTCTCTCTCTCTCTCTCTCTCTCTCTCTCTCTGTTTACTGCTCAAATATTGACTCCAGCCACATAGATTGTTCTCGAGAAAGCACAGAAAGCATCACCGTAGAAACCCATGCATATTTTCGCCGCACACAGCACGACATGCTTTCTACCTGCAAATACAGATGACTCGACGGTGGTTTAGCTCATTTTGCCGAGGTCAATTAACAGCGCATGGCGATATCTTAAACCAAGCCAGCAAACGCTACATGTCAGGTGGTGTACCCACATGGAAGCTATCTTCGTATATGCAACATAGAATGCGCGCTAAAACATTCACGCTTGACTAAACTCAAATCCACAGCGCACGAGTGTACTGTTGTTTATTAGTCCTCATAGCTCGTCGCAGCATTCCTCATCAAATAACTTTCAGCCCTGAAAATTGGGGGGCGCCATGTGTTTTCATCTTGTGACGCACTCCTTGAATGGCATGAAGTACTATCATAGTGTCCGCCTGTGCTCCGTCTACATTCAGATCAATTTTGGTAGCAAAGGTTTTAAACAGCACGAAGCCAGAGCTGTGTCACAAAGGCTCAAACAAAAGTAAATATTTCTTTTATTGGTTCTGCAATTCTAATGCAACAAATAATTACGACCAAACACGGCTTGAAAAGGAGGCAATGTGCTAATGAAGCGTAATGTATGTGCGCAAATCATTTGTGTACTGTAGTTTTCCCCTGTTCATTTTAGTGCACTCGAGAAAACTTCAAAGGAGGGAAATTCATTCCTAGCTACTGGTGTTCAAGGCTGGAGAAGAGCACACTATCACAATATGACAATTTCGCCGGTAAAAACAGAAAAAAGTATAACAGTGAGACGACGTGGCCTGCGCAGTAGTTATGTTTACTGGAAAGTTCACAACCTTTTTGTCTCAAAAAAAGAAAAGAAAATATCCATTGAAGCAAGTCTTGATATCGTGCAGCCGCGTAGTTTTCACGATCCTCTTAATAACAGTACACAGTGTTCAATGAGAGCCTTTGGATTTTTAATGATGTAACTGCTATAGGCACAAGTGGTTGAAGTACGCACACATACATACGACATAGTCGTCATTGGTAGTCCCAAACCATCACGAACTCAGCACAAACTACACCAGAACTACGCACCACGATCTACACCCAGCGATACCAGTAATTATAAGTTCAGTAGTAACTTCAGACAAGAAGATATCTGCCATATATGCACATTCCCGACAAAAATAAGCGGCACATCCACGACCACTCTCTTTAGCAACTAAATGTGTTAGAACAATCCAAGTGCACTGTCAGACCCTCGTCCTTCCGAAAAAAAAAGGATAAAAAATGTTGTTATTACTACATGTACGCAGACCTTAATTATACATGTCAAAAAACCTCGCCACTAAAGAAACTAATGAAAAGGATGAGTTAAAGCGCTGAAGAAGCGAGCCTCGTAATCATGATTGCCAAGCAGCAGTTGTGTATACTGATGATCGCTCACTCCAATATGCAATATAGAAGCATTTCTTCCACAACGCTTCGTTTCGCTGCTTGTACATTCGCTTCGAAATCAACCAAACAGCCTCTCGCTTGCTACAATACCATATAGGCTAAGGAAAATAACGAAATGGCACTTTTTAAGCTTAGAACAGCTGCATCAGTAAGATGCGATAACGACACTCTTTGTTTGCTTCACGTCCCTTCCCCCCTTCCCACGCACACACGCACACACACTCTCCCTCGGAGATAGCGTGCATAAAAAGAGAGCTCTTGTTTAACCAAATAAATATGTGATGTACCGAACACTTCATAGCATTTTATTTGACTAGGACACGAGCTGCCCCCAAATTTCTTGCTCCGAATAATCTAACTCCGAAACAGTAAATGCCGACAAACCGTCACTATGGTATCTTATTAACAGAATGAAGAGATATTTTGAAGCAGCAAACACAATGATATTTTTTCTCGCTTTCAGAACGTTGCTACCCGCTTGCTTATACTCCAGGCAACTGTCACGGTTGAGCACCCTTGAATCTCGCTGGTGAGAAGTGCTGCATTGGAAGACTGCGTTATAAATAGCCGCACAAAGTGAACGCGCTCCTTGCGTTTTCCTTTTTCGTGATGCATGGCCGGCGCTGGGGAGTGAGCGGTGGACTCCCCGTCAGAATCCGGAGGCTGAGGAAGACACACACACGACGTGCCGCTGACATTCTGTGGCCAATGGTGCGAGCGTCCAGCAATGTGTTCAGGTGGGAACAGTGCCTCCCGAGCATATGAACTGGACGCCGCTGTTGATGTCCCGGCCGTTGACAAGGTTGTCGGAGCAAAAGTACGGCAGCAGCACGCCGCGGTGCAGCAGCGCGGCCACGTCTTTGGCGGCCGGTACGCAGGGCACCAGCACATACACTAGGATGTACCAGAAGGCCGCGAAAGAGGCCACCCAAAAGGCGACGAAGATGAGCACCAGAAGCCACACCAGCATCCAGCACACCTTGGCTCCTCCGGAGCTGGCCATCACGTATGCCTGCAAGAGTTGATGAACGTGCGTTAGGGGGTTTAACACGACCATGTTGCATAGAACTATGCGGTTTATAAGGGAAAGTAGGCAAATGCAGAGACGCTGTAAGGTTTATTCGTTCCGAGACAGATGGACAAATTTCTGTAGCACGTAACAAGATGTGGTAAGTGCAGTGGCCTGCCGCTATTTGAGCTGTTCACTTAAGCACGCACAAGGATGCAAGTTTTTATAGAGCTCTCTGTAAGGCACTGCAGTAATAAGGGTAGTAAGTGACATAAATGGCATCGTATATAAAGAACTTGTCTGACTAACACGTGTCTTGCAGGCTGCATAGCTGGAGTAGCTCGGCTTACGTACATCTTTGGAGTGTGCGTTGTCAATGCAATTGGCTGGAGAGGTCAAAGGGTTGCTCCAGGTGGCGATGACTAAACGCTACATACTACTAGTATTTTTATTCACGTTCGTCTGTTTGTTCGTCGTTCGCCGTTTTGTCTTCGACAATTTCTACTCCATAGTCTTAATGCGAATAGCTTGTTTCGTCATGCCAGAAACACTGCATCACTTAGCTTTTTTGTGTGTTTTAAAAGTCGCGCTCACAAAGGATACAGAAAAAAAAACAGCCGCAATACATGAAATAAAAGGTAGTTCGAGTTTCTTTACACATGTCCAGTAACTAAAAGGACATCGTTTTTTTTTTTAACGCGCATACAGCGAAATGTTTCAGCCGCGTTATACTGCTTCGCGCATACTGTCATAGGTTCGTAACCGGAGGTTTTATATATGACTCATGTGTGAGTGCGAGAGCTCGTATGACACTGGTTCTTTTGGAACAAGCTAAAAATATACCGGTTGAAGTCGTACAGGAAACAAAACGACATCTTGCACGAGGCCGCCAGCTAATTCCGGCAGGGCTTATTTTGATTAACAAATAAATTCATGTTTTATCTCCTGGTTTTCTAAAGCGCCAACATTTCTCTTTCATGATGAAATGCTTTTTATAGCCTATGCAAAGTCGCTGGAGACGCTGGTTAATACTTCACCCAATACGGGCAGCGCACCACTTGTATGTAGGGACAAGAAGAGGTATTCCAAGCGGCGATAACAGAACGAGCACTTCCGTCCAAGTATATCTACTTGATTACGTACGCAAGAGTCGTCGTTATTATCCTAGGCTGCAAAACAGCCGTCTTCTAGCTCTCTCAGAAACGACTTTAGGGCAACGAAGTAATGTAGGGGCGCCCACGTCCACCTCACCTAACGTCTACCATGTAAAATTCAATGTAACGCTAGCACGGTATACGCATATACGATGTAGGCGGACAATAAATGCGCGTCGAACACTACCATGAAACCGACCCGCCGTTGTAGCGGCTAGGTATTCACTCGTGAAGCTCGAGCTTGTAGGATCGAATACAGGTCACGATGGTGGCATTTCGATGGGGGATAAATGCAAAAAAACACCGATGTACTTAGTTGTAGGTGCACGTTAAAGAATTCCTTGTAGTCAAACTTGCTCTGGAACCCTCCACTACGGGACATGTCTCATAAACAAAGCTGGTTTTGGAGTGTAAAACAAAAATCAATTTTTATCATTACTTATATGAAACCATTACAGCTTTTGAGAAACCCGTACGGGCGAGTTGCCCACGTCTGCATCAACTGTTAAGCAGATAAAGATCCTGTATAAGACGCCTTCTAAACGTTCATGACGCTCTAATTTCCAGAGCAACTATATATAAGCCTATTTAATTTTGTTCGATCATACATAAATAAGCAACCATGAAAAGAGATTCGACCAGAGTTCTAGTTCTTGCCGCGCTTAGTGTAGCATTTGAATCCACTAATATAACTTACAAATGGCAATCTGCGTGAAACGTTTGTCATCCTCCCATTACGGTGTATCTTTTCTACAAGCAGTTTAGGTTCATATCCATGGAGCTTCACCGCTCACCAACTGTGCAAAGAATGACTGCATTTCAGCATAGAAAAGGCAGGACAATGACTTGTAAAAAGGCAGGGAATAATTTTTTGAAACCTCTTTCTAGATCAGCCCAGTCTTGGCTGGCCACTTCTCGATGTACACCGTGCTTCACTGGAAACGCTGCCCTAGCTCTTTAAGAAGAAATACTTTTAAGCTCTGCGAAGCCACGGCTAACCACTGTGAGCTCTCTCACCGTTTTTATCGTAATGTTACCCGCGAACAAAAAAAGGGGGCAAAAATAAACTGCAGTGACAAGAATGTGGCAAACGTCAGCGTTTTTTATTTACTTGTTGGCCTCTTAAGTCTGGGCCGGGCGGTTTTTCGCGCGTGACGGGCCCGCCCGGCGCAGTGCCAGCTCAGAGGTTTGCGGCTCAAGGCGCGTTTAGCAACGGCAGCAAGGGTACCTTGGCGACCCGGAAGCGTTAACAGGGTCGCACTATTTTAGCGCTTCCAGCTTAATGTCGCGGGGAAATCATTGTTCTCGCCAGTGGGGGCCCTAAGACTGGAGTTCAGAACGGATCAGCCTTGCATATGGGTGGATACTGTGGCAGTGTCATTTATCATATTCTTTATGTCTTCTCCGTAACAACATTGTCGCGTTACGATGAGCTTGAGTAGTAAGCGCCAACACTCTGGGTCACAAATCTAACGCTGGTGTCACACTGACCCGTTTTTAAAGTAATTCTGCCTTGGTTGTATCAAATTTCTCGACCAAGACTGGATTCGATTCGCAGTTTGCATAAAGAAGTCAGTCGGAATCAAAAAATGCAATCCGATCGCGCTGGACGGTGATAGAATGCTCCCTTGCGTCTCTCGTGACTCATGATTTGGGTATGACAAGAGCTAGATACCGGAAACGTGTAAATCGCACAGAAAAAGGGTCACACTCGTTTTATTCAAGACACTTTCGTATCATTTCATTTTCTCTTGCGAGTTCAGCGACTTGGGCAGCGCACATTTCATAACAAAATAGAGCTTTATTTGCCGTTAGTTATTCACGCAATGTATTAGGCATAGCTTAAATATTTCATGAAAACAGTCCGCAATTTTCGTTCCTGTAACTGGAGAAGAATGCACATGCATGACACACAGAACCACCTGGTGTTTTGTCTCACCGTGCTATCACTGTTTCGTTCTCGAGCTTCGATAAAATACTCCTTCGGGAAATACCAAAGAGATGCAGTAAGTGCTTCCAATGCAGTACAGTTTCCTTACTGAATGGTATCTAGAGGGAAATTATGGCGATCATGATAAGTGCGGCACGCTGACGCGAAAGGCGCGAGTTCCATCCCAGCCGTGGACGTCGTATTTCGATGGATACAATATCCTTAGACGCCCCTGTTCTGTGCAATGTCGGTGCACGTTAATGAGCCCCAGTTGGCAGGGATTTCCGGATTCCGGCCCTCTCCACTACAGCGTGCCTCATAACCATGTCCTGGTTGTAACAAGTAAAACTCCAGCGGTTATTGTCAACGAGAAAGAAAACTAGAGGCATTATGAGCACCAGTGAGCGAGGCGACTGATATGATTAAAGGAGTAGTTAGCCCCGATGTTCATGGTTGTCGCAAGGTGATTAAGGAAGTCATACAAAACTAAGGAGCACGCAACGTGCAATGGAAAGAAAAATGTTGGGGGTAACGCTAAGAGATAAAAAACGAGCGGAATGGATCAGAGAACAGACAGGAATAGCCGATATTATTATATCAATTAAAAGAAAGAAGTGGAGCTGGGCAGGACATGTCATGAGGAGGAAAGATAACAGATGGACAGTAAGAGCAACGGAATGGATACCAAGAGAGGGAAAACGTAACAGAGGCAGGCAAAAGATTAGATGGAGCGATGAAATTAAAAAGTTTGCAGGCATAAAGTGGAACCAACTCGCTCAGGATAGGGTGGATTGGAAATCGTTGGGAGAGGCCTTCGTCCTGCAGTGGACCTAAACAGGCTGATGATGATGATGATGATGATGACAGGGACATGGGCCTGCATATTCACCCCCTCCCCCAAAACACACACACACACACACGCACGCACACACGCACACACACACACACACACCTCCCAGGCCCGCGCCGACGGCGCAGAACCGTGGCAGCCTACGAGACATTTTGCTCCGTGCCCTGTCAATCTTTCTTTTCAGTCTTACTTTATTCCTACTTCACCCCCCCCCCCTCCACCCTCACCCCCTACCATTTTACTGCCACTTAAGTAACAATGGACTTCATCTGTCTGTTCTCATGAAGGGTTAAAGAGCGGTAGGGGACGTTCAAAAAGGGGCAAGAGCATCCTGCAGTAACGAAGACTGGTGGAGTCGAGTTTACTTTGTGACATTCTTTCGCTCGCTGTTACCCGAGAACGTTACGCATATGCTACCTGGAAAAAAAAAATAAAAGAAAAAAACGCCACATCCAGCCATCCTCCTCTCCTTCCTCCCGCCACGTCCGTCGTGGCCGTGTCGTGATTACTTTCACGAAACGTAGCCAGCGATGGTACTTGAAACCCGAATAGGCTTCAGCGCAGTGACTTTGTTGAGGAATAAAAATAAAGGAGAACTGGAAGGAAAAGAAAGAGAGAGAGAGGAATATCCCTCTCAGCGTCGGCCTAAGGTCCTTGATCCCACCCGCGAACTCGCTGTTTGCCTTGGCCTGCTTCCACGAGAAATACGGCATTTTCGAGGCACAAATGTTTATGGCTGCTACGCTTTCGTGTGGGCGATATCTTTAGACCACAGGCAGACGTGGAGCCGTATCTCGCCGCGTATAAGTGCCCACGTAGTGCGCGCTCTCCTTCTTTGTTCTGTGGCATTTTCACACCGTCGCCCTTAATGTGACCGCAACCTGACGATGCGCTCAGTCGCTGACACGTAGCATCCTCCACTGTTCAAAAGAGCTCAGTGCCCAGCAGGCGATGCGCAACAGCAACACGTCCACAAACGATGACTTGCTCGCCGCGGCTGAATGTCTGTGCGTGAGACGAGCTCCATAAGAGAGCGCACATCTTTTGCGTTTTCGCGGTCAAGCTTTCTCATCTCCGCATTCACAAATACGGTGCCGCGCCACTGGCGCTGTGGAGAAGGGTCAGGATCCCCCCCCCATCTCCCTCCCCCAACAGCAGTAGTTTATAAAAAGCAGTTGCCTTCCACACGAGCCGTTGATCATATCCATTAAGATAGCTATTTTAATTAATTTCGCCAACGCTGGCAAATCGCTGGCCAATTGGCAAGCAGCTGTTTCAAAGTAAACTTGGGGTGAACTCGAACCACAGCATTCCGCCTGTTCCCGGGACAAATCGTTCATGTACCGCTTCCTTTACATGCCGACATTTTAAGTTCCTGCGATTCGGAATAGTGGTCGGTACGATGATGGTTCATCTAGGACAGAGCTCAGGTAAGAAAAGTGGCGTGAATAAGAATCTAGACTGATGGGACGCGACTAGCAAAAGTGTGCAAACCTTGTTTGCTCAGTAGCTACCGAGCCTCATAAGGTTAATATGATATAATTTTTGGCCTTGTTATACTGTTCTTCTCTCATATTTACTCATCGATAAGTGAGCGTTGCCATTGGCCAACTTGAACTGACTGGCTAAATGTTTACCCTAAGCACAATCAAAGCGTAAGTCGCACGGCCCTGTGTCACTGTGCGCTATTTTTCATGGCGCATATTTTTTACGTAATCATTTGATCTTAAACCTAGACAATTACTGACTGAAACATCACCTAACAGTCACGCATTAAGAAAATTGTGCGGGCAGCGTTACGCGAACCATACATACAGACGGCGTTGACCAATAAGGTCGAGTCAAACACGCAAACACCGCATACGTCTGCATTCGTTATGTTGTTAGTGGGAGGAGGGGTTGGGGAGGCAGTAGTCCTTATTTGCTCCGCGAAAAACATAATGAAGACTTGTGAGTTCAGTTCCTAGCTGATAAACGAATCTGGTGCGCAGATTAGCAGGCCTCATTTGTAATTTTATTTCTAACGAACGCTACTTCAAGGACCATATAGCTACACCAGACGCAAGCACAAAACAAGCAGTTACGAGCAGTTTTAGGAAAGACGACACACGAGCTCACTTCCACTCGCCTGGGGTCTACCATATAGTGTCTCGTGGCACGGTCATTGGAATTTCGCTTATCGGGTGTCGGCTCGACGTGCGGGCCATAAAACAGCGTGGGCTTTGTAAAAAAAGAGCAGCTATGGACTCGCTCCTGGCAGCACCTGTGCGCAGCGCGTGTCGACGAGTGAAGAGCAGTCTCGCGCCTAGCCAGGTGTTGCTCGGAGCCGCAGTACGTGTCTGTGTACGCGCGGCCGACACGAAGGCTGGAAAGGGACGGCGCCGCGGGATGTTTGCACAGAGTCGTTCCTGGCCGACGCTGCGGCCGCCGACGTGCGTAAGGCCACAACTCAGCTCACGTAAAGGAGGCGCTATTTCTTTTTCGTGCACACACCGCCTTCAAGAACTTCGTGTTTACGCAGTGTTGATGTCCGCAATCCTCTATTTTAAGAACTACTACTACTACTACTACTACTACTACTAATAATAATAATAATAATAATAATAATAACGTCCAACATCCTAGCAATCAAACGCCGATGCACCAAGTGATTGGACGTACTGATGAAAAAAAAAAAAAAAAACGCCTGAACGGTATTCTATTCACAGTACTTTTTCCTTGCCTGCGCGGGAGAGACGACACATGCCGAACGACATGCCGCGAGAACTTCTGTGGCTCCTCTACGGTGGACTTCTCGACGCAAAGAGGCGAAACTTGACATGTGAAAGGAAAAATTCGTGCGAAGTATAAGAAAATGCTATAGCACTATTCATAAAAACCTAGTGAGGGCACATGCTGCGCATACGTGCAATTCGCCATTACAGCGCCGGAAAAATGCGTGTAATGTGCCGCGTGTCATAGCGGTGCTATAGCGATCTTGTTGGATATGGCGAGTAAACATGCGAGTAATTTGGCGGCACTAGTCCAGTAGTATCGAGAGGATGCTGATGGCGCCGATACAGAGTAACATGCGGTATGCAGAAAAAGGGGAAAAAGCTGGTTCATAATTCCCGTGATTATGATAACGAAATGAACCAGGCACCTTCTCTGCGACATGACCCTATTACACTGAGATGAAAACGACGCTTTCGGTTTTGCTCGATGAATGGGGCAATCACCCTTTGACGGAAAAGAGTGTTCTAGGAGCTAGGTCTGGACATGGTTTAGAACTATAAGGCCTACTGCTGCAGCATATCTGAGAACTTAGAATTTTTGGGGTTGTGCGACGGACTATCGCAGTCACGTAGGGTTCCATAGCGTTAGCGTGCGTGCGTGCGTGCGTGTGTGTGTGTGTTCCACCTTGTTCTTTCCATAAACAAGCCGCGGTCAGCTGGTAAGAAAAGGTTACCTGGGTTATCACCGCCTAACCCTCCTGCCTTTCCCTCTCTTTACCTCCTTCCTTGCCGTTGTTCGGCAGAACATAACAGTGGCTATGAAGAAGAGCCACTTTCCACCCTCGGCAGGGCACCCATGTGCCCGTCTCAGTACGGCTACGATCAATCCAAAGCGATACATTTCTCGCCAAAGTTTCACAGCTTAATGAGGGTTATGTCGCTAACTTGATTCTCAGCTCGCGTTGCAATAACATTCCAATGTAGGTCAGGCGTATAGGGCAACTTCAGTGCGTTGACAGCATCGCATGAATTAGCCATGCTCAACAATAAGTATAGGTCATCGTCTTTTCCATCACCGCTATAACCTCGACTAAGATAACGCAGAATTGAATGATGCCACATTTCACGAGTGTTTTGGCACAGAGGCGCATAGTTAGATTGATCTTCACTAAAGCCATAAGGGCCTCTATATTCGCAGTTACACTTTTGTCGTTTCTCTGATGTTCGCGTTTCGAAAAGTTAACCACAGTCGCGATGACCTTTGTTGAGAGTCCATCGGAGCACACAAAAGGAAAGAAGAAACCACGCTTTCTGCAAGTACTTTATCCGCAAAGAATTCAAATTCATGCCTTTGATCACATGCACAGAGTGGCATGCACGCGGCAAAAAACCATTAAGCTCTCACGAGCTCGATTCTACAGAACGACTTATCACAACCGTCTCCTCTCCCTGCGAAGTTAAAAAAAAAGAAAAAAAAAGAAGAATGATTATCCTGCTTGTGTCTGCTTGTTGCAGCAACGGGCACGGGTTGCAACCGAGCACCTCGACAGCTTGCAACAAAAAAAGCTATTTGCATCCGCACAGCACGCCCCGCAGTGCCGGCCGCTTGGAAGCCCTGCGCCGTTAGCCAATCACGGGAATGGCGCGTGCACTGAAGACGCGGGGAAATGGAATGCGACACCCTGCAACTTCTTTGTCTAGTGACTATATTTGAAGAGTGCCGGTGAGCACTCCGCAATGCAGGCACATTTAGTTCAAGACTGGCCTGCGCCATGACGACAAATTGGAAATGGGTTCCCGGATGAACTTGTGATATAGGAAATCAAGTGATAGTGAGACAACATTATTAACTTTACTTCTTTATATATATATATATATGGCGTTTACACGAACATTTCGCTGTTCAAGAATGGAGAATTCAGTCGTTGATAAAGGGTGTTCTTTTTAAACACTGCAGACCTATTTATAAAGATGCATTGACAGTAAGGCTTCAGACCAAGTCTGGAGGGAAATGCTTTGCTGATGCTAAAGTTACCTTGGCAGGGCTAATTAGCAAATGCTTGTTCGTTACCCCGATGAACAGTCATGGGCTGTCCAATGTGCCCGCAACGCGGCAGAGAGGCTCGGCCTTCCCGTCCCGACGTGGAAGCAGCCCAGTGCGCGCTAACCCCCCACAATAAAGTTTTCCACCCATGCGCCCACCCACTTACCTACCCATTCATCCATTCATCCGTCCATCCATCCATCCGCAGCGGATCGGCGAGCATATGTACTACACCGACTTTACTTGGCGTTCAGAATTCTAAAGCTGCATTACGAACGAATGAGCACAGCACTTCACACCTTCACTCTGCCTGCTCGTTGTATGATCACTGGGTTGTTTTCGGCAAAGTTCAGAAATTTTTCATTTTGGGGCCAGAGCAGGAAGCCACGTTAGCGAAACAAGATACACAGCAAAAAAATCCAAAGGTGACTATTCGGCTCATTGATCTTGCCGATTCCCTCATAAAGCGACAACGGCAACGACGACGATGACTAAGACGATGACGACGACGTAAAATTTGGTGCTGCTAGGAGTGTAGAGCACAGCGGCAGACTTCGAGTGGCGAATTTTATAAGCAAATGACAAGAACAGGGTCCACCGCCAGCGCAAACATGCGCGAATAAGTGTGCGCACTAGTCGCTGAATTGTAGTGGCTTATTGTCCGTGGAGTTGCCTGTATGTGTGTGATTTGGCGAACGAACTGCATATTAATTCGCGCATTTCTTTCATCCTCAGTTTTCGCGTAATGACTCATGAATATAGCGGGTTTTGGCACGTAAAAATCCTTTAGTTATTATCAGTTTGCGCGTACGGAGGTGCTTTTGCATGCGTGACTAATAATATCCCTCAGTTAATCTCTCCTCATCCTGGCCCATCATTTCCTCGCAAACCTTTTTAACGCTGTGCCGCAGCAAAGATTTATAAGGGCGACAGCTTGACTGAACGGACACGAAGTACGATAACGCAACCGGGACAAGGAAGATCCCTTCCACAGAGGTCCCGTTTTTTTCGTGTTACGTTTGCTTGCCGCAAGTTTTCTTATGCTCTTTCTGCAGTCCCACCCGCCTGTTTATATGGCAATAACCTGTATTTTACCCTCTGATTAGTCTTTTTTGCTTTTCATGCCTTTGATTTTTCTCTTTTGTTTTTCTATATACCGATATTTAAAGTGAAGTACCGCAAGAAGGGTAGTACAGCATTTTGTCCCTGGTGCCACACAATCGCAAATTGCAAGAACCGAGGTTCAATCAACAAGATCTGAAAGCAAATGAAATATCGATTTCAGCTAACTTTCGTCGCCAACGGAGTTGCACACTGAAACCTTGCAATCGCTTCCAAACTTTCTGGGAGCTTACAGAAATGTTCACTCATGAGCGACTGTACTATGCAACGAGAGTGGTTATTTCGGCGAACTGGCGAACAAGGCAGGCGCATCGAAGGCGTGTCGTCCAATGTAGCTTTCGTGTTTATGTCTAGGCCTTGGGGCACAGGTGAGCTATTGAAGATGAATGCACACGGCTGCAAAGTTGGGTACGATGGGAATTGTTATAAGCACATACTGCGAGGAAAAAGCGTGCGCAAACATATTTAAACCACTGGCAGATTATTTGAATATACATGTGTATGACTTAAAGCACGTCGGCGCACCAGCTGGGGTAGAACCCAGGTCCGCCTTTTGTAGGGCGCCATTTCGTTTTATATACTGTGCTTTCTTTTTTTCTTCAAGCATTGAGGCTAGCGCTAACGCTAATCGTCGAACGCATCGTCGAAAGCACTAAGCCTTCCCGGTGGCGCCGCGGCACCCTAGCCCCGTCTGAGACAATGCTGAAGATCGAAAAGAATGAACAAACGAAACGTATCCTTCGCAGACAGGGCTCCGTTGCTCTCAGTGCTGCCGGAATCGTAGCGAAGAAAACATGGACATAGAGAACAGGTGTGGCCAAAGACAGAGTGTCCGAGGTGTACAGAAGACAATGCAGATGCGCGGAACGTTGGTGAGCTGGCGACTTTGAACGTTGTCGCAAGTGTGGGCATGCCGAAAGCACTCCGAAGGTTGAAGGCGAAAACAACAGTTGGCGTCGAATCGAAGGCTGCCGCGGAACTCTAAGGGGAGAGTCCTAGCAGATCCAAAGAGATCTGAAAGATAGTGGCTCTCTGTTGTGCATTCTTTAAAATCGCAGCATTAGGAATCCAGACAGTTTCTTTTTTATAGAATTGCCTAAACCAGGACCACAATCATTCAGAGGGCTACTTTAGTAGTGTAACCCCCGCCACGGTGGTCTAGTGGCTATGGTACTCGGCCGCTGATCCGAGGGTCGCGGGATCGAATCCCGGCTGCGGCGGCTGCATTTCGATGGAGGCGAAATGTTGAGGCCCGTGTGCTGTACGATGTCAGTGCACGTTAAAGAACCCCAGGTGGTCAAAATTTCCGGAGCCCTCCACCACGGCGTCTCTCATAATCAGAGCTGGTTTTGGGACGTTAAACCCCACATAACAAGAACAATTAGTAGTGTAACTTGGTACATTGCTGTTTCGTCGCGTGTTGTAGAGATACATAACTCGACGAAATGTTTTTCCAATATCATATAATGAGACGAACGGCTTCTCATATCACTGCATCACGAACTTGCTGAAGCAGGAAGCGTCGTAGCTAACATGTGTAGCGTTTTTTTACAGCGTAAGCTGTTATGAGATCACAACGAGGGTCGTTTTTGCGCCGCAATTGTCCGCCGCCGCCGCCGCCGCCGCCGCTGGTGTCCGTAACCAATATCGCGCAAATTTTTTGAAAAAGAAGAACCAGGACCGAGAAGTATTCGAACTCGTCCTCTGCGTGGATTCGAACCCACCCACTCTGCGTAGCAGTCGAGCATTCTACCACTGAGCTACGCCTGTGGTAGAATCGCTAAAATCGATAGAATCGCTAAAAGACCTAAACAGGTATAACGTCTGCCGAGGAATCATTAACAAATGTAATATTACGTGGCAGAATAATAATACGCCACCATACGTCGCGGAAAGTGGATTGCATAACGAGTTCGAGGAATAATTGCAAAGGACACAGGGGTGCTTACTTCGTAGCTCTGCACCCATTACAGAGGCATCATCTACATCATCATAATGAAGAAAACTTCTTCAACTTTACCGTCATCATTATTACGAAGAGCTGCCCCTTATCGTGTCGTATCGTGCCATGCGACATGCGGCAAGCGACGTGCGCAGCCCCGACAGCAACTTGACTTGGCTCTTCGATATACCTGATGGCGCCTCCTCGTAAGGTGCGGACCGCTGCTGAAGAAGCGAATCGCAGAGTTACGCGCGCGGCTCCAGCAAGGCATCGTCGGGCACAACAGACAGCTGTGCAGAGAGAAGCCCGAACCGCAGCTCGCCGTCGACGCCAGGTGGAGAGTTCGGTTCGTTCTCAGGAAAACGACGCCAAGAAACACTCTAAGGTGTGCAATAACGAAAGGGAAGGGGTCAAGGGCTCGTTCTTTATTTGTTAGAAACAACTTAATGAGCAAACAGACAATGAAGCCTAAGAAAGCATAGGGGAAGTTACTTGTGGTATTGTAATTGTGGAGAAAGTAGAATGGAATTAAAATGGACGAAAAGACATCTTTTGTAGGGCGCCATTTCGTTTTATATACTGTGCTTTCTTTTTTTCTTCAAGCATTGAGGCTACCGTCCATTGCAATGGACAGTAGGGCATCGGACGCGACGTCCGAAGGTCGTGGGTTCGGTTCCCACTGAAGGCAGGTTTGTCTTTTCGTCCATTTTAATTCCTTTCTACTTTCTCCACAATTACAATACCACAAGTAACTTCACCTATGCTTTCCTAGGCTTCACTGTCTGTTTGCTCATTAAGTTGTTTCTAAGGTGTGCAGTTATACAGATTTGCACGTTACAATGCCGCAGTAATTATGGCGTAGTGGGTACTTCCCTACTTGGCGAAATGATAAGATTTATGGCGCTGCGGATACCTACCACCTCTAGTTGCACTAGTTTCCCCAAGCGTTTAAAATGGCCTCTAAGAACATCGGTCCTCCTGCTTACGCTGCCACTTTCCTGTGGTTCCGCGCAGGCCTGGCTCTTTTTTTCTAAAGAATATACAGTTTTCTCGCATTTTAATTAGATCATGTTCTAAGAATAGCTGTCTCTTAATCCTATTTATATAGTGGTGGAGTGTTTATTAATTGTAAATTTAGCTAATCAACAATGTGTTCAGTTAAATGAAAGCACAAAAATCTTCTTCGGATGACTGCTAATAACTGTTCGTTTTATACCAACTTGTAAGGTGCAATCTGAAGATTTTCTTTTTTATGTACAATAGTTCGTGGCTTGCTTATCCTTGCAACCAAGTGATAACCTGGTCAGAGAGTGGCTCGAGCCCATTGATGGTGCTCGAGAAAGCATATCACCGGAAATAATTTTTACGTGATCCCAGTGAACGAGCTTTCGCTGGGTTTATGTGAGATTAGAGCGCTGTCCATTATTTCATTCAATTTCACACGCTTCATTTTACTCCATGCAATTCAATATGGGGAAATTATTTTGAAAGAGTGGATATACGTCGAAAATGGACCCAAGTTCCCCTGATATTAACTTTGCGATAACTTCTCTGGTGTTTCCTCCCGTTCGTGTGTGTATATTAGGTGGCCGCCCGTGTGGTGCGCATATTGTTACACTTATCGCTGCCAGCATAAATTGTTCTAGTAAGCTGCGTGAACTCTATTTGTGACACGTTTGTCGCCATGGTCAACGAATTCCCGCTGCACCTATCGGGTAGATCATATTGACATGCACGAATACGAGGCGATGCTGTCTTTACTGATCACTTTGCTTCGATCCCCTCGGGTAGCCGGTTAGCTTATCGCTTCACCGGCTCCCCGCATCTCATACAGTTAATATTATGTTCCCCCAGCGAGAGTCAGTTTAATTAGCTTTCAAATTGAATGTATATAACTAGCTTTTATTTTGTGATTTGCAATTTTGCGATTTGTTCATCGATTCAAGCATCCACATTCCCCTGAACTTCTCTTCTAGCTTTTACCTTGTGCTTCTTTTGCGCGGCGGGCCTGTGGACCATTCTGATGAAGTATCGGTGGTCCATATTGTACAAGACGGAGTGTTGACCTTTTTGGAACAAAGAAAACGGTATTTCTCCCACCGTCTTGCACAGATGCCCAACAAAATGCGTATTCCTGATTTGCAGTTCTTTTAAACTTGCAGCTGTGGACTTGCAGAGTAACTAGTCATTGTTCCAGCCGGTTAACAGCAGGGTTTTTTTCTTTACGTTACAGCCAACAATGATTGCACTACCAGAGAACTCTGACTTAATTACGTACCGGTATATGTCCCTACACACTTCAGTAAATATGTGGAAAGGTAATTGTGGAGCCCACGCCTTATTTTCAATAATTTACATTGATAGTGACAGTTATGTTGACATAATCATCGTCTACAGTATCCCAGCAGACACTCCCATCGATGCAGAAGACATTATTTAGAGAAGAGTAGCGGTCTCGGCTCATGCTTGTGCCATACTGGTACCATCTAAAGTTCGACATATCTGAACATCTACTGCTTTGGTTCATGAATTATTTCTATATTCTACAATATCAACGCAGCACCAGCACAAAGACACCAATTAACATGTATCTCACTCCTTTCAGCTCACTCACCGTAGCTCGTTGGTTAAGATAGTTCGCTGCTAAGCTGGAAGCCGTGGATGCAATCCCGACTGCGATGACTTTATTTACATGGGGACACATGCAAAAACGCTGATACGCTTATAATAACGCGCACGTTACAGAGCATCTGGTGGTGCAAATTAATCCGCAACTCCCCAAACTATAGCGTCTCTTGTAACGAGGTCGTAGATTCGGGCAGTAAAACACGGAGTTCAATTATTTACCGTCTTGGAAAACCATGTAGTCACTAGTGTAGTCGTTGTGCGTGCGTGTTATCTCCTTGCAAACCCAGGTGTAGCACAGGTAAACGGAATCTACTCGGTATCGACAGCTGCCTTTCGTTCACGTAGTTATTGACAGCGCGTGCACCGTCAATGTCACGCGCAAAATAGGCACTTCAGTGAACGCGACTCAGTATACGTGTACGGGTGGAACGTCATGCAGTATAGAGCAAAATTCTGTGAGGAGCCTATCTCGCGTATACGATAAGGTATATATTTCGTACGGGCGGCCTAGAAGTAGCGCGAAGAAATAAATTAACCGGAAACCAAAACTATCTCTCAAGGTCCAAGTGAAACGCGCCATTACCTTAATGGGCTCCATCCGACAGGCCACGGACTGTGCTGTCAATGCATTCAACGCAGCGTGAAGAGTGCATTGATATGCCACTCAGAGTCATTCAACCGTCAACGCTTTCTTTCATTCGTGTAGTCGTCGTTCTGGCTGCCTCGCGTTGTTTTACGCCAGCAAAGAGGGTCGCCGGGGCAAAGCGTCCCGTCAACGTTAGGCGTTGCTCGCTCAGCAACACCAGCAGACGACCGAATGCACGGCGGTGATGAGGGGAAGGACGGTGTATTGCAGGGCTAGCTGCTCTGGCTGATTCCCCCTGCAGCCGCGAACGTGAAAAACAAATGCAAGGAAGGCGTCATGCTCCGCGCTTCCCCTTTTCGTGGTTCTAAAAACGAGCGTCTGCCGCCAGCACCAGAGGCCACGAGCAAGGATCTTCAGTTCGTGTGGCTGCCGATTTTCGCGCTCACCCGAGCACGTAACTGCTTCTGTTGCGATCGAACCGATGCTTCGTGCGAGTTTGCTACGACGAAACGACAAAGGAATAGCTACAAATGCACGCAAGGAGGTTCCGTGCTTTTTGTCTGCGGTTAACGCCAGCTGTCCCGAAGAATCACCGAAAGCAATACGGTAGCCCGTTTGGAATGAACGCAGCGTGCGGATGTCTCGTTGTGCCGGTGAAAAGAAGACTACGCAATAATTTGTTGTCCGCGCGGCTCTATTTCTTGAATTATGCCTATTATTAACGTCTCTTTCATGTAATTGGGTAAGTTCTAATTAAATGCAATCCCTAATATCAGTGCTGCTATGTGCGAAGCTGCGTGAGGGTAAGGAAAAATGTAATATTACCAAATGAAATTGTTGAGTGTCGATCTGTGGATGAATTTATCGCGAAACTGGAACCCTTTTTTGATTGTACAGGGTCGTCCACTCTTAGGGTGAACACGACGCAACGTGGCTTCCTTTTTGGAACGCGAGTGCTTGCGACGTGGGCACACACCGAAGCTAATGATGTGCATGCGCACAGAGTGATCCAAGCCCCTCTATGCCTGCACTTGATTAGCGTCGATGCGCAGTCTCATCGCGAGCGCTGGCGTTCTAAAGAAGGCAGCCACGCTGCGCCGTGTTCACCCTAAGAGTGGACGACCCTGTACATAGGCATGTACTCCGCAATGTAAATGTTGCAGGTGCTTGTGTAAATGTATGGAGCTTCTTGATGTCTGATGCCATTTTTGCAAATCTCTGTAGGGTGATATTTACGAATCTATTTTTTTATAAAACTATTTACATTGTATGACTAATGTTTCAATTGGCGTAAGCATTCTCTCTTTTTTTTTTTTTACACTGTAGCGAAGAGTTTCTTATGTTGCTTACTAGAGTGGTTACTTGCCAAGCTATGTTTTGTTTTGCACTGTTATCTAAGTTTCTCGTTCGTTCATTTCTACTATTCCCATGCACATGTGTACTTTCTTTTCAACCACTTCCTGTATGGGCCTGTACAAAGGCCTACAGTATTGTTAAATAAATAAATAAAATAAATATGCCTGTCGCGTTCGTAGTGCCATATACATTAATGTACTTTAAAATAATCAGTAGTAGAACACCCTTCCCGCGAGTTAAAAACAAAACGTAAACAAGAAATTTTGACACGTGAACTGCTGTTCTTACACCGACTGAAAACTGTCGATATTTCAGTGGTCAGCACTTCGATATGGGCAGTACTTGTGGCACGTATAAATAGAAGGAAACTTGAAATTCAGCAGAGCCTTATTGCGTTCATCTAGGTCAAGGTGTATCGCAAGGACATGCTTGAAGCAAGCGATGAGAGGCTTGCCGAGCGAATGTAGTTGCCACAAAAAAATTGTGCTTGCTCAAAACATAAACTGTGGCAAATCCTGCTGCCTCGTAACCGGTCCGCTCAAGACAACAAACTCTCCATCTTTCTGGAGCTGTGCGCGCAGGCCGTCTCCTATGTCGGCTTGACAACGGCGCACCGCCTGCACCTGTTGCTCACCTCGACAAGTTAGAACACGGGAGTCCCAATAAATGGCTAATTATCCAATTCGGGAGTAACGCGATGCACTTCAGAACGACGGTTGAAGAGCTCAAGAACGCAATGCCACCGCAGATGCCTGCAGAAGAAGGCAACGCATTCCGAATTGCTGTACCTTTTGTTACCCGTCCTTTCTGTCGAGTACTGTGCAAAAGCGAGGTGAGAAAGAAGAGAAAGCGAGGACAAACTACCTTGACCGCTGGACACGCATTACCTTCTTCTGTACGAAACTACTGATCAACGTTGCTAGAACCAACTACTGATATTGAGCAATAATAGCGGCGCACCGCTACAATGATGCTACACTGACTGCGGGTTTGCCGGTGGGCGGCAGGCCACGCACCTGCGCGAGCATAGCTCGCAGAGACGCGTAGCCTGGCTCCGCTCGCGCACTCACCTGCGGCGAAAATCACCGGGTGGCTCCTGGTAGGAAAATACGTAAGATTCCGGCGCGGGGACGCTCCTTTGACGCTCGTGCGACAAGTGTCGGCGTGGACGCAGCAGCTGTGGCGGAGGCGCTCTCACTGGCTGCCACGCCCGCGTGGCAAGACCCCGGCGAAAACGGTCGGCCGCTCCAGCAGTAGTGCCTGCCGCCAAGCCAGCTCGCCCGGAGGGGCCCTCCCCCTTTTGCAGGATGTGCGGAGCTGGCACGGAAACAACTGCCAGTGCGCAAAACAACAGCAAAGCATCGCAGCGGCGGCGGAGCGAGATACGAGAGAGAGAAGAGGAAGGCATAGACAAAAAGGGGAGGAGGCGAGAGAAACTTGCGTTACCAGTTGGAGGAAGTTATAGTACGCAAGATGGCAGCACCGAGCCGGCCGTAGCAGTGGCTGCCTCTCTTTTGTTGATCCCCGGTTTCAACGTTCAACTCTTGATAGCGGGAGCATGTACGAATCGCGGCGCGTACATAGAGAAGGGGAGGGCGGGAGAGTTGGAAAACAGTCGGGACGTGTTCTGGGCGCTGGCGCACGTATCATTAACTAGCCCGTCAATTGGGACAAACGATGACCAAAGGGGAAGTGCCCCTAGTGAACTGCCTTATACGCCGAGCAACCGCTACCTGACGTTCACCCTGTTTTAGCAGCATGTATCATGATTCGCACCGTGGAATGTGATGTTGCCAATGCAACATCCGCGAACCTTCCTCATCACAGTGATGCCAGTAGTAATGAGCTGGTGGGATTAAACTCGACGGATTTTTCCGTGCCCCGCGGGATCTTAGAACGACGATGTTGAGCTATTTGACGGGCATTCATCGTGAAACGCGGCGAGAGATGTAAATGCGATCTAAGAGCAATGTTATTTTCGTCACATTTACTCAAGCATGAGGTAAACCATATGTGTTCTATCGGCAAGTTGCATAGCATGTATGTTTTGGAAGTAGCCAGGTTTCCTAAACTGTTAAGTTCCCGTCAATTCTCGTGCTTTCCGACAGAACTTCTTTGCTTTCTATGTTTGTTTGTATGTTTGTTTGTTTGTGTTGTTTGTTTGTTTGTTTTTGTTACTGTCCCCGGATTCACCAGTATATACGGCAGTTACTACAGAATGACTTGACCTATGGCTAAAGCGCAAACTCTGGGCGGTGTCACGCTGGACTAGCGTGACAAACTAGTGCATTCACCATATTAAGGCGGAAGCCTGCTATATATTATTAGAAAATGCCCTTTAAAAAAGAAAATGCTGCAGGTCCCACGGGGTTGTAACGAATTGGTGTCATGCGAAGCAGTCAACGATGAAATTGCCTAAGACAAATTGTTTGACGTTAAGCCAAGTTTTACGCGTAGGATTTAGGCCTTTGTGCAAAGAGCATGGGTGGGCGTATGCTTAACGCGGGCTAACCAGGACCGTCGACAGAACCATGGCGACCAAATGGTAGCTCATGGCATGACGTAACGTTGGCGATCATGTCAGTGCACAGCACTGACATTTCTTTTGTTGAGGTCAAATGCACTATATACGTTGCGCCGATGTGCGCATCATAAGCGCCGTTTGATGAAGTGTTCATACGGAATCGAGCAAAGTATGCCGAGTGTTAGAGAGCATGTGCGATGATGACAAGAGCATCGCGAGTGATAGCAAAAGCATATGCATTATTACATTGCTATGATAGCGCTTCAGACACATTAGCACGTTACTTTATTTCTCAATGAGAAACAAAAGTTGATTGATTGATTGATTGATTGATTGATTGAACTTAAGCGTCATCATCACAACTGCCGCTATAATAGGTTTACTTAATATATAAACCACGTGAGAGGAGCCGCCGCAGCCTAGTGACAACGTGCTTCCTTGGCACAGTGGGGGCCCGGGTTCGAAGCCTCGCTAGTACATGACAGCTTGCGTGGGTGCCTGCGTGCTTCTTATGTTTATATTTCAGTCACAAGCTACGACAAACGGCGTGTCTTTCCTATTCTTTAAGTGTGTACTAATGATAAGTTAGACGTCTATTTTAATTGGTCCTTGATCGACATAGGCTGTAGAAAATAGAAACACTTGTGGCACATAACCGCAGGCCGACCACTACGGTTATGAGCCACACATGATTGCAGTATCGTTAATCGTGACTTGCATGACGACTATATCATTCTAGATATCTAAACATCAATCATTCATGTTCGTCACACATTTGTACCCTACCGTGCAAATATTCGGGTATATCAGGCAAACGAGACGACCATGAGTGCACCGAGATGTAGGCGGCTAGATACATAGATTGGTAGGTAGATAAGGTCAAAGTTACTCAAGTTTGCCGAGAAGTGATTCGCATTTAAAGTATGTGGCCCGAAAACTCCCCAAAAAAGCGAGAACTCTCGTCTCGTTCCTTTAATACATACCAGAATTGGCATGGAAGGGTACGAATGTGTGAATAGCATAATTCATAGGTCATGACGAATAATCGACATGCTTTCCATTTTCGTCGCAACTGGCTATAATAAAACCACGCTTGATATATACCCACATTCCCCGTCTAGGGATGTGCGGGTACGTGCCAGACGCGAATGAATGTTAACCTTTAGAGCTTATGCCACGTTATTTTCACGTGATGTTCGGCTACCAAAGGTTTCTGGTTCGGACCGCTTAAGTCCCGGATTCGACTACCATAGTTCCTGGCTTCGGCCTTTACGTCTCTTAGGCGTTAGCAGAACGACTCCTAGGAATTTTCGTGCCTGTGTATTCACAGGATTAAAAGACCGAGGCAGAAATACGCCACAACGACGCTATAACTATACGCACAATTAAGGCGCGCCAGGTCTGTTCACATTCAGTAACCCGGCGCTTCGCTACGTAGGCAATCACTTTGGTTTTTCATATTAGCTCCAAGTTTTAAAATAGTGCGAGAAAAAAAAAACGCACCACGAGACGACGCAGAGCACGGACAGCGCTTCTCTGTGTCCCTAATCGTCTCGTGGCACGTCTTTCTTGCGCTGTTTAAAAAAAAATTAAACTGAACAAACGCGCTCAATTTTGCACACTGTTGCATATCACTACCTGACCGAAAGAAAAATAACACACAAGGTTGTGCCAGAAACTTCGGTCATCGAAAGGAGGCTGTCTTGTTCACGGCGATGGACAGTTGTTATCTGGGCAGGCTGTTGCTCTGTTTTCTCACGACTCAGCAACAGCTCAACCTTTTCAGTGGTTGAAAAATGTCGCATTGACACATCGCATGATGATGCATCGCCAGTTTTTTGATAAAATCGCAAGTACGCACCATATGTCATGGTATATTTCGTGAAAAAATATTTTCATCCCAACTCGCTCAGAATTGCTTTCTACGTCATTAAGTGCTCGTCTTTATAACGCAATACCCCATAGCTGAAAAGGACAGAAAGTTGAGCGAGTTGGTAACAGTCCATAATCAAAAGAAGAGGCGTGCAGGACACGGACACAAGGAGAGCAGTGAACAACACGAACGCCGACTAACAACTGATGCACAGCACAGAGGCGAAAAGGAAAGAAGACACACAGCTTATCTGCGCATGCTCGGAATGGTAGCGCCACCTGTCAATCGGTTACACGTGCCGGTCTTCGCGATAGACAACTCCTAAGGCTTTCTATCTCCTCTCTGTTTAAGCTAATCGACGGCTGACTCACGCATGCACTTCCACTAATACTGATATTTCTCTTTTCTCTTTTCTCTTCTCTACATCTCTTT
The DNA here is from genome assembly GCA_013339685.2 of Hyalomma asiaticum. Classification (NCBI taxonomy): domain Eukaryota; kingdom Metazoa; phylum Arthropoda; class Arachnida; order Ixodida; family Ixodidae; genus Hyalomma; species Hyalomma asiaticum. The sequence continues at coordinate 233,065,551 of CM023481.1, forward strand.
TCGCCTCTGTGCTGTGCATCAGTTGTTAGTCGGCGTTCGTGTTGTTCACTGCTCTCCTTGTGTCCGTGTCCTGCACGCCTCTTCTTTTGATTATGGACCCCATAGCTGGGTCTTTAAGAAAATAAAGTGATGTGACGCCCAAATAGCAGCGTCACATATGTAATCTGCGAAGTTACTTGCTGTGATTAAACAATATTGTACATAAAAAGCAACCCTCAATAGTAAAATTTGGGAACCTGTATTTGTTGTTTTTCTAATGGCCGTCGCTCAGGTCTGTCAATAAGCATGCGAAGGAATCTTCTAACTTGCCAACCAGCCTTTTTAGCTTAATGTTGCCTGTATAGGCGGAAATTGGGAGGGTCCTAGGTTAATATATCTGACCATTAACTCCATAGCGTTGAGGAGCTCGTACTGCGGAAATTGTGGTGCTGGCGTCGCCGTCCGGCGGATACAATTATCTCGAGCTACTCCTACCGCCGTAGCACGCCACGCAAGCCCTCCGCCATGGCGCAGGTATTTCAGTGAACAAATTTAAATTTCTCAAGGTTAAACCCTTCAAAATAATATCGTAAGCTGCGATTTCACTAACACGTTTACACATGATAGCTCGGAATGTAATGCTATTACGTGGAAACTATTACTTGTGTTACAAGGAAACTTCATTATGTTGTGACGAAACTTAAAACACTTTCAGCACTTAATAGACAAACGGCCAACGCGGCGCCTGTACGCGTGACATCTGCATATGCGTAATCCTTCCCCTGTTCGCGGATGCTGACAGAAGGAGCTTTGACGTAAGCGCTAGGGTAAAATGGATCACACCGCGCGCTCGCTCTCCACACTCGTGTTCAAAATCGTGCTCTTGTGCCAGGCGTTGTGCAGAGCGTTCCTCATCAGTGAGTACTCTACGTCAACTTGTACCCGACCGCGAGTGAGGCCACCCATGACGGAGGCCGAGTGTGAACTAAGAAAGGAGTGCTGTACCATGATACCTACGCATTTATGTGGCTCAAGAGCATGACAAGTGAATGAGAAGGCGATGAGAACAGGTCACGATACCGCTATCGCGTTCCACTATTAAAGGCGAAGCTTAAGCGTCCCCCAATTCCCCTCCCCCCTCCCGTCGCCTCAGTAAAAACGCGCAGATGGCGGTCACAGGAGCTGTTGGAGCAATTTGATCGATAGCTTTCTCCGAGCTTTCATTGACATTTCGGCTGCTGCAGCCACTGTTGTGGACTGTCAGGAATTCGTATTTTTACCGAGTGCGTTTGCCAGAGCCTCTAGCGACACGCGGTCCCCTTGGCTGAGAAACAAACGAGCCAAGTGGAGGCACCATCACGCTCCGCTCAGTCAGCGTCGTGCACACGGCCACTCTATAGTGTTCTACTCTGCAGGTGTGTGTTACAAGTTGCGACACATTGGCTATAGCAGATCCTACAGTAGACTTCAATGTAGAGCGTCCTAATTACATATGACAGCAGAGGCCGACATGCATATGACTTAATTATCACCTGCCCGCAGTGCAATGAAGGTCATGGCCAGAAGAAGAGTCAAATAACTGTAGCCTGAGAGCCGATTTCCTCAGAGGTGCTGCGTTTAATAAAAGCTGAAGGTGCCCGGCCGACTGCCTGTCATACTACGCCAGATATTGACTGAAAACTATGACGAATACATCAATCAGACAAACATAGAAGCTTAACATATAACGAGAGGCGTGCACGTTCGATGCATGCTCATGCAGTCAGGTTAAAGCCCATATTGTTCGTGCAAATGTGAGAAGCTCTTTCGTCGTTCACCACTGCGCAAGCAGTTTCGCCACAGTTTTAGCTAAGGAGCGACTGCTGAAGAGCCTTGGGAGTTCTCAAAAGTTCGATAAAGTCAGGATCAGTGAATAGAACGAAGCAATAGCCAAAAGGCAGGAGACAGGGATAGTGCTGAACTTCCAGCTACCTGTTTGCCGTCTTGTTTCCCGAGTCAGTCATTCTGGGTTACACTAATTCATGAAAAGATTATACAACAACAAATCGCCCAAACTACCACCTTTTAGGGGCGAAGCTCCTTAAGCTGTGGGTCGGTTGTCACGCGTATCGTGTAACCTACACCACTCACAATACCATGCAACGCCATGCATCTCCGGGAGGCTCGCGCTTGCCCTCAGCGCGTGCCTCCCGGAGCGCGAGCTCTCACTCTTCCATCTGCTGTCTTGTGAGAGAGCGAGAGACACAGAGAGAGAGAGAGAGAGCGAAAGGCGCGCGTTGACTATGGAAACGCTCTTTCTTAGATGAACGCTCTACTAGCTCGCAAAGAAGGAAAACGCGCCCTCACCCGCGAGAGACAACGTTGGCGCAGGCAGCGTCTTCTAGCGAGTTTCTTGATTGAGAAATACCGACTGCTCGCGCTGGAGAACCGTTCACCGGCCACCCATATATATATATAGGCACTGGATCTTGACTTGCAATGAAGTGCCGGTGGGAGATTTCACTTGTGCGTAGTTGAACCATAAGGATTCGTAGCGTGCGCGTTAACTAAATTAATCCGGAACTCGGCACGATCTACGATGAACATCCCGAGCTTCGCCCACTCATCATCATTCACTCCTGGATATGCTGTGATTTTTTTTAATCCTCAGAGATTAGTCCGGGGGATGAATAATGTCTGCATTCATGGAAAACATGCTGCCAGTTCTCGGGAAACCTGCACATTGAACATAATAGGGAGCCTAAAAACTTAACGTAGAACTTGAAGGTAGTGACGTTCGCCCAACGAGCTCTGTGTATAGTGAATGCGGTGATAAATTAAATGGCCATGGACATAGCAGAACGGGCAAATTAAAGTACCTCTTTGAGATATAATTTGTGGTTGTAGTCAGTTGTGACTAAAAAATATCGGGCCTTCCGGTTCCCCATCTCGCCCTTTGAAGCCACTGTAACGGGGAATAGTTAGGTGTGCTTATTGATACGCACACATTTTGATGTCGTTTGACGAGCTGTTTCTCTTAAACTACAGCCAGGCACGTAGCCAGGATTTTTTTTCGGGGGGGGGGGGGGGGGGCCCAAGGCCTAAATGTTCGCAAAAAAGTCGTTCCATGGCAAAATGAAAAAAAAAAAAGTTGCCCGGGAATACAGAAGGCGCTTAATTATTAGAAGAGAATGAAAACAGTGGAATGCAGCATAAAAGGCGAGTTAATCAAAGATGGAAAGCATGTTTTTTGACACTGCAATAAAGCTAGTGCGCGTGCACCAGAAAAAATACTTTCCCACCAAGTAATCTCGACCGAGAAGGGTCAGAGTCAGTGACGTAAAGAAGAGTGACAAAAAAAAAAGGGGGGGGGGGATGCGAAGGAATCTGGCGCCCACTTACGGATGTGTAGTAAATAAAAAAAAACAATTGTCAGACGCTTTCTCTACCCAACTTCTCCTACTGTCTGAACAACAGGCCTGCGAGAAGAACGTGAGCCACTTTATTTATGACAGCAATTCTTAAACCAAAAACAGAAATACTTGGGAAAACAATTTTATTGAACCACAAAATACCAAAATACGGATGCTTTCATGACAAAAAAATATGCAGAACACTGACATTCGTTTTCGCAAGCACTTGTAAAGAATGGCATTGGGAATGGTTTTACGATATAATAAAAGTCAATGCAAAAGAAGAAAAAAAAACGCACATGCAGCTTTGCCGAAAAGAGGTTCACGCTGCAATTTTCATGCGTCTCGGTTTCTCCATAAACACAGCGGTAACTTCGTCGACATTCATTTGCATCCGGTGAATGGACATAAGAGCCAGGCCATTAAGCCGCTCTTCAGCTGTCCGGTTCCTCAAATATGTTTTTATTCTTTTGAGTGTCGAGAAGCTGCGTTCTGCAGCAGCTGTAGTCACTGGGAGCGTTGCCAATATCTTGAGGAGTGTGTGAACATTCGGGAAGAGGGCTTTGTCGCATTCAGCTAAAGCGTCCGTCGCAAAGCGGGGAAGTTCCTCCTCTTTCTTGGCTTGCCATTTGGTTTTCCAGATTTCCCATTCACCTTTTAGTGTAAGGATATGCGCTGTTGTCGTATCTCTGAGGTAAAAATCGAAGGCCGGCTGCACAGATTCAAATTTGCCCTTGGAGGCGTGCTTTGGCAACACAAATTGCAAACTTTGCAGTGTTTCCCGATGGTTTGCAAAGCGCCGTTTGAGGGAAGCTTTCAGGTCATCTATGTAGGGTATGAACGTGGCTCGCCTGTAGTACTCTTCCGCAGAACTACAAGCGTAGTTTGCCCGGTATCTCTGTGTTCCTACCACCCGTGGAATCTCGCAATGCACTCCGAACTCCGCCGCTCTACCTTGACATAGAGAAAATATTCTGTGGAATTCTGCCTCCGCGTTAGTTCTCATCTCTTCTAGTTTAGTCAGCACCAGGTCAACCTGATCCAAGGCGACGCTCATGTCAATAGTAGACGGGCTTTGCAGATACACAGACAAGTGGTGTGTGAGGCCTAGGAATGTCTCGCTAACAGAGAGGCATATAAGAAAGTTTGGCGAACAGATTCGCTGGTGGAGGCAATGAGCGGTGGACGCTGCTGCTTTGTCAGGGAAGGTGTCCACGAACTCTTCAAGTGAACGAACTATCTCAGGAAGTGCCTCCCCAAACAGTGCGACTGAATCATGACGTTCCACCCACCTTGTCTCAGAATATCGGTGCAGCCGGCGGAAAGACTTTGTAGACGCCTCTAGATGTTTTTTTCAGGACCGCTGTCCTCTTTGGTGACATACGAAAGAAAGTGCATACCTCACTAATTGTACCAAAGGCCCGTCGAATGTCTTGGACAGCTGAGGCATCGCTTAAACAAAGGTTCAGAGAGTGCGACGAGCAATGCGTGTACAAAGCCGTTGGGAAGTCCTTCAGGATGAGCGCCTGCACGCCGTTGAATGCCCCACTCATCGCTGCTGCTCCATCGTATCCTTGGCCTCTCATCATGTTCAAGTGCAGGCCAAGATTCAGCAGCTCCCTTTTCAGTGTGTGTGCCAGGCTAGAAGCACTGACGTCGTCAACAGGTACGAAGCAGAGAAAATCTTCCCGAATGCTCGAACTAGTGGGATCGACGTAGCGTACGCACGAGAACTGCTCCGTTTGGGATACATCCGTTGTTTCATCTGCTAGCACCGAAAAAAATCCGGCCTCGTTTGCCTGTCTTACAATTTTATCTTGTGTGAGCTTGCCAATTATCGAAATAATTTCATTTTGAATGGACGGGCTTGAGTAAAGAGCATTGTTGCCTGCTGTACGAATGTGATTCGCCAAAATTGTGTCTCCGCCATTCGCTCGATAACGTAGGAGCGCCCTGAAGTTGCCGTCGTTCTGCAAGGGTTCTTCAAGAGAAAGACGCCCCAAATCCTTGTCACCTCTCAGCGCGAGGTCTTGACGGCCGCACAGTACAACTGTCTCGACAATCGCGCGCAACTCGAGTTCTCCCTTTGCTTGCTGATTAAGCTGTATGTGGACACTGCTTGACTTTCCTCTGGCGACTCTGAGAAAGGATTCGGCGTCAACCGTTGCCGCCTTGTGATATTCAGTCCGTGCATGATTCTCGAATATCTGAATGGCATCCTTCCATTTCGTAAACGGGACTGTTACGAGGTTCCTACATGACTGGTGAGAGCCTTTGCCTGCTCCGCTCTTACGACAAAAAAGTACGCAGGTTTTGCAGAACGCTCCCTTCCGCACGTGAGAAAATGCAAGCCATCCGTATCGCTGCAGCCAGTGAGATTGAAACGTGCGCCTTTTCCCGTTTTTGGCTACCGAAATTTCAAACTTGTAGCTCGGAGGTGGCATCCACACGTTAGAGTATACCTGTTCTCTTATGTCGTCGGGTATGTCAGTGCGATTGACAAACATGCCGATATCATTACGACAAAAAGGGCTATCAGCTTCCTCATCGTCCTCGCAGTCATGCGTTCTCTCGGCATTCAAGTCTGCACGTGTTGTGGTGTTTTCGGAGGTAGAGCCACCGTCTGGTAATGCAAGGCTTCGTTCCTAAATGCACGATAGAAATAAAAAAATAATCATACGTAAGTTTTCTTATCATAGTTGTTTTTACTTTATGCTACAATTAATTACTGTCGCAGGACTTACGACAAGTTCCACTCTTACAAGCAGCCTAAATAAAAATGACTCCGAGTATCCGTACATTCAATACATTTCATTTCACGCCACATGTGCCTGTCTTACCGCTCGTTGATCTAGACTAGATACAATCGAATCTCGTTAATTCAAACACGCTTATATAGAATTGACGTTGTGGTCCTGTGAAAGTCACCTGTATTCTAATGGGCAAAAACGATCTATTATCATTATCATGGCTGTGAACCCTTTTCCTTCCCTAGCGATTCGCTACTGGAACTGAAACAACTTACTACAATCTAATCCGCACATTTTCTCCAATTTACACGAGCCCAAAACTTGCCTGCGTTTTGGAACCGAATATTCAACCGCAACCACGTTCGCGCGTTTGTTAACAGGTTCTCATGATCTCATCGGAGGGTTCAAAGGGAGTGTCATCGTGATTAGGAAAGGGCGACGGAGCAGATTATTTTTTTGCGAGTACGCGTACGTTCGTTTTGCGTTCCAACCAAGTGTATGGTGATTTGCCGCCTTCATTGCGAAAACTGACGTGTAAGAAAAGATATTTGGCATGCTGAATACAGCTGCGTCGCGTGTTTTTCCGCACCCGAGGCCGTGGTGACTGTGAGTAGCGCAAAAGCAGATATCCGTGCCTCGAACACAAACGTACATGCGGACATTTGTCATCTTTGTAGACCGAACTGTCAAGGTAAAAGATCTTGAATTAGCACGCGAACTGTGTTATATATACAATAAATTTAACTGCCAGAAGAAAAATTGCTCAGTCAACGACGACAAACTGTACATTTCTCTTTCCATCTTTGTCTTATTTTTTAATCGTTAACATAGCAGCACGGTACAGTATTATTTTTAAAAGCTGCTACAAATACCTTTAACTTCAAGTGCATTTTATATTGAAACAGCAAAAATTTGGTTTGCGTTGGACTCGAGTAAATTCGGCCGTCTGCGCTGGAAAAGAATGAGTATTTTACGGTTGGCGTAACCAGTCCATCCAGTTTTCAGTCATTGAGCCATCATTGCTAATGGTCCTAATTGGGCCATTAGCAAGTGCGAGTGATAAGAAAACGAAAAAGCGTCATGTAGTCATGCCCATAGCAAGTATACAAGATTTGTAAAGCGATGGCTGCAGTCGCGCTATATGAGGCAAATTGAACCCCTCGACCACATAGCACCAGATTCATAGTGTTTGAAGAGTCATCTCAGAAAAAGATATTTATGGCGAAACCAGTATCACATATAGTGTTGCTAAGAAGCTCACAGGCGGAGAATCATTACTCCCATCTTCAAAGCGGACGTTACAAGCAAAGGCAATAAGAAATACAGGACCCACCTTTGGAACTTTAGCGAAGAAGCTGGTTAATTTCATCGTTGATCCTGGTCGCTTCCTGGCCGTTGAAGTTGAACCCTGGCTGGCACCTTCTTTCTCCATGGCTGCGTGTTTTTATGCCAGAGGACCCCGACAAAAATTTGCTTGCTCTGACGGAGCGCTGAAGTGCGGGGCTGAATCACGCCTTGCCGTTCGGGCAGCCGCATATTACTGGAGAGCTGCATACGCGCTCATTCAGCAGGTGGGCGTCCGAACTGTACAGATTGTTTAACCTGTTTACTTGTTCCGCCACACGGGCGCCTGCCCGGCGACACAGGCAGCGGACAAAGGGTGGTGGGGTTCGCAGAGGCGCCAGGGGGGGTCGTACGGGTTAATGGGTCATCGAAGCGGACGCTTCCCATACTTCCCACGCTTTCCTAGTTTTCGGTTATCTTCCATCTTCAGGTCGGGGAAAAACTCTGCGGCTGCGGCAAACCAAACCCGTACGCGTGCGTGTTCCCATACCGCGCAGCTGTCAGTCAAAGCACCTGATTACTCCCTAAGTTGCCGCCACTACGCGCGACAAAGACACCGCTCCTCTCGTTAAGAAAAATAAGAAAAGAGATGTCCGCAGGGAATCCACAGGTGGAGTCAACACTACCTTTTTCTGTTGTCAGCAGTGCTCAGGGGCCGCACCTCAAAGCCCCGTGCACCCTGGCAACTTCCAAGAGGACGGCGGACACCCCCAATACGGGGCAACCTCTTTCGGAGAAAAGGGGATTGCCCAGGCGTGGATCCAAGGAACAGGAAAAAGCCGGGAGGAGAAAGCAGAGCAGAGAGCGACGGGCCACGACAAACGACGGCCATGAGACATCGTCCGTCCGCCTCCTGAAGAGAAGTTCCGCATATTTTTTTCAGTGCAACAATACAGTTTCTTTAAAATTTAATAATTCGTAATCGTGCCTTAATTCACCATTCGACTACGATCTGACACTGTATGATGTCCTGTCATTCTCTGCATTGTTCCTTGGAGCAATCCAACTACCGAGCGCCCAGACCGTAGAACTGATGCGACGAACAAAAGTCCCACGAAGTGCGGACAGATAACGTCGTTTTGTCTGGTTTGGAAGCCGTATGGCAACATTTTGTTCGTTCTGGTAATTTTGTTTCGAACAAGCTCGTCTTCTTGAAAATGTCCTGTGTTGCACAGCTTTCTCTCTCTCTCCGCACTCACAGAGCAGTAACTGCTTCCGATAATTGGTTTCAGTTGGTATGACCGTTGTGTCAGGAAGATTGATACGGTCGTCGCTGTCTTGGGAATGTTCGGCTATCGGGTTGCGATCTCGGAGGTCATTCTTGTGCTGTCACAGTCTTTCTTTGAGGTTTTTCAAGTCCGTACGCCGCTACTCGCACTTGTTGTGCCTCTATACCCCTGAGTCAATGGCTGACTGGACGGATTTCGGGGGGGGGCCCGGGCCCCCCTGGGCCCCCCCTTGCCTACGTGCCTGACTACAGCATATATGGCTCCAAGAGGAAGCGAGAGTTGCATAGACAGAGGCATCACGCTGTTCTGTGGTGACGTCTTCTACCGTTAACGCAATGGCTGCGTTGAAGTAGTTCAAGGAACGACATCTCATGTCGGGAAGGACATGAATGACAAGACGCAGATATCATGACAAGACATGAATGATATGGCATGGATTACATTGTTACGTAAGATCACATGAATTGGTTAACCTGATTTGTCACGAGAAGTCGTTGGACTGAAAATGTCGCTGGAGCCTACATTTCGACTAGAGAGATGTCTTCGTCAGGAGAGGTGCTGTTGTAAAAGCATTGGCTCCAGCGACATTTCTTGTTCAATGATTTCTCATCACTTCGAGCCTCCATTTTCCTAGGAACTTCCCTATTGTTCAAATTTGTTAGGACAAGCATATCGTAACATGTACTGGTGACATACGCGCGTGACCTAATGGTGTATGTGTGTTACAGGGCCGAAGTTCAAGCTCCCCGGCGCGAAGTCGGTGAAGGGAACCACGGCAGTTTCGGTCGTTCCGTACGCAAGCAGACACAGTGAAAGGATCAGAGTCGTGGTTGCAAAAGATAAAACAACAAAATTTAATCTATAAGGTGGGACGATAAAAACAAGACAAACAACTACGCTTCACTCAAACTAAGAATATAACAGCGAAGATCAAGCTTTACAAATAATAGCAGGCAAAAATGACAAACTAAGGAAAAGTAAACTACGAACAAACAGTAACTAGGGCAATCAGAACAATAAAGACTAAATTACAAAAGTTCAGGTAGAGAGTTCAGGGGTAGAAACGGGTGGTGGCATACGTGCTGATGTGATGACCGGCAGCGTCGAAGGGTCCACGACGGTCTGGTGCGGCACAGCCTGGTACGGCACAGCGTTGAGGTCTATGGAGTTGCGGCGCTGATGTTCCCGGGAAGCTAGTGCTTGATGGCAAACCCGAGCAGTTTTAACTAACTCGAGCCGAAGTCCCGATGCCTACGTTGCAGACGGTAAGCGCACATCTCAACTAGGCGAAGCGGCTAAGGTTAGGTGGCCAGCCAATACAGAGCCACGCTAACAACTTCTAGAGCGATACGATGATCGGCTTCTACGCCGTGTAAGCCAAGCGACTAGAACCCCGTGCTCCTCAATGCTCCTCGCTTAAATACCCGCATGTTTTTCCCGATTCGCTGTCTTCGGAATCGGGGCGTGTTTTTGAGACAGTTGTTCTACAACTTCATTTCTGGCTCCGCCCAAAATATCCCACTGGAGAGAGCGATGGGCAAACCCTTTCTCGTGGCCGCCGACGGGCCTCTTCATTCTGCTCCCCCGACTGACAGGTCATCAGCGTGGCGGGGGGTGCCCTTCGAGTCAACAACGGGATGCATACTTGTCCCCTTTGGACACGGTGGCCGACGAGCAAACAATAGCGTAGGTCCGCGCGCACGTGGCCAGTGCACGTCAAACGGCTGCCCGCTGTCTTGCCCCGTATTGTTGGTGGTGCACCGTTGTTCGAGTCTTCAAGAACCACGCCGGGGGGTCGCAGGAGAATGCTTCAAGTTCAAGCTTCCCCGCTCAGGGAGGCCATCTCCACGTCTTCTCCGGAAAGGCCGAGAACTTTCGACGTATTTGGAGAGCGGTTGAAGCGCTTCCAAAATTGCACGTGCGGCCCTGCCGTACCTCTTCAGTCATATTAAACCACGAGGCAATGTCAATCCGTGACAATGTGCATCGTATGAATGACATGCGTGCATGAAATAAGTCGAAAGTGCAATCTGACATGCATCTCTTGCATGTGGACATGTACGACATGTAGGACACGCAGCGCTTGCAAGTGCAGTTTGACATGTTTATGACGAGAATTGGGATTTCTGTTTTATAAGCACTGTAAGATGTGCAGCTCAGATTTCTCTGCAAGAACTTGAAGTTCCACGTTACTGTGATCAGCAAATGACAGCGGAGTGGCGCACGGGAAAAGGGCATGCAGTTCTGGGGCGCGATCGGAGACCTTTGTTCGGAACACGTCGCATTCGCTTGGTGCAACGTCATGAAGTGGGGGAGCGGCTCTCGTTGTGCGCGCTGCGGATTTGCGCGACTGAGTGCAACGCAGGCTTCCAGTATTGATCACCCTCCTTTGTTTGAGCAGTTACAGTTCTGTGATAGGGTGACCCATAATATGCGAGAAGGGGAGGGTAAGAGCAACCAATGGACAAGCCGCGTAGATCCCAAAACGACACGAGCAGATTTCGTCTTCCTTTAGATGATGTAATAGAAAACTAAATGTTTTTCGACTTCAAATGAGTAAGATTGTTTTAGAAACAGGACGAATTCATTTTTTCGTGAGCGTAAATCCGTGACGTGAAGAGAAAATGTGGTCATGTAAAAACGTGTCCATTTTCCACTGCTTACGCGGCAAAAACGACCACGGCCAATGAAATGCAGTGAAAAGCGAACAGAACTGCCCGCGTTCGCAAAAAAAAGAGAAAAAAAACGATCTCCGATCTCGCCCCTGGCTCCGAACCGCAGTCATATGCAGTAAACTTATAGTCTGTTTAAGTAGTTCCGTGCAGCAGAGTCAAGGCTGCGAGGCCATCGAGCACAGAATCCCTCCGAAGCGAGACGAAATGCCATTGTTCGGACACGCACACAGTCCACACCCTGCTTCAGCTTCCTCCTTTCAGGGCTGCCCCTTACGAAAATCGATTTAGAGTTCCTTTAGAACTCCTAATGAGTTCCTATAGGGTCTAAAGGAACTCAAAAGGAACTCACCATCTATAGAATGTCTTCCATAGGACGACTATAGAAAGTCTAAATATACCTTCTATAGAAACACGTCATTTCACGCACAATAGAAAGCGTATTGACGTCATATGTACTGAATTCTATAAGGTAACTTTTATAGAGCGTCTTTAAAACATTTAACGCTTTCTTTCTATAGACTGCTTCACCATACGCGCTCTATAAGGGATGTATCTACTAAATTCTATAAAGTAACCTTTATAGAGAACCTTTAGAACTCTTAACGCTACCTGTCTATAGACTGCATTTCTATACGTCCTCTATAAGGGATCTATAGACGGTGTATTAATACATATAACATTCTTATGAAAAAATGTTTCATCAGGGACCTATTTACGCCCACTGCAGGGCAAAAATCTCTTCCATATCTTTCTCCAATTAACATGGTCATGTCGTAACTGCGGCTATGTTATCGTCACAAACATTTTAATCTAATACGACCAGCTAGCGTCCTGCCGCCTCCCGCCCCGCCCCGCTTTTTGCTTCCCTTGGAATCCAATATGTCGCCATTAATGACCATTGGTTACCTTCCCTTCGCACTACACTTCCTTCCCATATGCTAATTTCATGGAAAAGCAAACGCGGCGGTGGCGGAGTGGTAGAGTATCGGCGTCCAGTGCGAGAAGTACCAAGTTCGAATCCCACTGCCGGACCTAGGACCATCGGTTTTTCTTAAAAAAGCAGAGCGGCCGACCTCGCCTTCTGATGAGTACAGTACCCTCTCGAGAGGACATCCCCCAGTGTGGCGAGCATAAAAACCGTTTTTTTTCGAAAAATTATTGCGAAAGATTTCTATTGCCATCCTAAAGAAACATCATGGAACATCTCTATAGAAATTTGTCTTTACAGTCCCAAAAAGAACTCGGTAGAAATTCTCTATTGAAATGTTTCTCTACGATCTTAAAAGAAACTCGATAGACATGCTCTATAGGAAACCATCTATAAAGTTTCTATAAGAATGCGGTGGCCAAATCACTTTTGGAACTCCATAGAAAAGTTCTATAGGGCGTCAAAATAAACACCATAGGATTCTATCGAGCAAGTTCAAAAGGCTTTCAAAAAAAAACGCATTAAAATTTTTTGTAAGGGGCAGGTGCCACTGCAGCGCTCGCCATTGGCATATGACGAGCCGCGGAAGGACACGTTTAACATGTGTTCGTCCTCCGGAGTAGCCGAAGAGGGCTGTAGCCTCCACTGTGCTGCGCGGAACTTCTGAAAAGACTGTAGGTTCTGTTTGGTCTATGATTTAGCTGACTGCAGGACCGCTCTTGAGTCCATGCAGATGACTCTTAATTGAACGCACTGGCCTTAAACTTAAAAATAACCATCCACGGCGTAGCTAGTTCTGATACTGTAGCTGATGCTTAGTGTGGCAGATGCAGTAGCATACTGCCACGCAAAAGTGGCAGATGATGCAAGTGTGACACATCGCAGAGTATACACAACAGTTATGAATGCTTACAAGAGCAAAATAAATCAGCGCCGTGTAAATGGTCCTTAAGCAAACAGTCTGATACTTGGACTTGGGAGAATAAGAAACATTGCGGTCCTGACCTTTCGTTTTCGGCAACCTATAGCGCGTCCTCAGTGAGCCAGCCTGGTTACAGGTACGGAACTCATGCCGGTCGGAAGTGTTGAAAGGTACTCATTGCTACTTTGATCACACGCGCTCAACAAGCAGCAGATGTTCTGCTACTGCAGCCCGCTCAGTTTGCTCGGATTTCGCGTGACCGAGCCATTATAGTCGCTGAATTTCTCAGCTCTGCTTGGCTTTGCCGCGTAGCTGTAGTGTTTATACCCCTGCTTCTGTCTCTTCGACCTGCTGTCCAACGCCCTCAGCACCAAAGCATCAAACTGACCGCGCGTCTACTAAGCCTCTGAGCCTAGTCGGCCGTAGACTTGTTTCTTTCTGCCCACGAAAGGTATTCACGAGTACATCGGCACGAATAAGAAGAAGGAATTAAGAAGCTAATTAAGCGCGGCAGACGAGCTTTGTTGGCACCTTTACGCGTACTGACCCGGGCAGACTGTGCAATACATACAGCGCGCATGCAGTCACGGCAAAAGAGAGAGAGAGAAAAAAAAAGAAAATAAGGCTTGGCAAGGAAACTGCAGCTTCAATGAAAATTCAATCAGTGCTGTTTTAATTAGCGGCAGCCAACGAATCGGTGAACTGGTCCGTAATGGAACAGCGAATCCAAAGGATAATGAGAGAAGAAAACATTCCAGGAAACCTCGTCGTTCGTTCACGTACCGTAAAAGCATGCGAGATACCGTCGAACATGTTGAAGAGAAAAACACAGATGCATCAGTGGCTGCGACAGCCTTGTAGCTCAAGTATCGCACAGGCGGTAGCCTCGATGGTCTAAAAGCGAAAATGAACCTTATAGGTACTGTTTAAATTTAAACAGAACGACTTATGAGTGCATACCAACATACAAGCAGATTTCTGCCTGTAAGGAAACATTCTCTTCTTTTTTAGTCCACATACCTGCGGTCGTTATGCGGTGTCCGGTTGTCAGAAACCAGAGGCGGCTCGATTTCGACTCGGGCTCTGGTCAAGCTTGCTGCCAGCTAGTGCAGCGCCCCGTGCAGTTTCTCACTGCCGTCCTACCGACATTCTTTATGAAGCCCCATTTGGCACTTTCGCGGTGCCTTCCTCTTCTTAGAAGCGTTTTACCTCCATTGCTGGCTTTCTTTTTGCTCTTGGAAGAAGATTCTTCCGATGTGGCAGTTGCACTTACAGAACTTACGGCTTCTCCAGCAAGAGACTCCTATTTCTGTTCCGGCGTCACGTAAAAAGAAGGCCGAAGAGTGGATGCTCGACAGTGCCCAGCGCTGCCGCTAAGTAATCGCGCTCTGACGGCTGCTGTCCCAGGGGTCCAAACAGATTGCTGATACCCGCCACATCGTACTCACCCATTTTTTTTTTTTGGTATTTACTACGATTCGCGCTTACTCCATTTGCTATTTCTAGCGCTTTCCCTCCAGCTGCGAATGTGAATCCCAACCAAATGACGTCACGTGGCGACGTAAGTACAAATCTGGAGGAAGGAGGGAGTTGCTATGCTTCTATATCTTAAATGTTTTCATTCCGACAGTGGAAGCGTTTTCTAAACAAAAAAAAAATTAGGACGGAGTGCCCCGGGCTCCACAGGACCTCCAGGACGTGATAGTGTCACCTTTTGACAAAGTCCAACTCATTCATGGAGACCTCGGAGTCTGCAGCAGCACACCGTAGCAACTTAGCCTCCGCCGACAAGTGATGAAAATAGGCTGTTAATAACGAGAACCAAAACGAAGCGAAAACCACGAGTGCATACACGCATAATCAGAGGCTCAATTCATTCCGGATCTACGAAGTGGCATAATCTCTTGAGTGAATTATGGTTGTCTGCTGGTACTCATTGGCACTTCGGTGTCGCTTTTCTCGATGAAATTAACCTAACTGATGGAGCAGAAACTAATGGCACCGCCTTTGTGAATCTCTTGTATCAGACAAGAGCTCCGGATTACAGGCTTCAAGTCTTGCTTTATGATCAATAGTTTCATTGCTTCTGTTAAACATCTTCAGTTAAATGTGCTTCTTTTCTCTTTTTTTCTGGCTGCTTATTTTTATTTTGCGGACACTTGAATACCATCCATTTCCCCTGTGCGTGTTAAATATAGCTGTTTATAGGTGTCTCATCTTTTCTGTGTATTAGTTGACATTTACGCATTGCATGTACGCTTATTTTATGTATTACATCGTGATTGCTAGCGGTATTTTTTGTTTTGTTTATTTTTCATTGCATCATGTATTAGGTAGACACAAGAAACGCATGTTGTGTGTTGCCCAATATTGTGATCTGGGTGGGGATCGGCACATTGTCATTGTCAAGCATACAGTTGCCTTTTCTGCACGACTTCCCGCTGAATCACTGGATACGATGTGTGTGATTGATGATAACGATGAAGTGAAGCAAACTTCAAAATTCCCAACAAAACTTACGACCATGCAGTTCTTATACAGCAGGACCAGGCATAGCTTTTTCAGTTCAGCAGATTACGCTTCAAATTTTTTCTTGTCCCTTGTATGGCGAGGTTATTGTTTCGAAAATTTCGACCACCTGGGGTTCCTTAACGTGCACTGACATCGCACAGTACACGGGCCTCAACATCTCGCCTCCATCGAAATGCAGCCGCCGCGGCTGGGATTGTAGCACGCGACCTTCGGATCAGCAGCCGGTGCCATAGTGACTAAACCAGCGAAGCGGGGCGTATGGTCAGGTGCACTCCGGGTCTCACTAAAGAGGAGTCGATGACCTAGGTGCACGAGTGAAGCTTGATGTGCAAGAATGGTGTGGCGAGCAGTGCTCGTACCGCACTATGACATCTGCAGCTTTTCTTTTCTTTTTTTTTTTTGCTAAAAGCAAGAAAACTTGGTGAGATCAGACACGGACAAGATATTCGAACTTTCAGCACTTGATATAATCTGTAATTACTGCACAAGTCATCCATACGGCTACACCTTCGATACTAATGCATTGATTTCTATTTGGGCACTTTATTCAACATGCAGTGGGTCTCGACGCACCAGGAATCAGAAAAAAAGATAATATTATTTACCATTAGGTGTGTTCGAACATTCGAATATTTCGCATATTCGTCGAATATTACATTTTCTAATATTCGTATTTGATTCTAAAAAGAGGCATTCGAAATTTTCCGAATATTAGAGATGATGCGGATCGTATATTAGAGGTGATGCGGTCGAGAGCAAAACAGTGAAACTTCAGCGCTAAAATCGTCGCTGTCATATGCAGAAATATACTTTAGTAGGGCAGACTTTAATAGGACATCGTTCGTTCTCTCAAATAGAGAAAAGCTGGCATAACTGAATACATCGTCGGATGTCATCGCCCCTTTCATTTTTCTGGCGCCAGATCCCATATTTATGAGGGCGGGAAGCCTGTGACCTCATCGCATACGTTGCACGAAGCATCTACCCGTTTCGGCTTCAGTTCCAACACATTGTTCGTTCGGTTATTTAAGATTATTGGTGAGTTTCTGAGCAGATTGTACCACGCTGGCTGCTACAGGACTATCAGTGCCATTGGAAAACAGCGATATCGGAATATGGTGAAAATTGCTTCGGTGTTTCCCTTTAAACATAGCTCCAAGGAAATTATGGGTCCAGCTAAAGATCTACTCATGAAGATAGCGTAGATATAGGAAACCCTTCGTTGAAACCTTTACGTTTTATATACGAGTTTACACGTCAAGAAAGTTTCAACAAGGCTGACGTACTTGATACTAGAAGCTTGCTACTCGCGGGAAGTATCACTAAGAACATGCAGCTCTTCCGCATGACGTCCAAGATGTAGCGCCACCCGTAACATTCTCGTTGAGACCCACAAGATTTCCTGGGTGACGTACTGTGACTGACGTCTAACAACCACGTGCACGAGTCATCCTCCGATGAGCTATTTAAGGGCTGTATACCAGCACAGAAATCATGCAACTCCCAGCCATCTAGCTCTTTCAAGATTTCATTTTTCTCTAGCGCATGCAATCATTTGCAGCCACCGAAGGAAAGGATCTTTGCACTTGGCTTTTCGACGCAGGATGCGATGCTCCAGCTCAAGCATCAGGTCATCGATGAAAATCTTCACAGCACCAAAGCAATCCTCTGGAGAAAGCGAAGAGAGAAAATTACACACCAATATTGGGGGAACCATCCCCATAGTCAATAGCATAGACTCCTCAGAATGATGGTCGAGTTCAACAAGGTGAACGGCGAAACTATCAAAAGACTCACTCACAAAGAAACCACCACTGTCGGGCTCCTCAAAATGGCAACAAATAAACGGGGTGGTGTACAAGACAGCCTCATCAGGCTAATCCACTTTGCCATTTGTCACATCGCATAAGTTCTGTTCATGCACAACTGGTATAAAGGTGAAAAGGATTACATAACCTCATCATACTCAAGGCATACAAAGCCGCTCTCGGCCTACCGGCATCCACCAGAACTGAGAAGCTGCTCCAACTGGGCATCCAGAACACCTCAGACGAGATAGCGGAGGCAGAAAGGTTATCACATCTCGAAAAGCCTTCTAAAGGCTCACCATCACAAGCCCGGGAAGCTATATATTACAACACTTCGGTGTCACGTATCACCAACAGCATGATGATAAGGCAGACATGATTAAAGGTATAAGAAAGAAGAAATTACACCATCTCCCGCTAAAGGGGACCATGAGGCGATCCGAAGCAGCACGGGGGGTGCACACCGCGTTTGCATCGGTTTGACGGGAGATGGTGTAATTTTTTCAGTCAAGAAACTCGCTAGCAACGCTGCCTGCGTCAGCGTTGTCTCTCGCGGGCGAGGGTGCGTTCTCGTTCCTTGCGAGCTGGTAAAGCGTTTATCGAAGAAAGAGCGTTTCCATAGTCAACGCGCGCCGTTCGGAGAGGAGGTGTGTGGAGAGGATCACGTGGAGAGAGGGAGTGGAGAGGAGGTGCGTAGAGAGGGTTTGCGCATGCGCAGTAAGGGTGGTCACGCCGCACACCACCACCACCGGATTGAACTCCGCCATAAGCTCCTTCGCATCTAATACACGTCGCGCCGTTTCCAATAAGCATGGATCCGATTTACCACAAAGGCAGCAGAAAAGACAGAGATGCAGCTCTACTGAAAGCGTACTGCAACGATAAAAATGCGCAATTCACAGACGTCTCCCGCTACCCGGCCCGGGGACGCTTCGCTACCGTTGTAATCAACCCAGAGAAAACAACGCACGTATCTAGCGTTCAGAAAACAAAAAAAACACCCGGGGTTGCTGTAGAAATGGCCATCGCCCTATCCATAACTGACGCCGACACTCAGCTTAAGCTCAGCGGCTCGCACACAGCTGTGCGGTATTTTGCTAAGGGTAGGATTTCAACTGAAGACTTTCGTATGCTTGGAAACGCCTCCGAGGTCTCCCAAGCTAGCTGTATCTCGTTCCTTTCCCGTATGGACGCAATGTTTCCGCCCCTCCCCAACCTCAGCAAGGGAGCGCACTCCGCCGCACGCGACGCTATAACCCGTGCAGGAGGAGTTGGCCGTCTCGAACAGTACGCGAACTGAGATCGACTTACTGGATACAGTATAGCGGCTCTATTTTGCTGGCGGTGCTAGCCTCAACGCAATGAAAATCTATGCTTTGCTCAAGCAGCTAGCTGGAGGCCGCTGCAAATTAAACTTATCCCAATCCCCTTCTATACCACTGAATTTAGTTGTATCACGCGAGTATCTGTAAGGTCTACCAGAAAGACACAGTTACGCTTAAGCATATGCTTATGGTCTGAGAATGCGAGGCTAAAACAACAGGTTTTAATTGCGATGTTCTCTCTGTAAGGTGGGAAGCCGCCTTGTCTAGCTCTGAAGCGCTGCGTAGCTCCAAGCTTGCCGACGAACACGGGGCAGTCCAGCAGGACCGGGAAGCGGCGGACAGGCAAGGCCTTGACGTTGTGACATGGGAAACCTGCTAGGCCGCGTCGTTAAACCTGCAGGACAGTCAATAAAGTATTTCCATCCGCTGGCATTTCATGCAAGATTCGAAGCAGCTGTCACCTGCAGAACGGCTCGGCCACGTGCTTCTTTTTAGGTATGATCGTCGCAGTTGCCTAGCCTTCATCGTGTCACTAGACCACCGTAATCGCGACCACAGCACTCTAGTGGCTATATCACTTGGCTGCTGATCTGAAGGCCGCGGGATCGGATCCTGGCCGCGGCGGCTGCATTTCAGTGGATAGCGAAATGTTGAGGCCTGTGTGACGTCAGTGCACTTTAGAGCCCCAGGTGATCGAAATTTCCTAAGCCCTCCACTACGGCGTCTCATAATCACATCGTGGTTTTGGGACGTAAAACCCCATAAATCTGGAGGCATTTACCAAATGATGCCAATTTCATGAAGTGTGCATACGAAGGCAGCCTACAGACTGTCCTAATGCAGCATAAGCTTGTTATATTCTTCAAGATTTATTTATTCTATGGAAGCAACTTTATTTTCGAGAAATCGCAAACGGCTGGCGGCACTGCAATCGTCCCGCAGAGAAGCCTGCTTCGGCGGATGGGCCTTCGTTGTTCGCCAGCGCTTGTTTCTTTTTTACTTTTTGCTTCTGAAATGGAAAGAGATGTCTTTCATTGCATGGTGGGACGAGATTCGCAAATAAAATGCTCCAGTTGAAAGTGGAGCATTGACGAATTCATATAATTACGCGTAGCTGGATGTTAGCTAAATTTTGCCAACTGATTCTTATCCGGGATAAAATAAAGATAGAGAGTCATTGTACGTGCTCCACGATTATAGGTACAGTTTTCCGAGTGCATCTATGATGACAGATACGACCAAACAGGTATGAAATATGGTGCAACTCTCCATATAGCGTGGTATATCACGACTGACTTGTTATAATTTTCACAGTCACCTTTGCGGATCTCTGTCCACAATCCACCGCCACGAAATGCAGAATATATGACACAGCTACTTTATTTTTCGTATCAAGATTGTCGAAGATATGGCCACCTGTCACCGCGCAAACGATGAAATCGAGGCACAACAAATTCGAGACGTCGTCGCCCACAAACTTACCTCTAGATGTAATGAGCGAGCAAATCATTCGGTGCATGGCTAAATGTTTGTATTATTGTCTGAACAATTCTATAGAATGCCGGGACTTTTTAACAGAGTGCACATGCCCAACATTATCGATACAGCAAAAGAAGTGTCTTCATAAACTGATGTGCTCGTTTTCGAGAAAGTCTATACAAAACATACAAAACATTTCCCACGGAAGTCATTCAACCAATGTCCGGCCGTCTTCGCTATTTGCGCCTACAGCATCATGACTTGTCCGAAAGCTTACCTTGCCAACAACTCACGTGTAAGCGCTATATGTGAATGCTAGGTTCATCTGCTTAGGTACTCCTTTCTGTAGTAGCGCTTGATGGATGAGACAAAATATTGTCGCGAGGACCGCGTCGCGTAGAATGTTTTCTTGTTATTTTCTTCTTTTCCGACTGCTTTTGTACAAGGGTGCTCTAGTAAACGAGCCCGCACACCGCAGGGAGCCTTCCGGGAGACGGGACACCGAAAATAGAGAGCATGTGTGCGCGCCGCGGCCAGTTTCTGGAAAGCGTTGTTTGTATTAGTTTTGTGGCGAGGCCGGATGCACGCGATCATAAAAGCTCGTAGAACATCGTTACCGTCGACCTGCCTGACTTGTCCGTGTAAGCCGGTTTCCTATTGGTGGGAGGCGGTGGTGGTTCGAGCCGTCCGCGTCGCCGTGGATGCTGAAAAAGTGCTATTTAAGCGGCGACACTGGCCTTTTTGAGAGAGCGGACTCGGGGACCATGACGCTCGTCACCACCGGGGGCCAGTCCGGCAGGCCGACGGGGTATGATACCATTTTCTCTGTTGTATAATTTTTGCCCTGTGTGTTTTACAACTTCAAGATGTCTTAGCTAAATAAACCCCCCAATGAGTGCTCTCCCAATTCACCGTGTCGACTCCTCATCCCTTGCCTGCACGGAGTGGCTCCCACGCCTCTTCGTCTTCCTGACCTTCCGATGCGTCTAACATTCACGGCCCCGACGTTTCGCTACAAAGTGGTGGAGGTGCGGGGTAGCGATATTCCCGCTCTAAAGCTATGCCCCGAATCAACAAGCATCAGAAAACTACTTCGGACTGCTCCACTATGACGGAACCCCCTTCCTTTCTCTCTGCTATGGCTACCCCCCAAGCAAAACCTTTCATCGGACCGCCAGTCTTTAAAGGCGCGCCAGAGGAATCCGTTTCCGAGTGGCTACTTTGCTACGAACATGTCGCGTCGCTCAACAACTGGGACCAAGCCACGAAAGTTAAATTTTTATATCTGGCTCTAGACGGTGATGCAAAAAAATGGCACACCACTCAAATTCTCACGGGTGCTCCTAATTCATGGGAACAATGGGCGACGTCATTGAAAACGTCATTTACGAGTCGCCACTCAGTCGAGATCGCCCATTTACGACTGCAAAACAGAACTCAGCTGCCGTCCGAAAGCCCGGAGCAGTACTACTATGACGTCGTACAACTTTGTGCAAGAGCCAACCCGTTTATGCCAGAAGATGACCGGTTGCGGCACCTTATGCGCGGTCTGCGTCCGGATGTGCAGGAAAAAAATGATCATCGCAAACCCGGAAACCTGCGCCGCATTCCTCCAAATTTTACAGCGCATAAATTACGCAGCTTTGATGAGCCCTGCTTCTTGGTCACGGCCGATCGACACCCACTATCCTAATGGATTGCAGTCGTGGATGAAAAACATCGCGCCTCCGGTAGGGATGGCATCCGCCGCCGCGGCAGTACAGCCTACTCCTACGTGTGTCGCCACCTGCGCCGCAGCAGAACTGCGTTGCCCGCGGCAGGCTGCCGACCGCGAGGGAGACTTAAAGGCGATTGCAGACTCCATCGCCTTGTTATCGGACCGGCTAAGAAACATTGAAGACGAGATGCGTCGCCCCCCAGTGCCTTGGCCACCGAGAACATCCCGTGCCAACGACGGGCGTCCCCGATGCCAGATTTGCAGCAGCATCGGCCACGAAGCACGACAGTGCTGGCAGCGCTTCCGGGACGACAGAAATGATCATGCGGAGTCTCTTGGCAATCACGATAGTCAGCGTAACCCTTCGGGAAACGAGAACAGCCGGGCCTAAGGGGCCAGCCCGGCGATCCCATCGGCACATTGTCGGAAAGCCAGCTTCACGCAGTCCCCACACGAGCCAATGGTAGAATAACGTTGCGACACCGCCCTGACCTTAAGAATGGAAATGCCGACAAGCTTTCCCGCCTTCCTCACGACCCCGTACCAGTAAGCGAAGAAACCCTTTTACCGTTGCTGGTTTTGGGTCAGGCGGATGTTGGAAAGAAGCAGAGGGCAGACCCATGGATTAGAGCTGTTGTACAGCACCTCGAAGAACCGAGTGCGCCCGTTGTCAGAAATACCAAAAGAACGGCACGGAGTTTTCGGTTAATCGACGGTGTACTGTATCGGAGGGCGAAAGGCTTTGAGAAAGATCGCGCGGCTCTCGTTGTCCCCAAGTGCTTGAGGTCTGAGGCATTAAGGCACTGCCATGACGACTGTACGGCAGGCCACTTGGGTGTCAAGCGTACATGGGAGAAGTTGCGTTACCGATATTTCTGGCCGAAGATGTTCGCATACGTCAGCAAGTACGTTCTCTCCTGCCCTGACTGCCAGACGCAAAAGCAACCGCCGGGGAAGCCGGCCGGTTCCCTCCAACCAATCCCGGCTGTAGGTCGACCGTTTCAGCAGTCGCTACCGGTAGATATCGGGTCGGGCGCACAACGTGGATGCGACTACACCCTGGATGCGATGAAAGTGGCTCACCGGCTGCGGCAGGCCCGAAAATTAGTCAATGAACGGGAAAGGCGCCATCAAGAAAAGAACAAGCGCAGCTACGATGCCGACGACGCGGACGATGAGTCCGGTGCCGATCACGAGGTGCGAGATCCAAGTGGTGATGTGCGCGAGTGCAGTGATGACCGCGAATTCCATCAAAATGAAGTGCGCGAGCGCAGTGCCGGGAGTGATGTCCACGAATTACACCCCAGTGTTGTGCGCGAGTGCGACGTCAATGGTGATGTGCGCGAGTGTGGTTCGCGAGCGGACCGAGAACTTCGTTTGCGTCATGGTGTGTGCGAATCAGGGACCAGTGATAAAGTGCGACAGCGCGAAAGCTCAGACTCTGAAACTGAACTTTACAGCGACTGGAAGACGTTTTCAAGCGGCAACAACGGACAACGAAATGCCGCCGCTTACGACACTGATACTGACTTGTATTACAGTGCCAGCGAGTGAACTTTAGTGATTTTCAGTCTCGCGATATTCCATTTGTTGTTTTAAGTTTTCCACCTTTTAGATGTATAACTTTTCTGAAACGAGTACCTCACATAATTGTTGTATGTAAAATTGTGTTTTGCGTACTTCTTTTCCTGGGTTGCAAGTAAAACGAGTGGGTCACTCTTTTTCGTAGGGGGGAGGTGTCGCGAGGACCGCGTCGCGTAGAATGTTTTCTTGTTATTTTCTTCTTTTCCGACTGCTTTTGTACAAGGGTGCTCTAGTAAACGAGCCCGCACACCGCAGGGAGCCTTCCGGGAGACGGGACACCGAAAATAGAGAGCATGTGTGCGCGCCGCGGCCAGTTTCTGGAAAGCGTTGTTTGTATTAGTTTTGTGGCGAGGCCGGATGCACGCGATCATAAAAGCTCGTAGAACATCGTTACCGTCGACCTGCCTGACTTGTCCGTGTAAGCCGGTTTCCTATTGGTGGGAGGCGGTGGTGGTTCGAGCCGTCCGCGTCGCCGTGGATGCTGAAAAAGTGCTATTTAAGCGGCGACACTGGCCTTTTTGAGAGAGCGGACTCGGGGACCATGACGCTCGTCACCACCGGGGGCCAGTCCGGCAGGCCGACGGGGTATGATACCATTTTCTCTGTTGTATAATTTTTGCCCTGTGTGTTTTACAACTTCAAGATGTCTTAGCTAAATAAACCCCCCAATGAGTGCTCTCCCAATTCACCGTGTCGACTCCTCATCCCTTGCCTGCACGGAGTGGCTCCCACGCCTCTTCGTCTTCCTGACCTTCCGATGCGTCTAACATTCACGGCCCCGACGTTTCGCTACAATATAACGATAGGGAAGAAGCAAAAGTAACACAAATGGCCAAATAATCTGTGGACAAGACAAACAGAAACAGTTTATTTCAACAATGCTGGGGGTAAGAAGTGACGTCGTGTAATATATATATATATATATATATATATATATATATATATATATATATATATATATATATATATATATATGCAGTGCGGCAAGCATTATCGCAACATGGGTACCTCGGAAAGCATTCCCCGGCTGTAAAAATAACGGCGTCCACCGTACATTGGAGACGTTATCTCAGGCAATCTAGCGGATAACCGTCTCACTGGCGACGAGCAACGCTAGGTGAACACCGTCTTCTAACAGCAAGGGATCGCTTGCCCGTTGCAGCAGGAGATAAAACCAAGACATTTACCACAATCCGCTGCTTGAAGTTCACATATTCCATAGGGCATGCGCACAATGCGGTTGGTTACAAAGCTCAAAGGCAAGCAGCACGGAAAGAAGCAAACCTTTGCAGGTACCCTGCAAGGACAAGAGAGCCAACAAAGACGTCTACAAGTGTTAAAATATTAAGATTGACCTTAAATTATGAGTGGCGTTTCGGTTATTCACGGTTTAAACACTTCATTCAATTAAACAATAAAATACAGGCGCACACCCTACTGGCGAGAAGACAGCAACCGGTTTAAAACATCCTACGGAAACCTTCTCATTTTTTAATACTGTACTCCTTAAGCGGAGCTTCATATAAAGGAAAATTAGAACAACCGAACTATTCTGTAAGCACTAATTGAAAACTTGCTCCAGTGTATAGAAAAGACTACTGAACGCTGCGCGTTAAATTCTTTGCGCTTAAATTACTATCTTAATATATAAATTACTATCATGACTTATGAATAGTAGAAAAAAATTATGCGTTGGCCATGGCAGAGTTAAATGTGCAACAGATTCCGCAGATAGACCATGCGTGATATTTTCTTCAAAAGATTCTGAAATCATATGAAACGGATATTCCCAACACACGAACATACTGCTGTAACTTTAGACGTCGCAAATATGCAGGTCAAGAAGGAAATAAGAACTAAATGCGATGTGAATTGAGGAAAACCTCGAATCAAGAGACAATGGAATGGTAGTATGAAGTGCCGCGTTCGTGGAGCCGGAAGTGGACGAAAAGAGCAAGAAAAAAAATTTGAGTCGCTTTATCTGGCAAGAAATGGGTGCCGTGGGTCTGGTTGTCCAGATTTTGTGGCAGAGAAGCAAAAATTTTTCTGAACTACAGACGTGGAGTGAACTGTACGAACCCTTGTCAATGAACGCTCATAAAATGACACGGCTATTTGCATACTCAAATGTATTTTTTTTTCCTCTCCGAGTAAATCTCCTGACTGTGGTCGAACGATCGGCGCTAGGCTTTGATAACTGCGATAGCCGTACCTCTCAACAAAGTTTTGATACCTGCTGCGTTTTTTCTTTGTACAAGGCAATCATAAAGACCAGAAAGTGCTTCCGCCGACTGCTTCTACTTTTGCTGTAGCGCAGCAAAGGACAAGGGCACACACTACAAGATGAACACTCGAGGACACACAGCGCTATATGGGGTCAGATATTCCTCATTTCTGTGTTTCCCTGTCCTTCCTCGCACTACAACAAAGTAAAAGAGGATGTACCAATAGGTCCACTTAGCCGTCGTTACTGTTAACTGCACTGCCATAAAAAGTGATGTCCTCAGAAGGCCAAAATACGTTATAAAGCAGAATAAGGTTGACAAAAGCATTCTTTCGTGAATATACAGACTGTAACAGAAGGGACACTCGGCATACATAATATAGATAGACAGCAGTAACAACTAGATAAATTTATCAACGTTGTCATGTCGTCAAAAGTTGTGTTTCAGGCGGCAGATAAAAAGCGACCCATGTATAATAGGCAGGAACGTTAGAGCATTTTCGAACGGCGTAGCTTAGAAGGAGTTTCAATATTTCACACTAGTTTAACGATGTACCACGAGTTCAAACAGCAGCGATAATCGCAAATTTTAATCTCTTTACAGTTAAAGAAGCATACACAAGATTCTGCCTCAGTGAAACGAACGCCAATTGTTTAGCAACTGAAATTAGACGTTCGAGAGGGGAAGGACCTCTTTCTACCCCGATCCTTCATAAGGTTCCAGAGACAGTGACTAGACGCTTTTATGATCTGTCCTTCGACAGAGCCCGAAGCACGACGGGCGACGTATACATCTAAAACTATGACAGCACCTTCTGTCAAAATATGATTAAGTGTCGAGAAGCTTTTCTCCCTTTTTATGCGGGTTCTAAAGTTACATATTTTTTTCTGCTGTTATAATAATTACTGTTTAAAATAACTGCAACATTAAATTAGGGTGCATTAACGCGTACTGTTACGTATAATACGAAATTTCAAAATATGGCACAAAAAAAAAAGAAGTAAACACGCTGCTTCGCTGTAAGGTACAAGACGTTTCTCCATATCTTCAGTGCCCTGTCGTACATGGTGAAATGTTTTTAACCTGAGACCCAGTTAGAAGCAATATACCACGTTTTCAGTAATTTGGCTCCTGGGTATATCTAAGAGCCATCTTTTTTTTTTTTTTGCTTCAATAAAACAAATAAAAATATTCATTCATTTATGTCTCCTTTGGGACTTTCGTCCCAGATTGGGTTGAATACTCTACGCCAAAAGTTACAAATTCTGTCGGGAAACAGCGTTTGCGTGCCCTGCAAACGTTCTTAGGTAGGTATCGCATTTGATGCCTTCATTTGGTCCAGGTGATGCTGCACAATAGTATGGTCGTTTTTGTGCACCAGCGACAGTATCGAAAATTCACAATCACGTTTGGCGACAAGACTCGCTCTCTACGGCAAAGCCGGGGCTTGATGTATGCGAATGTAAACTAAACGCTCAATGGTGTGAGTGTGGTGCGAAGAGGAATGCAAACAGTCCACGGAATACAACCTTGCTACAGTGTTCACAAACGTACGCGAGATGACAGTGTCAAGAAAGTGTTCACAAGTAAAAGCGTAAAAATGGGGTATTATCCTACTCTAAAATGAAAGAAATAAGAATCACATCAAAAAACGCACTCGACTAAGCACCGTATGGGCAATTCATTGTTGCCACGCCAGAGTGACACCATAGAAGCTTGACTGAATAAAAGGTTTGATTGGGCCCTGCGTGCGTCAGCAGAATGAAGCTAAATCTACCATTAGCAAAGATATATTGTGACACAAATGCTTGGCTGTGGTATAATGGCTGATGGACCGGCGCGTAGGGCAGACGACGTTATCTGTGCACCCAGAGAGAGTC
Source organism: Hyalomma asiaticum (assembly GCA_013339685.2). NCBI lineage: Eukaryota > Metazoa > Arthropoda > Arachnida > Ixodida > Ixodidae > Hyalomma > Hyalomma asiaticum. The sequence continues at coordinate 233,093,320 of CM023481.1, forward strand.
TGTCTCGTTCTAGGCTTTCGACCACGTCTCACAGCGGAGCCCGAGGGTCGACCTTGGAAAACAAAAACAATCGAAACAATCGACGTCACGCCACAGGGTGTCGAGGCACTTCAGCATGCAAGGTTCGGAGCAACGATAACCGGCCAAGAGCACGTCACGGCACCCGACCGAAGGAAAGAGACTTTGACTCCTTTTTTTTTTTTTTTTTCAATTCTCAAACGAGGAATTATGGCTGTTCTACGGAGACTGGCCAGATAATTGTCGACCTCTCGGTTGTGCGCGCCCTATGAACCCGACTTGTCGTGATGTATGAGTCACCACCCATTCCAGAACAGCTACCTCAATTACTTGAGGAGGGCAACCGACGCAAAAATGGCGTCGCCACAGTGTGAAAGGGGGGCAGGAGGGAGGGGGGGTGAGTGCAAGGGAGAGGATGAGTCGCTCGGTATCCAACTCCTTTGTTCCAGGATTTCTCCTTGCCGCTTTCATGTATTCCTGTGAAAATATGAACCAGTCAACCCGAACGTGCACTGCTCCGCTGCCTGTCGCTGCCGATGGCACTCTCTCAGCGCCGCCTTTTTTAACGCCTAGACCTACTAGAACGCCTCACCTGAGTGGACATCGTTTACAAACGTGAACGACACAAACGAGCACGGAAACAATAAAAACAGCAAAATGTTTTCGCAGGTCACGGAGGTGATAAATAGTGAGCCATAAACATGCCACGAAAGTCGTGTAAAAGCTACGTCACTGCAAGTATGCGTGTGCCGTTTACTTGCCGTAAGTGCTCACATCGACAATAATTATCACACAGAACAACACACTAGGCAGTTAATATTTTAGTGTAACAAGTTTTTTTTTTTTTTCAGTTGCGCACATGGAACAATAAACGCGGCATCAATACGCAGCGACTGACAGTAAGACAATAGCCAGACTTAGGCGCAATATGTGCCGACACAAGACGTACACGACAGCAGGCATTCTGTGGTGTTTACGAAAAAGAAGCAGGTACTTCAATCTCCCGGAGAAGCCAGGCGAAACGAACCACGTTGGTTTAAGCTACAAGGTAACCTTTACTCCTCCCCCAGCTCCCTCCCTCTTATCCAGTATATGTCTCACAGCACCCCTGACAATCAATACTTGCGATAAAACCTCCAATTTTACACAGGGACTTGCTGTTATAATGCCAAACGGTGCCGCCTACAAATAAATTATGTCATGATTTTTGATACCTTGGCCGGCTCGGAACTATTATAAGCCTACAAACGCACCCTTCCACGCACCATTCAGTTGGAAAATCTTATGGTTATCTAAACACCTTATATAATTTTCCATTTTTAACCATGAAGAACCCACTCATATGGCTCTTGCAGTGAAAACCGTTTAGTACATATTGCTCTCGATTACATACGCAGGCATCTAGGTGGACTTTTGTTCCTTGGAAGCATGAGAATTGAATAAATCCCGTAATCAAAGCCTGTGAAGGCCTCTCGCAGTACAATTTTGCCTCAAAAGCGATCCACTGAGGATACAAAAAGTGGCTGATATAATCTCTCCCTGCCTTATTAAGTTCGAGTGTCTACATAGTGGTCGGCAGCGTTTCACATTACAGGTGGTTGGCTGAGCCACTAAGAGAAGCCGTCACCCGAAAATTATGTGAGCGCAGCCGTCAGGTAAAAAAAAAAAGTGAACTAAGCGACACTGGCGAATGAAAGTACACTTAGGCTCATCATGAGAAAACGGCAAAAAATTTTAGAGAACATGTATTCGTTTGATAAAAAAAACCTATTGAAAGCGGCACGTTAGCTAGTTCGTAGTGCCAGAAGAATTGCACCTGCCGATTGCCGAGGTCATCATTGCTTTTAGATCTGCAAAATTAATAGTAGCGGTAATACATGATTATGCGGAAGGGTCCTTGGAGGCACTTTTTTTTTTGTTCGTGACAATACTGAGCTTGAAAACATGGTGCTGTCTACAACAGTGTGAGATGACGGGAAATCGGGCGAAGGAAGCTTCTTTTCAGGGCCAACCGAGGATCCCACGTATCAAGAGAGACCTGGCTCGCGGGTTAGCGTTTGATACGAGCCTGTTTATGTGTTGTAAGATACTTTTACATATTCTGAAGAAACGACGAAATGACCGAGAGAGAAAAAAAGAAAGAAAAAAAACCAAACCTAGTGAACACTATTTGTTGGCTTATTTTGTGTTCTGGGTTCTTGGTATGCGCATTACGAAGCAGGGCTCTCAGGATGAAAAAAGAAAAAGAGGACAGTCTGGTGATTCTGATGAAGACGAACGAAATACCGCGAAATTTCTTAATCAGATAGAGTTCGTTACCTAAAAGCTACTAACTACTTCGCGTGTTCGCCGATACGTACGAAATATTACTACGTAAATGTTTTAATCCTAATAAAAATTCTGTTCGAGTCGTGGTAGAAAAACAAGTGGCGCAAACCTTTTTTTGTCGTATGCGACACTGGTATATTTTCCTAAAAATTAATGCTCGTTGCTATGACGCTCTCGGTCAACTACACTTAATGTCTTACAGGTGCAGGGTGCAAGGCGTTTTTACAACTTGTATTCGTTTACATTTTGCGAAGCCAAAGGATCAGTGACTTCCTTGAAGGCGTACGATAGACTTTGATGGCGGTGAAAAATGGTGGGTGAAATAAAACTGACGACAGGCACATTATTTTCTCGATTATAGTTACCGATAGATGATCACACGATAGATACTCATCTTAACATCATATGGGTGAGAATAAGATAAAATGTCGGCGAACACGAGCTTCTCCCAGAAGGCGCGTGCTCGTTTCGCTATACCTTGTTTCAGTAGTTCCGTGCAGTACTGTGAAAGCTACAGGCTTCTTCGACCAATCATGTTGGCGAACACGTATTAAATGTGTCCTTGCGTGCCATGTCGTCTTCCAAAGATGGGCGCCGCAGTGGCAGCGGCAGCCTTGGAAGGAGGTGGAGGAGGTGGGCCTTATATTGGCACGGGCGGCTCAGCAAGTGAGTTTCCGAACGGTGGCACTACATATCGCTTCGCACGAATCTGCGCTCGATGGCCCCGTAGCCTTGGCTCTGCTGCATAGAACTAGTGAAACATAGTATAGCTCTATAGCGCAGGGTACGTTGCGACCATGGCTGATGTAATCTAAGAGCAAAATGCTCGTACTTGGCACACGCAACAGCTAAGGGGCACGTGAGACATTGTCATTGCAAAAGCGTGCATCCCCATTGTGGACTAATTCTCATACGCCACTTACAAAAAGCAGAAGCTGACAGCCGGCAGCATCGAGGAAGAGCAGGCGAATTTTCTTCGACGAGGGGTGAATAATCACCCTGTTATAACTTACGGCACGACTCTGTCGCATCTTTCTGCACCGAATCTTACTTTCCTGTCACAGGTGAAGCAAAAATTCAAGAGCGAGCGACAGGAAAGGCGTGTAAAAGTACTGTGGAATATTGGCCATGCAGTGCAAGAAGACATCGACACAGCCTTCACGAAGAGTATTGCCAGAGGTGTGAAGTAAAAAGTTTAGCAGAGAAGGTTCTATTGGCACCACGCTTCAGTAGCGGATGGCGCGGTGGAATGCATTGTAGCGATTGGTGTTCAGGCATTCAGGCGGCGTTCACACCGGCATCTAATCGACACCACCTGCGACTTAGGAGCTAGTCACGGCGACCGATGTTCGTACCGACGACCACGGCGCGGCCTTCGTCACACCTGCGATTGCTTACGTCTGCGTCGTTGGTCGCACAATGCGTTGCCTGCGTAAAATAAGCTGCAGCGTATTGTAACATGTACTTCGACGTCATGTTCATCAGCTTGGTTACTTCATCAGCTTTTGAGACTCTAATCGTAGACCGTAAAATCGGTCTGTGAGCGACTTCACAAAAATGGTCGCGTTTCGACCAAAGCGACCATGTGCGACCATTTGGCAGCCAGCTTGGTCGTGCGACCTCTTTAAGTCGCCGGTGTGAATGCACCTTAACTCAAGCAGCTACGAGGGCGGCTCGTTAAGTATTTTGCCCTTTGAGCGCTTAACGGATTTTCAAGTTAGTTTGTTAAACTATTTGTTAGTAATTAGCGCTTAACGGATTTCAATCTGTTAGTTAAAGTATTTATTAGGCGACGTCGGGATTCTCTCGCAGCGAAACACATCAAATGTCATTTCTATGGTGATAAAATTATTCAGCCAAAGCGTTAACTCGTCATGGAACGGGCGCTCCATGCAGATAAAAATCGATAAATATCAGCACAGCGTCGGTGAATCTACTATTAGCACAGATGTTGTAGACTCTTAACGGCACAGATTCGCGAAACGACAACCAGGGACACAGGCATCAAGTTGGTGAGAGCTGGCTGTTGAAATATCTAGGCCCCAATATACTGGACAGGTACGAAGCTTATGAGTTTCATGGTCGCACTGCTTGCAGACTCCGTGCCGCTTCCGTTTACAAGCATGTAGTTCGGGAGGAAGGCAAATGAAAACACCTCGATCTGCGGGTGCACAACTTGGTGGCGTAGCAAGAATGGGAATTCTTAGCACAATATTCCTTTTTTTTTGCTTAGTAAGAACAAGACATTTCATGCACGGCGAAAAAAATAATCTAGCACAATTTTTTACGATGCCATCCTAGCGTTTCTTTCGGAAACGGCCAATGATTCCAATGGCACAGTCCACTTCTAACGACAGCCAGTTCGTGGTGACTCAGCGTATCCCTTAGCGAATCAAACCGGGCTGTTTTGCGATTAGAAAAATAATTTCACTGAAGATACCACCCATGCTCCCTTTCACTGACTACTTTTGATACAGGACTCTGATGAACATGCTGGCTATGATACTTGCAAAACTCGAAGCCAACTTTTGTAATGTTTTGTCTAAACATGCTTAAGACATAAGCAGCCCTGAATTTTACTTTCACCTGTCTTCCACTTCACTCCCTACAACCAAGTGGAAATGCGTTACACAGAGAAAGCTGCTTCCAGCCGGGTGCCTAGAGCAACTAGAGCAGTCCATACGGAAAGTTATTTTCCTGCTCAAATTCCCTCTAATGAATTGTCATTCCTTACATCGCGGTTTTGCTGGCTATTTCTGCTGTGTACTGCCGGTTTAAGCGCGAATATCGCCTCGGAGAACATTAGTCACAACCAGTACTACAGTTAGCTGAAGACGCTTTTTTTTTTTTTTTTGCGGAGGCAGGGGGGAAAGGGGGGCGGGGTCACAATTGCGAAGCCTGTAGTTTGACACATTTCGCACAGCAGCTGGACACGAGCGAACTCTGAGGCGGTGCAAGTAGTGCGACATCGGCAATGGTTCGTCGTCCCTAAGGAGGCGCCGACAGTGGACGTGATGGGCGATGTGGTGGATGATGAGTGGTCCCCCAGGGAGCAATGTGGGGGTGCAGAGGCGGCGTCGAGGAAGCGTGTCCGAGTGCGCACTCAGTGGCGGATGGCCCGTGTTCTGGGCGGGTGCAGGGGCGGCGGCGGTGCCCAGGCCCGCCGTTCGCATTCAAGGCAGCGGGATGGCGATTGTGCGGAACACCCAACGGAGGCAGCGGCGGTGTCGGGCTCACTCTTCTGGATGGCGGCGGGGGCTCGTCAGGCGTACTCGGACTCGGAGAGGCTCTGCGTCTCGGACAGCCGCCGTACGGTGCTGGCGTAATAGTCGTCGGGCAGGTCCTCGGACGGCTGGCCCCGGGCACTAGCGTACGAGATGGACTTCTGGTAGCTAAACACCTGCCGCTCCAGGTTGTAGTTCTCAGCTTGGAGGGCAGCAATCTCGCGTCTGCGCAGAGAACGCCGGTGTGCGATTTGCTGCGCTGAAGCGGTTATACAATGTGCAGCGACGGTTATAAATAATGACATCCGTGTGTTCATCTGCTCCGTGACAAACAATAGGCGTGCGTATAACGCAATGGCATACTGCAAGATTCGCGCTAATGACGCCGCGCCTTCCAAAAAACAAGTATGAGTTCCGTACGTACGCACATCAAAAGGCAACGGGCATTGACTTTAACTACCAAGAGATTTATTGACGTGTGGTTTTCGACAGGAAAATACAAATAAAATGCATTATATAGTTGTTGACCTGAGCTACCAGTCGGTTTATGGAGACATGAGGCATCCAACTTAGCCGTTTTCCACAAGGAAGTTATCAAGAGCACAAACAGTCGTGTTCACTCCAACACAGGGGTGAAAACAGGCCAGCTCTGGCAGGTGGCTTCTCAGAGCCCGACACTAGTTTCTACCATTCCGTGCCCCTGGCAGTATAGCCTTCCCACCCGCCGCGGAAAGTGCCCTCTATCTTTATGAAAAGTCATTATGGCAGTGAGTAAAGCCTATGAACTCAAGCAGGACCTTTTTCAACATCGAGAAGCTTGCGCGTCTAATGTCTCCTCCTCCCCGTTCCTCATTAGAAAAAGAAAACTTTAGTTGGTATACTACGGTCTGGAAATGGGATGGGAGACTCACTTCATTTGATGGCACTGGGTGCGTGCAATGTCGTCGTATTTGTGGTACGTGGCCCCGAAAAGGAGCTGCGAGTCAAGCCATTCCACGTGCACAGTCAGGTTTCCGGCACCGTCCAAGTACATGCCGGCTGACTCACGAATCTGCGAGAGAGTGCGACGCCGAGGTGAACGTGTGGTTTATACATCTACCGGTTGTTTTCAAGCACCAAGATCACGGAAGACGAAACACGTGTGTTCTGACACAAAAAGCGAACACCCGCCACCGTCACCCCTTCCCCTTGAAAAAAAAAAAAAAAATCCTGGACAAACGTTGCCAACTTGTGCCAAACACTGGTGAAATACTCAAGACCAATACCTTGTCTCGCGCATAGAACATCGACTGAAACACATAGGCATGCCTTTCTTCCAACTTGAATATGCCACACACTTACACAATCCATTTAGTAAAAATGGAGGCGCTAATTATTTAATTTTCCATATGCTGTCAGACACACACACACACACACAAAAAAAATCACCGCATCTCCGCTAATGTGAGTCATGACGAGTGGCGAAGCACAGGGTATCATACCGGTATGTCACCGGTCAACCGCTTTCAAGTTTTTCCCTTCATTATTGTGTATTTTCTCATTGATGTTCGCAGATAAAAAGGGTTTGCTTTTGTTATGACCTCACCTCTGGGAACGGACCTTTGGACAGGTGAATACGTCCGTAGTGCTGCATTTCTTTTCCTTCTATACGACTTGCTCACTCCTCCCCCCTCCCTCCACTGCACTAAAACAGGAACCTGTCTGGAAGGTGGCGCAGTACCTGGCGACCACCTTCCAGATGACGCTCACTATTCGTCCATTACAAGTATCGTTCCACGGGAATTTGAACTCTGTTGTGCCCCAGCGCAGTCAAAAGTGAATTTTTGGACTCCCCGGGTTCCGTGATATCTCTCAAAAAACTCGGTAGTCAAAAAAAAAATAATAATAATACTGCGGGCAGCTACGTGCGATGACTGAGGCGCGAAAACAGAGGGCAGCGGTGCAACGACTGAGAATACAGCGTAGCCGGTGGCGTTCCCCTCCTCCTTTCCCTCTTCCACACCCACACTTGCCTTTGCTTCTCTGTACTACACTGTACTGTACAAGACTATGCTATGCCCTACCCTCTCCTTCCCATCCTTGCATCTTTCTTCCTCACCTCCCTTTCCCACCCCTCACTGTCTATTCCCTTTCTCAGTCCTTGCTGCAGTATAGTGTACAAGACTATGCTATGATATACCCTCTCTCCTCCTCTTTTACATCCCCCACGCCCTCACGTCATTAATTCTCACCCTCATTTCCATTCCCACCACTTGCTGTAGTATGCCGTACATACCAACGCTATACTTCTCTCTCTCCCCTCCTCACCCTCACTTCCCTTTACCACGTTCTTGCTACACTATAGACGGGTTCGCTGTTTGTAAACAAACAGGAATGCGCCGAACGGTGTGCCCAAGGAGACTTCCGGTGCGGCACTTCCGGTAATACATTTTCAATGGACTCGTCGGTGTTTGCTTCTGGTGCATTTGAGTTTGTTGCTCAAATAATTCTGGCGCATTCGTTCAAATGTGTCTAGAGCGATGTCTAGCGACTACATTAAGGGGATCGACGACGTCGCACGAGAGAGCTACAAGCATAAACTGCAGAGGAGAGAAGAGTTGCCTGATCCGCTGGATAGGGAAGTTGTAGCCTGGAAGGCAGCTACGCGATGAATTGACAAACGATCTGTGTGACTACATGTCAGCCGATGTTGCTGAGCAAAGCTATGCTAACTGCAGAATTCTTGCGAAAGGTAAGCAGCAAGATTGTCCCGTTTTAGAACAAGCCTGTTAAACAGCAATAAAATTACAATTAAAGGCAACAAGCAGAGAGCAAGTCGGCTGTGATGGAGCATGCCTAGTTTTCTTAAAATTACAGGTTAAACCAATGGCTAACTTTACCATGACAACTTAAAAACATTACTGTGACCATTTGAAAAGGTCGTAATAATGATCATCTGTTTTTCACATAAGGGGTGGAGTTGTGTACGGAACGCCGCATCGCATAAACGCGTAACCTACGTTTTATCACACGTGTTCTAAGCTGCCGAAAACGGGCTAGCTGACAAACGCAAAGGTTTGGTCTAGGCACACATCACGATGGAACATTAAACATTATATTGGTGCGCTTGTGCCACACCGGGTACTTTTTGATCCGAGAGGTAGGCGCCGATCGGAATCGATCGCGATCTAATCTGTTCGGTGCGTCTGAAATCATATGAAACGTACTCATTATATAATGAAGTCAGGTGCGGCTGAGTCACGCAAGATACTATGGTTTCCTTACGAGTACACTATTTACGAACCAAACTTTCAAGTAACCTGCCTACGTCCAAGCTCACACCGAAAGATAAATTAGCTAGGGTGCGACTATGTCCATTGGCGGCAACACGAAAGGCGATGAGTCAGTTGCTCGCACAGACGCCAAACCGCTCGCAGGCGTCGCTCTCATAAAAAAAAAAAAAAAAGCAAACGCACGGCAACAAAACGTGGGCACCGCGACATATACCGTGCTGCGATTCATGTTGAGCGCGGCTGCTTTGGTGTCCCGAGTGCTCCTTCGAACAGTACACATCACTGATAAGGCTCCAACTACAAGAAACACCTTCACGATGGATTTTTGGTCTGAGGCAGCTTCCACGTTTTGATGTCCACTTCAGGCGTCAGCGGGATTGTCCGTCGTGGGCGGAATGCGACTGCGTCCGACTGTACCTTGTAATTAGGGGCCTTAGACTAACGTCTGCGCATCGCCTCTGTGCCATTAGAGTATGTATTGAGCTTTATTTGCCTTTGATGAAGTGGGCAGAAGAAATCTGCGCGCTCTTTGTGGGATTCCAGTTTTCTCGCCTGGTCGCTGGGCTCTTTCCGCTCATCTGTCGCGAAACATAACGCTTTGACTTGCGATAGCAAATTAGTTGCGGACCGCAGACTGCATTCTGGCACCACACAACAGCGCCCGAGTCGCGAGTGCTTCATCACAATAATTCTATCAGCGGAATACAAGCAGCCGCGGCCACCGACGTACGCTGAAACCACGGGAAAGCGAGGTAAACAGGAAGTTTTCTAGGGCACGTTTCCGGTGAACGCACAATGTTGCCAGAGAACGGCAAGCGCTGGCGAAACCGTCTATACTTACAAGGCTACGCTATCACGTGGTTGTCATGGCTTGGCGGAGCTCGCGAGCAAATGCCGCACATTGGGCATTTCATAGAAGTTCAGACACGCTTATTTCATGATGATGGTAGTTTTCTGCGGATGCCTAACAGCCTACATCCAACTTAAACAGCTTCGCTGTTAAAAAATAATTCGTGCCTTTTTACTTTCCTTTGATGCGATCAAACGTGAGCGCGGTATACGCACTAACCGTAGGGTCAGCGAATACGTTCGGTGCTAGAAAGAGCCGAAGATTCGTCGCAGCTATGTTTTAAACATTAACACACTTAAAAACGAGCATGCATTAATGATGTTCTACTAACATGACACGGTGGGCTCACATGTGAATAATTAAGGAACACAGACGGTGCCACGTGACAGTGGCCCCTTCCTAGTCCGAATAGGCTTCACTGCGCAGCACTATTGCATTGGCACGAAACTAACCTCTAGTAACCTGTACGTCGAAATGGGAGAAAACAGCTCACCTCAGCGAGTGGCTCTGAGCAGCTCCGCTCACTTCAGTAAATTGATTCATTCGAGCGACTCATCTGCTCGCTTCAGTATGTCACCTGTCTTCTGAATTTTCTCGCAGTATGGCTTTGACATATAAGCCCGTTAACGTTCTGCTGACGCGGTATGGAACAAGTATTCTGAACGATTAAAGTGACTATTCCATAATTTCGATTTATAAATGCACTACGTTCCCATTTTATTCAACCAGCCTTCATTTAGGCTGCGTTTGCGGTATTGAAACTGCGGAATTTTTAAAGAAAATATTACTAATAATCCTTGAGGGCTCTTTAAAACCCTATAAAGGCGTTGGCCGGCTGCGGTTTCTGTAGAATTACAGAAAACACAAAAGATACCGAAAAATTCTTATTGCAACAAATATCGGTTCTTAAAAGTTTTTTAACAGAAACTTTGACGCCTGAGTCTACAAGGACTTCAATGACATCGTTTCCGTCACGACAGTGACGCCGCAAATAACGAACAAACACAAACACACAGAAAAAGCACCACCATCGCCGGGATTCGAACCTACAACGTCCCGGGAAGCAACGATAAATATTGCTTGCCCTACCGACTTCGACATCGAGACATGTAGGAGATTACAGAAGACACGGGCTTTATACCTTCACTACACCGCTTTACAATGTCCATCTAATTGATGTTCGGTTAAAGCAGATGTATTTAGCGAGCACAATTACCCTTAAGTTAACATATCCTCCCTTGCACTGCACTCCTGGTTCGACACAATGGTGCCGCCGTCTAGGAGCGGTGAAGCGAAGTAACTCTCACGCTAATTCGCGCGCGCCGACAGGGAGTGCTTCGGAAGCCTCACTGCAGCGAAGGTTACTGCTGTCCGCGGGATTTTATTAAGTGCTTTGGCTGTCGCGTTGGATTACCTTGTGACGCCTCGTCACCTGTAGGGTAGCTTCCACGTCGACGGACGAATGGCGCGCAGGTAAATGCTTTAGTGCAGCAAGACACGCCACAGCGGGGAAACTGAACGCATTCGCGCGTTCACGACTTAAACTTTGAACACCGAGTGTCGCGTTCCTAGAGCTGAGCACATCGCAACACAACTTGCTGCCATGAACGCCAGACAACAGGAACAATGGTTGTGCTTTGTCCAAGAAACGCACAGGGAGGACGTTGCGAGCCAAGCACACCCAAAAGACGGCCTCGGAGAAGATCATGCGCCTTTCTCTGCAGCGGGCTGAGAGTTCAAAACACGATCCGCTGACAACCCGCTCGGTTTCTCTGGCACGGTTTTACCGTTTGCGAACACCCCTGGTTTATAGAAAGTCTTGCGGAGTGCTCCGGCACGTGCAATGCAGTGTCACCGGAGAGATACGAGTCGTTCAACAACTTTCACTTGTCCGACAATTGCCGAGGATCCCTGAGATGTGTCAGGGTACATGGGCGTAGGGGAAGGGAATTAAAGTGCAGAAAGTAAACGAATGACTTGGTGGAGGGCTCTGGAAATTTTAACCACCTGGGGTTTTTAACGCGAAAGCATTTCTTGGCTAGGTTGGCGATAGCGCGCGCCCAGCTTCCGTCCGCAAAAAGCGTCTGCAAAAGCCGTGCCCGAAAGGCACGTGACGTCTCCCACCGGAAGTGACACCGGCGCCAACACTCACCGCAACGGCAATCTGCCCGCGCTCCGCTCCGTTCCAGCTACCTGCAGCAGCGTGCCGCCGTGTCGCCGCGTTTCCTTGCTGGGTTTTGGCTCCCGGCAAGTCGCAGAACGAAGCAGCGGGATTCATCGGAAAGAACATTCAGCCTGCGCTGTTTGGGCGTAAATACTTGGTGGTAGGGGACTTCAATCAGAATGCGCCAGCTAGCCCATCGTTCCTCGCCGCCATGCGTGCCGAGTTGAATCTCAAATTGAAGACGCCCACTGAGGCCATCACGACGCCGAGATGTACGTACACCGCTCTCACATTCACCAACGACCCATACATTGTGCGAGATGTGAGTATGTCTCCACCTACTACTCGGATCACATGGCCATGGTATTGTCTATGGGCCGGGCCCAAGTACGCCGTCACCGGAACGATAGGAGGGTGACGACACCGGTGACTGTCTTATGACACCACCCACAGCGCCGCGGCGGTTGTATTACTTCGATGTGCCCGAGACCTGCCTCGGGCATATCTGCATATACTGCCGGGACGACGAAATACAAGAGGACATGTGAAGAGTCGACACCACTTTGATGGCATCAAATCATGTAAATAAACAAAATCCGGCCTCCTTCATCGCCTCATTCCTTTAGCACAACTCGGCAACACCCCTCCGCTTGTAGCACCCCTCCACAACAATAATCTAGCCAGAAGAAACGCCTCCGCGTTCTCATCTCATAAGAATATGCTTAGGGATTGTCGAGCCTTTTTAACGTGCGCTGACGACACACAGTGCATGAGCTTCTAGCATTTACACCTCTATCTAAAATGCGACCGCCGCAGCGAAGATCGTACCAACCTCCTTCATAACCACTATAGACCACCGCTGCCTACTTATGCATTCAAGAACTCCCAACAGCGTCTGTGACACGTTACACTTTCGCGTTACACCGATTCTGACAGACGGATCAACCACGTCTTTGTTTTTTGAAGCAAACCTTTCGTTGTCTTTTCAGGAATTGACGCTGTTGCCACTTCGTCAATTTTTCAACGAGTGAATTGAAACTTTGCATTTCTTTCTTTCGTATTGTTTTTATGTTTGATATGTTCATATACGTATATTTTGTGTAATGCCCCCCCCCCCCCCACCTATTACTCAATGGCCCCCATGGGGCCTTATAAGGTATCATGAAATAAATAAGTAAATAATAAATATGTTATGTGAGGTTTAACGTCCCAAAACCAGCTCTGATTATGAGAGACGCCGTAGTAGAGGGCTCTGGAAATTTTGACCACCTGGGGTTCTTTAACGTGCACTGACATCGCACAGCACACGGGCCTCAACATTTCGCCTCCATCGAAATGCAGCCGCCACAGCCGGGATTCGATCCGGCGACCCTCGGATCAGCAGCCGAGTACCATAGCCACTAGATCACCGTGGGGGGGAGGGGGGGGCAAATAAATAAATAATAAATAAATAAATAAATAAATAAATAAATAAATAAATAAAATCGGGCTAGTTGGTAAGGATCCACCCTCTTGGGAAGCGCAAAACATGATCGACAGGACAAGGAAAGGCGACACACAAACGCTTAATTTCAACTGAGCGTTTATTACACAACCAAATACATATATAGGCGAAAGAACAACAAAAATCAAAGAAGCCCACGTGTCAAGCCAGTCATCACCTATCCATTTCTATCTAACACACCATCCAGAAAGCGAAGTTCCTTTCTCGTCAGTGAGTTAGACGGTGCACTTACACAAGCAATGTCATCTCTTAATTTCTGTGGCCTCAAGAAATCGAATGTGTCAGCAAATCTCTATCTCAATATAAAATGTACGTCTTATCAAAGTACGGTACACGACCACAATATCTACAGTGAATAGCCAGATGGCCGTCAGCACACTTCTGTACCTTGTCATCATGCCCCTTCACCCTATTATTGACACATCTTTCCTTCTGCCCAGCATACATACTGCCGCAAGACAAGGGTATTCTGTGCACCACAGTCTGCGCACAGGGGACATATTCACTCTGGTGGTTAATTTTACAAGTCTTTATCACATTGTGAACAGATCTTGTTTCGTTACAAAGTTGCTTCATATTTCTTTAAATAAATCGTGCTTTCACCTAATGCAAAGTTTCGGCCAGCAGGTTTCACGGCTGCAGGCAGCAGGCTACCCTCTAAATATCGTTACGACTGTTGCTGAATCGCTCAACAGAGACTTGAAAAGAAATCATCCGCGTAATCATGAAGGGTCCCTGCAGCAGCAAAGAACTGCTGTTATTCCGTACATTCATGGTTTAGCGCATAATCTTAAGAAGATTGGCAACAAGGTTGGAGTAAGGGTGGTTATGACTGCTCCAGTGAAACTGTCGAAACTTTGTGACGAAACGAGTCCTGTTCACAAAATGATAAAGGCTTTGTAAAATCAAGCACCAGAGTGAATATGTCCCCTGTGCGCGGACTGTAGTGCACAGAATACCCTTGTCTTGCGGCAGTATGTATGTTGGGCAGAAGGAAAGATGTGTCAATCATAGGGTGAAGGGGCATGATGACAAGGCACTGAAGTGTGCTGACGGCCATCTGGCTATTCACTGTAGATATTGTGATTGTGTGCCGTACTTTGATAAGACGTACATTTTATATTGAGATAGAGATTTGCTGACACGTTTGGTTGTTGAGGCCGCAGAGACGAAAAGAGATGACTGGTTGACTGAGTGCACCATCTATCTCACTGACGAGAAAGGAACTTCGCTTTCTGGATGGTGTGTTAGATAGAAATGGATAGGTGATGACTGGCTTGGCACGTGGGCTTCTTTGTTTTTTGTGTTTTCCGACTCGATGGCGGCGTTATAGTGCATACAGTCAGCTCTTAGGCGCGGATGCCACGAGCAGCTGACGTACGATGTAATTATGCTTCACCACCACCTCAGAAAAAATGGCCACGAGATTGACTTTCAGTGGCTGCCGAGTCACTGCGGAATCAGCGGCAACGATTCCGCAGATGGCGCAGCTCGCACTTCCCATCAAGAAGCGAACACTGTTTCGATTCCGCTCTCAAGGACAGATGCTGCAATGCAGCTTCGACACCTGGCACGCAGTCTGTCACTGGTTGAGTGGAACTCGCTAAACATCAGACGAAGGTGACTGTACCAGCTAAACCCTTTCCTGCATCGCCGCCCTCCATCAGGACTTCCTCGACATGAGGCCTCGCTTCTTAGTCGACTTTGGCTGGGAGTTGCCTTCACAAAGGCATACTCCGCATTAATTGGAGCGATCGACAGTGCAGCATGAGAGATGTGCGACACCGACGAAACCTTCGACCATTTAATGTGCCACTGTCCGCGATTCGACGTGGAAAGGAAAACACTTGTTCAGACGCTACGCCAACTTGACGATCGGCCACTTTCCGTGCAGATGCTGCTTGAACACTGCCTTCATCGCACGTCGGCCCACAAGGCACTGAAAGCACTTTTGCGCTTTTTGAAGATGACTGGTTTGCGCGAACGCCTTTGACTGATGGAGTCGTCCTACAACGTCTCTTTCGTTATTCCTCTTCTTCCTCTCTCCCCATATTTCCATTCCCCCTTCCCATTTCCCCAGTGTAGGGTAGCCAACCGGACGCCTTTCTGGTCAACCTCCCTGCCTTTCTGTTTTTCCCTTCCTTCCTTCCTTCCTTCCTTCCTTCCTTCCTTCCTTCCTTCCTTCCTTCCTTCCTTCCTTCCTTCCTTCCTTCCTTCTTTTTTGTTTTTCTTTCGCCTATACGTATATGTATTTGGTTTTGTAATAAATGCTCAGTTGAAGTTAAGCGCTTGTGTGTCGCCTTTTCTTGTCCTGTCGATCATTTTGTTTTGCGCTTCCCAAGAAGATGAGTGAATTGGGCAGTTGCCACAGAATATTTACATTAGCGGTCGCCGTGACAGGCATGCTAGCGCGGGTGAGGAAGAAGCAGGGACGGAATTTTTCGTGAACTAAGAAGTTTTCATTTCTTGTAGCAGTGTGCTTCAGATAGGTGGACACTAACGTTCGATTTCGTAAGCTGGATTTCAACACGTGTGCGTTTTTTAGGTTCGTGTTTTAGTCCATAAGAATGGTAAACAGGGAGATCTTCAATAACGCCGATGCGACAGCCTTGTTCTTCGCAATGACGTTTCGCGACACATGAGCAGGCGCTGCTGCCGGTTAACTCAAATTCAGCGTGCTAACAGCATAGACATTTAGTCTATTGACTTTATTCAATCTTATTTTTCGGAATGAGAAATACCAGAAATGCATTAAGCAGCCTTCCTGCCAGACGCAAAGCGGTAAACAGGTAGCTGTTTGCATCCAGTTAGAACTCAAGTCTTAAGACTTATCAGCACGCTTACCCAAGTGTCGCCTAGCAAGTTAAACAGGTCCTACACTAATAAGCACGACGCAACTGATATGTAGGCAAGCTAAACGCGTATCAGTGTTTAATAGCATTATACTACTTTTATTAAGAACGCCTGAAAAGATCTCTGTATCATTTCTAAAGACATGAATGGTCTGAAAAAGTAACGAGAAATAAGTTTAATATCCTTGCTCTAGTAGCAGCGCAATTTTTGCGTAGTAGATGAGACAGCTCGAATTTACAGACTTGCTTTGCTTCTCTTATTCTAATAAAACATCAAATACTAGTCATAAATGTTTACTGAATACGGTGCTGCGTTGGCAGGCAGCCCAGTGTTTCATGTCACCTTCAAAGCATCGGCCAGAAAAAAAGAGAGAACTAAGTGTCGAATGAGCCCTCAGATATCTCATACGTCTCAATATCCAGCGCATATATCGGTCAATACAGTTGTGATAATGAATATAGCATCGTTTTTCAATATAAAATTCACAGGCGCCATAGTCGAGCATCATTTTTGACTGCTTGAAAAGATGGAGAAGTCGGATATTTTCTGCTGGTAACTCAGTACGTTCTTACTAAGGTAGGCTGACAAACAGCCAAAGTTTAATTATATTATGATAACTGCCTTACACTGTTAGGCAGACCACTTATTACATACAGCCAACGTTTTGCGAAATGGGCCTGTCATTTATCGTGAACAGCCTCACGCGCAGCGGCAGTTTCCGAACGAGTAATGGCACCTGTCGCACGGAGACGTCGGTGTCCATGACCACGGCGACGTCCATGCCGTCGTGCACGTAGTAGCTGGAGTGCGGAGCGCGCAGCGCGAGCACGCTCTCGCGCGCCCCGGAGCCCGGCTGGCGGCGCACCAGGTACGCGTTCCAGGCCACGTAGCGCAGGTGACCCACGGGGATATGCTGCAGCTCAGCGTAGTACAGCTTCAGTCGCAAGCGCTCGCCCTCCATGTCAGCCTCTACACACCACGCCTGCTTGTCCCGGTCGTAGCAGTTGGCCGTCGCGGGCACGCACGGCTCCACACCAGTCAGCGTGCTTGCAGTAGCCGACACCTGCGCGTACAACACTTTCACACCTATGGGAACATTGATGGGATGAGAGAAGACGGCGCTGTAGGCCGTAGAGTAACGAAACCCCCTCCTACCACCTCCGCCCCCCCCCCCCCCCCAAAAAAAAAGAGCAAGAAAAATACAAGAAGAACACTGAAAACGAAGGGGAAAGAACAAAGGCTCGTTTTATTGTTAGACACAACATAATGAAACTAACGGACAATTAGGCAAAGGAAGACGTAGGGGAAGTTATTTGTAGTCTACCGCTGTAGCGCAGTATTTATGACATAAATAGGAAGGCATGAAAGTGGACGAAAAAACACACCACCCGTCGGTGGGGACCGAACAAACAACCTTCGGATAACGCGCTCGACGCTCTACCAACTGAGCTCTACCAACTGAGTGGCGGTCGTTCCATCATCAACATTATTTCTGTAGGCTTTAATCCTGGGAGTGTTAGCGCCACTCGTAGCCTAGGCGTCGCGTGTGGAACACACTTTTTACCGGAAGGCGTCACGTAGTATGAGATCTTATTACGACATGGCTGCTGGCGAATAAATCCTCGCACGCTACCAGATGGCCCCAAGTCTACCAGCTGCATAAGCTTGTGTCTAAACAATATAACGAGCCCTTGTCATTTTCGCCTTACGTTATTTCTGAGCGTGTGTCTCGTTCTGGCAGACTTGGTGCATTCAGGTAGCACGCGAGAGTTTATTGGCCAGAAGCCATGTTGTAATAAGACCACATACTACGTGACGCTTTCTGGCAAAACGAGTACATACCACACATGCCGCCTAGACTACAATTGACACTAACTCTCAGGACTAAAATCTACAAAAATAATAAAGTGTACGATGGAACGACCACCGCCCTATCTCAGTTGGTAGAGCATCGGACGCGTTATGCGAAGGTTGTGGGTTCGGTCCCCGCCGACGGGTCGTGTTTTTTCGACCACTTTAATTCCTTTCCATTTATGTCATAAATACACCACAGCTAAAAGCTACAAATAGCTTCCCCTGTGCCTTCCTTGGTCGCATTGTCTGTCAGCTTTATGAAGAACAATCCAAGAAATACAAGAGCTTATATTAGCCTTAATGGCCCACTTTCCTTAAGCCGCTCCGACCGCATTTCAAATACGATGGCAAACGGCTTTTCTCCCCTATTCCGTTGACTGTGCTCGTTGAGAGCGGGCGCTCGCATAATTTGTCCAGTGCTAGAGCTATGAAACTGTTGCAGATGTACTTAGAAATACTCCTGCGCAGTGTCTGTGGCTTGCATGGCCTTTTTTCACAGTCGCATATGCACTCAGGCAGTAGTAACGACGTATGTATGTCCCTGTACACGCACACACGCGCGTGCGTGTGTGCGTGTACCACCCTGTCGGGCGATAACGCTCCAGTGGGGAAATACACATTCGCTTTTGAGTTAGCCAAGCGAAGCACATATTGGCGTTCCAAGAAGCTCCTGTCACTAAATAGGAAAAGTAATGGCGTTCCGCTCGTAGATCTATGCATCAATCAGAAACTAGATTTAGCGGCTGGAGGTATGTACCCAACACGCGAGGGCAGCAGTCTGCAAAAGTGCTCAGCCACATATTGTGAGAGAGCAGTAATCCAGTGCAATATAAATCACATCTTTCCACTTTTTTATATGGAACAGGTACGCTTGGACTTTACAAGAAAATCAAAACCAGGAGAGGAATAAAGCGCACACGAGTAGTGTTGAGCTCGCACCTTGGCCTCCGAGATGGCGTTGGCGGACAGCATGTGCAGCTGGAGCCTGAGTGTGCCGCGGCGCACCAGGTCCGCAGGGCCGGCAGCACCCAGCGAAAAGCCCCGGATGCGGCCTGAGAGGTCCGAGATTTGGTCCAGCACACCGGAATCGACGCGCCGGTCGCCCTCACCCAGCACCACGCGGTACTGCACGCGGCACGGATGGTCGAAGCCTGCACCGTCCCTTCCTTGATCAGCTTTTGGCCCAGTTGCAACGAACCAAAATTGAGGCATGAACTTTTGTGCCGCGCGCCAAATGTTAGTATCGTATCAGTAAAACCCAATTAACAGCAATAGCAGCGTCAGGGTTTCAAAAAGCCATAAAATCTTCAATGTCTTGCTTATTGCATTATATCCCATTCTATACAATTACACATGAGTTACTGCGGAGATGTTAATCAGCTAAGACTTGAGCACAACAGATGTTACCAAGCACTGCTAGTCGGCGTGAGCCGCCGCTCGATCTAAAGTGTTCCGCATGCACCCATTTATCCACTCCATCCACTCATCCATTTATTCAATACATCCATCCGTCCATCCATGCATCCACACACCTACCCACCGACCCACATATCTATCCACACATTTGTCCACTCCATCGACCCATATGTATCCATTGCATCCATCCATCTTTCCTGCTAATTTACCTATCCATTCATCCATCTGTCTTTAATAAGCTTCCTGGCACTCATGCAAAAATAAAACATTTGGTAGTCTGCACTCTTTCCAGCCGTGTTCTTTCTTTTCTGCGCCTTAAGGCCATTCTGTCGCGGAGTGTATATAAAATTCGAGTATGAACCAACCACCTTGATTTATTTCTGGGGTATAACGTCCCAATGCTACGGCATTATTATAAGAGACATCGTAATGGTGGGCTCCGGAAATTTCTACCGCCTGCGGCTCTTTAACGTGCACTGATAGCGCACAACACACGGGCCACATTTAGCGTCCCTCAAAATGCAGCAGCCGCTGCCGGGATTCGATTCAGCGAGCTTCGGATCAGCAGCCGAACGAGACGACCGACTACTTTGCAAAAAATTATTAGATGCGAAGCAGCTCTTTGACTAGCCTGTGTAACGCTGTCCCTCCGTCCGTACGAACGCGCCGCAACGCGCTCCCCTCGCCGCAGGTGTTGGAGCGCTGCCAAGTACGTCACGCCGCAGCTGCGCGTTGACGTCACGCTCCCCTCGCAGTGCGCGCTGACGTCACTCTCTCCCTCGCCTGCCACGCGCTCGCCGCAGCGCCCGCAGCTGCCGCCTGACGGAAATCTTCGATGAGTGCTTTCCCAGCTCGCAAGGAACGAGAACGCGCCCTCGCCCTCGAGAGACAACGCTGACGCAGGCAGCGTCTGCTAGTGTCAAACCGATGCAAACGCGACACCTAGTCAAACCGATGCAAACGCGTTGTGCACCCCCCGTGCTGCTTCGCATCGCCTCATGGTCCCCTTTAGCGGGAGATGGTGTAATTTTTTATTTAGCGAATGTTGCAGGACTTCAAATAGTCTAACGAACACCAAGGTATTACACTCCAATTCTCCAATTCGACACAAATTTAAAATTTTGCAAATTTCCAAGTACTCGAAACCAACGAATTTAAACCATGCAATCCACTTGAAACAATCGTTACACTTCAGCTTGAGGCCGTTATGCCGTAAAACAATCTTTATAGAAAAAATCTGCACTTCCCTGAAATCGCATCTTTCTGCTGAAATACGCACATATTTTGTAGCCGGAATAAAATCACGACTGTGTATATACACCAAAAGTAAAAGCTAACAAACGCTTTCTTATGTATTAATTAGCCTAATCATACAAACTCATCTACCGCAGTGTGCGGCAACTTAAGGTTCGCTTAACAAAACACGTTGCTGGGCTAGTCGGTCACACATGTTGCTTGAAATATTCAGCGCTACTTTTTAGACGCAGACACTACAGTAAACACACAAGCGCCCGTTCTGTGTGTTTACTGTAGTGTCTGCGTCTAAAAAGTAGCGCTGAATATTTCAAGAAACTTCAGGTTCCGCTGCGAATATGCCGTCCGCAATCCGTCAACCAGATTCGCGCTTTGAACGACGTTTGTTGGTTCACCTTGAAAATTTACCGTGAACTTAAAGCATTGCCAGGAGCTTGGTAAGTTCAATATTACTCGATCTGTCTTTCTACCAGGCATCCAGTAGGCATATTTTGCAGGCGACTTTAAATGGAGCCACGCGTGGAGCGAATATTTATATAGCGCTGACGTAGCCGACGTCTAGGAAACTTACGCGAGCAGCAGTTTCACGCCGTACTGTGTATTTTGAGAGCAGACAGCGCTCTCCGGAGGAAGAACCTCGCAGAACAATGTGCCTGACATTGGCGGCAGCATCTACTTCGCTGCCAACAAATCGTGAGACAAAATACATTCGGATTGTTAGCACGTTAAGTCCCACGCAAAATGCGTTTCCATTGTGAAGAAGAAGAAGACGTGACTCCATCCTCCAGCATCGCCAACACTCAGCTCGCCCTGAAGGAGCTGCTGGTCGCTGAGGTATTTGTGCATGGTGCTTCACGCCGCCTCGCAGTTACTCCTCGTTACGTCCTTGGTGGAACTCGCCACCAGCAACCCTCTCCTCATCATTAACTTATTGTATTTTGTTAGCAGTGGATGCTGATAGCGCGCGTTGCTCCATACTATGTTTTGCAAACGCACATCGTAAGGTAGCACGACACCCATTGATGGCTACAATTCTTCACAATATCGACAACAATCGATTGTTGTATATTGCTTCCTGCTTCTAAATATAATCACTCCTCATCCTTCCGTTTTCCTCCATTGTTCATTAAATATTTTTAAAACTTGACATTCTATGCATACGTCCCCTGCTAGAAAGCGCTTAGACAAAATATTCGTCCTCGTTCAAGCGCAGTACGAAAAATTCGTGAGAACAAAAGAGGTGCCGCGCATAGCACCACTCTAGAGTGACAATGGCGTTGCCGACTGTGCACTATGCCACCATGATAGTTCAGATAATCAGAAGATGCCGCCGGCCTGACAGGATGCGCTGCCCGAGCGATTTATCTTCTCCGGGTTTGTCTTTGTGTGCTACTGGCAGGTGCATATGCGTGCGAGCGGCCGCTAGCTGTGTACTTCACCAGCGTCTAGCCGATGTTCTGCATAGCGTGCACTGCCTGTTTATTGTTTACAGAAAGCCAGAAAACTGGAGACGCAACGGAGAACTACGACGATGGGCATTCCGAAATAGTGTAGCGGTCGGTGTCCTTACGAAAGCTTCTAAGAAAAGCACTTCTAGATGTGGCGTCTTTTGCTTTCTTGAAGCACATACTTCTATGGAATATACTTTCCCTTCTTTTTCTCGACACTAAACCAACTTTTAGTTGTCTCATTACCTAAAAATAAATTCGTTAATTAAAACCATAGTTCTCCAGGCGGACACCGAGACATAATAAGCCCGTAATAGCAATGTACTTTCTCCTTATATCTTACTTATATCGACGGAGAGAGGTCTCGCCACGACGGTCTAGTGGCTATGGCACTCGGCTGCTGATCCGAAGGTCGCGGGTTGGAATCCCGGCCTCTACGGCTGCATTTCGATGGAGGTGAAATGTTGAGGCCCGTGTGCTGTGCGATGTCAGTGCACGTTAAAGAACCCCAGGTGATCGAAATTTCCGGAGCCCTCCCCTACGGCGTCTCTCATAATCATACCGTGGTTTCAGGACGTGAAACCGCAGAAATGAATGAGAGAAAGATAGCGCTGGAAGAAAATGTAAGCACTGCAAACCAGGTTGACGTGCGCAGTTTCCTTACGAAAAGCTATATATGGCGATGTCAGGAATTGGGCAAATGTGGCTATACGTGGCACGAGCCCGTATGTGGCCGCACTTGCCCGATTCCTGACATCGCCATATATAGCATTTTCGTAAGGGTTGGCAACAGCGCATGATGGAAGGTAGGCAGCAGAGCAACTGCAGTGATGCTTTCATCACTAGCGCATTTTTTAAAGGACTGAGGTGAAAGTAGTCTTGCTTGAAGCTTTCCAGCGTAGACGTGAATGGTAGACCTGAGGCGCCATTTCTCTACGTGGGCCAATGCCAGAGGTAGTGGAAAACCGTGTGACGTGCAGAAAGCTTCAGGTCTTGTGGAGTGAGTGAGTGAGTGAGTGAGTGAGTGAGTGAGTGAGTGAGTGAGTGAGTGAGTGAGTGAGTGAGTGAGTGAGTGAGTGAGTGAGTGAGTGAGTGAGAGCTTCAAGCGTTCCATCGCTAGAGCTCTGCAGGTCATCCACCTTCACAGAGTGGAATGCTCGCACTTTTTTCTTTCTTGGTGCTTTTCTGCAGTTCCTCGGTGGCTCTTTGGTGACATAACCAGAAAAGCGTTCGCAGTAGACAAAGCAATAAGGGCTCTTTTGTCGAAGAATAGACACCTGGGCCAACCAGTGATAGCTCTTGAACGCAATTGAAAAGTAGCGAAAAATACGACACAAGGAGTAGAAGAAAAAGAACGGACGACCATAGCACTGTCGTTTGTGTCTTCTTCTTCTTCAAGAGTCTAAGTAGTATCTTGCGATACTGTTTTTTATATTCAAGCGCTTTCTGGCTATTCATTGGCGCTCGTAGCAGTCTTTTGCATTAACACTAAATCTGCAAGTTAAGGCTGATGCTGCATACAGAAGGATCTTCGTTCAATAGATAAGCATGGTAGGAATATTTCCTTGAAAACGTAGTCATGTTAGGGAACATTAAAACCTTGTCACATAGAATTGTTGTCACATCAACACTGAACGTCCTTACTAACCCTCCTTGTACAGTGCAAAAGGACGTTACGGCTAGGGAATCATCTAAAAGTGGAAACGATGCGCCCTGATAGGTCTAATGAGATCCTTTACCGAAAGAGGCGTCATACCACTTTAGTGATGCTTATTTTTATTTTTTATGCTTTCTGTATTCATGTTTCCACAGACTAGTTTAATTGTTTCTACATTTTATAATTTATGTATTACCTTGTGCAATCTAGATTGCGAATTTCATCGCCATTTTCTGCATTAACTGTGAAGTGTCACAAGGATTCCGTAGTTTTGCGATTACTAAGTACTCGCTACATTTCATCATTTTTGAGGGTTTTTTATTATGTGCAGGATTTTCTAGCTGCTCATCTTGTCATGTCATTTTAGAATGCGGCATTAAGAAAAAAACCGATGATACCATAAGAACGCTGATAAATAAATAAATAAATAAATAAATAAATAAATAAATAAATAAATAAATTAAATTGTAAATGAC
Organism: Hyalomma asiaticum; assembly: GCA_013339685.2. Lineage (NCBI taxonomy): Eukaryota > Metazoa > Arthropoda > Arachnida > Ixodida > Ixodidae > Hyalomma > Hyalomma asiaticum. Next base: position 233,117,638 of record CM023481.1, read on the forward strand.
CCTAATCTTCGACTTATCTGTTAGTGGCACTCGCACCTCGGTGTTGATGCAATCTTCGAGACACTTCACGTACACTACCACCATATGCAGCGCGGATATGAACTACACATGACTTCTTTCTTTCTTTCATACGCGTGACTCACAATTGCGTATCTTTATAACGAAAGGGAAGGGGTCAAGGGCTCGTTCTTTATTTGTTAGAAACAACTTAATGAGCAAACAGATAATGAAGCCTAGGAAAGCATAGGGGAAGTTATTTGTGGTATTGCGTATCTTTGGCTCATGCCTGCATAACCAGTGCGGGTAAGAGCCACACGGGATCTTTAACTCTCATATATTAATTTTCGCTTAATTATAATGATGGTAAACTGCCTCTTCAGTTTAAGAGGCCTATGCTCTGATATCACATCTACATGTACAATTGTTAACATCTCCTTTTTCGTACATGCTACATTTTCAATGCATTTTTAGGGTTTCTGAAGTTATAATTAATTTTTAGTAATTATCTTGAAGGTTAAATGCCTATTTAGTATAACAATCTATGCTCTTGTTTTTATGTTAGGTAGAGGCCACGAGTATAGAGGCACGAGCCGAAATAAAGGGAAGAACTAAAGCCCGTTCCACACCTGTAAAACCTGAGTAAACAGCTGAGCTAGAAGGGTGCCTAGTTGACTCTTACTATCATGTAGCATTGTCGTTATCACTACCACTTTCACGTAGCAGCGGGCTGAGGGCAATGATGTGGGTAGTGGGTAGCGTTTGCATTTAACAGCCCCTCTGTTAGCTGCGAGCGCCACTAAACACGGATTTAACAGCTGAACTGTCAAACATTAAACCAGGAATGTACCTGCACACATTGCTTGCTTTGTCTGCTGTGTGCATTTTTACGAGACGCGAACCACCGAACAAAGGTTTGAAACAATCTTCCGAAGTGCGGTTCTTGAGTTGCTCGGTTACACTGAGACACGACGGAAGCTGTACTGAATTGAGTTCTTCCAGAAAAGAAAAGGGATATCTCGTTAGTGAGCGCGACATACCAGGCTTGCAGGTGCTGGTCTATCCCCTCCAGTTATCATTAGACACGCCACCTCTCCGTCGTATCAAGCGGGCAGTATCCTTTCCCTTAGAAGTTTGTGCACAGGCAAAGCCGTGCCGTGTTCAGTGAATGCAGAAACGCCATTACGTTTCTGTTCATGGCCGACTCTCGAGCTCAAAATTCTTTGAGCTCATAAATGGTGCGTTCATGAAAGAGCGCAAATAGCTGATAATGTCACCAACAAGATAGTGCGCCGTGTAAGCTCCTCCAAATGTAGAAAATAAAATAAAAGTAAGCGAGATAAACGCGGGCTTAAGAGCATTCGTCCCATTCCTCGCGTCAATAACATTAAGAAATCAGGAAAGAGTAAACTCCTCAGAGAATTGAGCGATTGGCACACGGTACCATTATCGAGAACAGCGCAAATAACTGCGGAACCGAACAGCAAATCACAAGCCACCACAGAGAGCCAAATTTGTTTACCGATGCTTCGCGCGAAGGACGAACGCAAACAAAATGGTGGAGCACGCCGACGAGGTGTTTATAGCGGCTGAAGGCCTTTGAGGAACACACACAAGAGGTATAGGCCCTATAGACGCAGTAAACATAGAACACACGCTCAAGCACCTCGCCTATACTCGATAGCCTCGTTCTCCATCACTGGAAATGAACAGAACTTTGAAGAGCTTTTCAAATAAAGGACGCCAGCCGGCTGTCTCGGAAACGAAGACATGTGTGTGAAAGAGGGTCTCGACGATTTTTGCGCTTAGTTTTGTTTCCTTTATATATTTCTTTGCTCATGGCTACCTCCGCTTTCAGCTAAACAAGAACTGTAAACGACAACACTCATACTTACGAAGTAAACGGGGGCGGGGCTGTAGAATAAAGAATGCATTTGAAAGACCACCTGAAGTAACTGACGCTACTTCCGTGCATGCATGCGCGCAGTAAAGCAGATTGACTGATTAATGTAGTTAAGCGCCGTTGCACATAATCTCTTCTGAAAGATCCACTTTCCTGGAATTGAAAGTGAAGTGACGACAAGGAAGTTGCTCATATGTGGTGAAAAAAACAAAAACAAAAAACGTTGGTCACTTAGCAACACAATACAATCCGAATCCCGACTCTCATAATAATGCCGTTATTCGTTTTTTTTTTTCCCGGATGAAAAGAGCTAGTTACGCCAAGATCGCGATGAAGCGAGCGAGAAAGAACGGAACGATAATTCAATGCCGAAACATCAAATTGAGATGATAGCTGGCAGCCCAAACGCTGTATTCTGAAACGATCACTTCCGACGATGCCTCCACTATTGCAACTTTTCACGAGACTATAGCGTCCTATGTTTTCGGCAGTCAGCGGTTCACAGCTGTCTGGCACTGCACAAACACTTGCTAAGACAACCAGCCAAAAAAGAAAAAAGCAAAAAGCGCGCGGTCGCTTGGCCTCCCTCATGCGCCCAAGGATACTCTCGTGAGATCCCGCCAACGTGAACTATCATAGAAAGTGTCCGTTTCAGAATAGCACCTAATAAGTATATATCCCAAAGTACTACATCCTCCAGGCGAGGTTTTCTGCGCTTTTGCTCCCTACATCATTACTACAGATAGTCAAGGCGAGAGAGCGGCGGATACAGTGCATTCAGTTCGCCTTTTAGGGGCGGAGCTCCTTAGGGTGTGGGTCATTCCCTCCTCTGTCGTAGTAGTAGTAGTAGTAGTAGTAGTATGTATGTATGTAGCCACCTCGCGCCGCCGGGAGGCTCGCGCTCGCCCTCGGCGCGTGCCTCCCGGCGCGCGAGCTCTCACTCTTCCATCTGCTGTCTTGTGTGAGAGAGAGAGACAGAGAGAGAGAGAGCGAAAGGCGCGCGTTGACTATGGAAACGCTCTTTCTTCGATGAACGCTCTACCAGCTCGCAAAGAAGGAGAACGCGCCCTCACCCGCGAGAGACAACGTTGGCGCAGGCAGCGTCTTCTAGCGAGTTTCTTGATTGAAAAATACCGACTGCTCGCGCTGGAGAACCGTTCACCGGCCACCCATGTATATATATATATATATATATATATATATATATATATATATATATATATATATATATATATATTCGTTATTTCATAGCGTGGGCCTCGTTGCGGCAGACTTGGTGCCTTAGGTAGCATGCGAGGGCTTATTGGGCAGCAGCCATCTCATCTAAGTTCACGTTCTACGTGACGCCTCCTGGCAAGAAAGTGTGTTCCACACACGCCGCCTTGGCCATGAGTGGCGCTGCCTAACACTCCCAGGATAATACGTACATAAAATACACAATAAAGTGGACGGGGGGACGAGCGCCTTCGTAGCTCAGTTGGTAGAGCATCGGACGCGACATCCGAAGGTCGTGGGTTCGGGTCCCACCGAAGGCAGGCTTGTCTTTTCGTCCACTTTAATTCCTTTCTACTTTCTCCACAATTACAATACCACAAGTAACTTCCCCTATGCTTTCCTTGGCTTCATTGTCTGTTTGCTCATTAAGTTGTTTCTAACACATAAAGAACGAGCCCTTGACCCCTTCCCCTTTCGTTATATATATATATATATATATATATATATATATATATATATATATATATATATATATATATATATATATATATATTGAAGAGCCGGTGGGAGATTTCACTTGTGCGTAGTTGAACCATAAGGTTTCGTAGCGTGTGCGTTAACCAAATTAATCCGGAACTCGGCACGATCTACGATGAACCTCCGGAGCTTCGCCCACTCATCATCATGCACTCTGTGGATATGCTGTGAATTTTTCTGATTAAGGGACCTTCTAAGCACCGCTCAAAAAAGAAGAAGAAAAGAACGCTTGATGGAACATAAAATGGAGTATCTACTACATACCTTACGTCGAAGCAGTCTGCGATACATGACCAGTGAAACAACAGAAAACGCCCGTAAATCCTACAGCGTAAGAAAAAAGAAGTACACAGAAAAACAAAGCGTTCCAAAAAAAATTTCAGCCTACAAAAAAAAAAAAAACTGCATCATTATGCTATGATGGTGTAAGCGGCGCCCAAATGTGGTCATATGTGTTTATGCATCTCGCGCCTTTGCCTCTTCCTACCGGCCTCCTCCCCGACATGAATCTGAGCGAAAATTTTGTCTAGGCGCGGGAGAACACCCAGGTCATCTACGTGAATGAAAACCGGTACGTCAGCGCAAATATGCGAGTATGAAATATGCTGCCGCCGCCACTGCATCGCACTTTAAAATCTAGCTGGTAGAACTCCTGAAGGGACGAATAGTACGAGCGCGTGCATATTGTGGCGTCAGATATGAGGCCGAGTATAGAGATGTTTTTTTGGCTCCATTATGGAAGCGCTGCCAGCCTCCGTGCAACATAGTGCCCCTGAAACCGTAGCTTAATGCCAGTCATCAGTGCTTTCTTGATTCTGAACCATCTGACAGACTCGTGGCACTGATGTAACCACTTTGCACAGAAAGCGTAAGACTGCTACACTGTTTTAGCGCACGCAGTTTACAGACGCGTGACTTTTGCCTGTCGCGCGAACTGATGCAAATATACTTTCAGACTCAATGTATTTTATTAACCGCACATTTCCTATAATATGCCCACAACCCATATTTCTTTATATAGGGGCCCCTGTTCAGGCTTCAGTTCATGACACAACGATATAATATCATGGTGAAATTGATCTAAAAATGGGAAAGGTTTGCAAACTCGGGAAGGACCTCTCACAGCGGTGATTCAATCGTTCTTGAGGATGGACGTTTTATCCCATCAAGATGTTCGATCGGAACGGGAAAAAAAGTATCCGGAGTGACTTAGTTTAGTAGAACTCTGTCATGACATGTGATACCATAGGTCAGCATTGTCTAATAGAAGGGTTAAAATTCCCCACAGTCAAGCCTTGTACAGCTAGGAGTGCGGAAACAAAACGTCTTACGCAGCATTAAGCGAAAATTCCTGAACACATGGCACTCCAGCCCTCTATAATTTTTGTATATTCCTGCCTTCTCAAAAACCTACCAAATGCAAAGCCAGAACTTCCTAACAACTTAGTTTTGAAGGCTCCGTTGCTGTGCTATACCCACGTGGCTATAGACCACTTCTGACGGTTTTGCAACATTGAAAATTTTGATTAAAATACGTCTTGTACGGTCCGACATGGCGGCATATTTATGGAAACTAGCTTGTCGCAAACATTCATTGCTACATCTTCTGCAGAGCGTTTGAATCAAATGCTGATAGTTTTCATCTCGCAGCCAAGATGGTTCAAATGCATGGAATGATGACAGATGTCATGAAGCCACTCTGTCGTTGCCTGCACTCAGGATACACCGACTTAAACAACCTCATTGGCAAGTAAATCTCCAAAGTTGTCTGCCTGAATACAGCCTGCGAAACATGTGCATGTGTGCTTAACTGTTATACGTGCTGAACACTTCTGTGTTTTTCGTAGTTTCCTGCGCTTACCTTTCTTGTCTGCTAGCTCCGCCACGGTGGTCTAGTGGTTATGGCGCTCGGCTGCTGATCCGAATGTCGCGAAATCGAATCTCGGCTGCGGCTGCTGCATTTCGATGGAGGTGAAATGTCGAGGCCCGTGTACTGTGCCGTGTCAGTGCACGTTAAAGTACCCCAGGTAGTTGAAATTTCCGGAGCCCTCCACTATAGCGTCTCTCAAAATCATATCGTGGTTTTGGAAAGTAGAACCCCAGAAATCGATCATTTCTTGTATGCAATGACTAGTGGCTGTTATAATCGGAGACGCTAGCTTCTTAAATTCAAGTCTGAGAGTTCAAGTTCATGAAGGCAGACACATTGGAGTCCGGACGGCAGAGCGAGTCTGGCTTGATTCCACATGGTGCAGCGGAAACGGTTCTAAAACTGTGGATTTCAAGAGTGCATATTTTTGGACTACTTGGTTAGGTTCATAAGGTTAAGCCATAGCGCTGAAGTGACAAGGACAAGGACGAAGCGAGTAGCATGAGTAAGACCACTGATCCTTTTCGTAAGACCCGCCGAGATTGCGCGAAGTAGCACAAAACACTCCTGTGCCCTGCATAAAAGGTGTCGTGTGCCCCGCCACGGTTGTCTAGTGGCTATGGCACTCGGCTGCTGATCCGAGGGTCGCGGGATCGAATCCAGGCCGCGGCGGCTGCATTTCGGTGGAGGCGAAATGTTGAGGCCCATGTGCTGTGCGATGTCAGTGCACGTTAAATAACCCCAGGTGGTCGAAATTTCCGGAGCCCTCCACTACGGCGTCTCTCATAATCAGAGCTGGTTTTGGGACGTTAAACCCCACAAAACAAACAACAACGAAAGGTATCGTGTATCGCTTTCGGTTCTCTTGCGTTAACGTCTACGTATAGGCCAGACTGAAAGATGCTTTAATGTCAGATTAGCAAAACACAAGCAAAAATTTAACTGTCGACGATGCGGTCATGCCTCTGTGCAATGCGATTATTGCTTATGTCAAGCACTGTTTAAGGAAAGTGTAGTCATGTTTAGGCATGCCGTTAAGTATACGCGGGATATTGTAGAATTTTACCTGATAGCGAAAGAAGGAAACAACTGCGTCAGCGACCCATCAATAACTTGGCACTGTCTTTGCGAAAAAAAAAAAAGCGCATGTCCTGTCATATTTCTTCTAATCGTCACTGCAGCGCTGTGACTTCATCTTCGCATTTCAATTCAAAGGGCTCAAGGTGTCACTTTCGCGTACCATGATTGCTTGCCATACTCACGTCTCCATAACGCACAAGGCGCGAACCCCGAAGCGCTATCCTGCTTCATGATTGACTCAAGCTCAAACAATGATATGTCAGTGTACGTTGGGATTTTACGTGCCAAACCACATGCCGAACCAAGATGATGACGAACGCCGTAGTGTGCCACTCCGGAATAATCTCCACCGCAAGGATTTCCTTAACGTTGTTACGACTGGGGTTTGCACTTCGGAAAACATTTGTGCGAGCCCCTCTTCGAAAGCCCATCGTGTTTCGGCTACGCGGCGGAAGGACCCCTGCTGCGGGATTGGTGACCCGGCGACCTTCGGGCAAGACACCGCCGGCAACTGCACCGGGACTACAGCGCACGGGTGCGGACGTGGCTCTCTGGCACCTCGTTGTTTCGTGTGATTCCGGCGAGGAACGGTCGTTTGTGTGCGGCCATGTGGACGCGGACATTAGCGCACTTCCGGACGAACGCTCTGGGTGGCCGGGGTGTGAGCGCAGTGGTCAGCATGTGTGCGTGGTTTATCGCGATCCGGCGGGTTCCGGATGGGTGTGCGCGTGCCCTCCTCGCGGCTATGGCGAACACTGGGAGAGTGCGAGGTTGACGCCCACTTGAGGGCGGTGACGATGAAGGACGCTATCGTGTGTTGATTGGACATTTGTAATTAAGGTTTATTCCCCAGCTAGGGATCTGGGGACGGCAACCTTTGGAGAAAAACGAGCTGCCGAGCTCTCTCTCGGCGCATTTCTCATTCTCTGCAATGTAATAAACATCCCTTAAGTTTTCCTCTGCCCCGGTCTCTTGGTCTGCCTCGGCTCGCATCTCCGGGAGTCTCTCAGCCCGAGGTATGATCCCGTCTCCGCAAGGTCCACGCTACCAAATGGGTCGGCTCCGTGGAGCGGCAGGCCGGTCCCAACAAACTGAATGCTGAGCAGTGGGATGAACCGCAACAAATGGTGGCAGCGGTGAGATCGCAACAACGTGCACCCAAATTTAAATCCGCGTGTGTTTTTATAGTTCTCCTCCCTCTGTTTGTTGCCGCTGTGGCCGAGAATGAAAGCCGCATCCTCGAGCTTAGCTGTGAGACATCTTAGCCGACAGGCTACGACAGCAGTTAATGAAACGCAAGTAGGTCAAGGCATTGCAACTGAATTATGATCTGACAACACAGCCCGCTAATATAAAAGATGATGGCCACGCTAAATTATCTCATTTATATGATACAGTTTAGCGTATGGTAATCAGGGTACACGTCGAGATGTTAAGCAGACGCTATCCGCAAGGGCAAAATCACGAGAAACATTGTGCAAGCCCTAAATTATTCTTTAGCGTTCAGGTTTAGCGCAAGCAAGTAGCCCAGTATAATCAGACTCAGCCGTGTCGTCGCCCAATCGATTCTATTTCAAAGTCAAGAGGGCGAGCCCAAACGCGAGACACGCCCCGATTGAGATGAAATGTAAAAAGTGGAGTGTTAATGACACGCTGGTGGTTTCCTGAGCCGCGGGCCGAAAATTACACGCTGGTGGTTTCCTGTAGCCGCGGGCCGAAGCTGACTACAGCCTAGTCTTGGCCGCCGGCAAGCTAAACCATAGTGTTCACCAAGGATGCCCCTCACGAACGCTCCGTTTCTCCTAAGCATTGCCGAGTTAATACTGTCGCAGTACAATCCTTGTAAGAGGAACTGTTATTGCCCCAACCTCACAAAAACGATATAGACCAGGAGGCCATTTTTCTTCTAGCCTGATTTCGCACTCAGATACGAAAGCCAAAGTTGCTTTGAACTTTAAATTCATAGAACTGGACAACCGTGTGATAGAAAGCCTCCTGAAGCACGATACTACTATTCGGTGATCTGGTGTATGATATAGACGAATAAGATATAAACAGACATATTTTCTTTTCTTTTTACCTCACCTTGAACAACCGAGCACAACACTTTCTTGGGCGTTGCAATATGACATTTCTTAGATTGCCTACGGAGCTAATGCATTTGACGGTCTCACTAAATGATCGGCGCCACGGCGTACAATTACGTCTTTCAACCGGGCTAATCTAATTGCAGTGGGACAGCGCGCTCGTTTACCTGTAAATTATTTCCATACCTTAAGCCGTAAGGCGCATGCTAATGGTCCATTTAGAACGATGTCTCGCTGGGCAGCTACGGTTGCAAAATAACTTTTATGGTGGGCGACGGACATTTACACACGCGTCGTCGTACTAGATACTCCTTAATTGCTGGGCTTTTCTGAAGACCGTTGGACCACATCAAAGAAAATGTGGAAGAAACTTTATAGTATGTTAAGAACAGGGCAAGAGTTAGAACCACGGAGTCAGTTGCCTATATACCAATGACACTTGTAAACTCCACGAGTTGGGGAACCGCCCTTCATTTGGTGATATGCGCAAAGTTACCGTATGCACAAAGTGCGCTTCTTTTCCCTTCCTTTTTCCCTCGAGCACAATATTTGTGAAAGCCAATAAAATTTGCTCGAATCACACCACTATAAATAATATACGGCCAGGCAGGCATAATTTGCAAGAAACACCGTTGCAATGAACCAATTCAAACAATACGTTAACTAAAACCTGAAATACAAACACTAAGACCTATATTTGTATCTAAACGTTGAAAAAAAAATCACCACAGACTTCTAGTTTGTGTTTGTAGATCTGAAAATTGCAACGAAGATTAAAAATCACAGCTTCCTTCCGGCTCGATTCGGTCGATTCATCCGACTGTACACGCGGTACTGCAAATCGCGCCGATTCGTCCAACTCGTGGGTGACGCAGAACCGGAGGCGAAGCTGCTGCCGCCGCAGTTGCGTCACCAACGGGATGTGTCTGATTGGCGACTTCCTCAGCTCCCAAGGCGACGCGTAGTCATTTTTGAAGCAAGAGTCAGACCGACTCTCAACGTTCGGTACCGTGAAGCTTTATATTGCGTCATTGTACTGCGTTACGCGACATTTCCGCCGCGAGTCAACGCTGGACCGTCGGTGCTTTTTCACTCTCCATAACAGAGGAAGAAAAAAAGCTAGAAGGGAAGAGATAGGCAAGCTGTAGATTCACGTATGGTTAGGCGCCCAGCCACGAACGACACGCATAACTAAATGTTACCACGTACACAAGAACCTTGTGCGGTCCGGCAAACTGTGTGAGCCTAATCATACCCAAGATGTCCCGCGCGCGGGAGGGACGGAGTCACAGAAGGTTAGCTTGCCGAGGCTAGTGGAATCACGTGACACCGCTTCTTAGTCTTTCTTTTTTCCTACATGCTCTACACGTCTCCTCTTTCTTACCGCTCGTCGCCGTGTGCGTGCACCGAAAACTGTGCCAAAGGAATTTGCACGAATAATTTCACGTGAGTTACGCCAGTCTTCATGGCATACTGAAATGTAAACACGTAAGTAAGCATTTCTAGCAGTTTACTTCAGCTTTCTGATGTAACTATTTTTCTGTGAAATATCCAATGAAGATGATACTGGATGTAATTACGTTTACTAATAAACTGCTTACTTTAGTTTCTCTTACAAATGATGCTCGCCCGAGCGGATCATCTTTAGCGACGGGAATATAGCAAATATCAGAGGCTTCGTTTAAAGTATTCCAGGCTATGAAGAACACAGAGTATAAAATCTTGATATATTCATAAGGTTGCGGCAAGTTACAATCAAGGCAGACCACTGCCATGAACATGTTCAAGAAATCGTTCATGCGGTACGCTGAATTACGTTGGTTACTTTTAAAAGACACGTAATGACAGTCATATTAGTTGTATTCCCGCGTGTGTTAAGAGTTATATCCGTTGCCAAATATTAGCGGTAAGTAAATATTAGCAAATGAAGATAATTTTTGACACGGGCTGCGTGCTATCAAGCATACAGTATTTCACAACCATGTTGACGCCCGGTTTGGAGCAGTGTTGGAGAGCGAAAGTGGCGAAAGTGCAAAAGCAACGGAACACGTTGCTGTGACATGTATTCAATGAAGCCATTTTTTTAAGTTTTAGTGAGACACTCGGTTGTAAGTCCCAGTTGCACAAACAAACAAACAAACAAACAAACAAAAATAAACAAACAAGCAAACCATTTTACGTGCCGATTTGTGGGCATGTGAAAGTAGGGGAAATAAACAGGCACAAAGTTGCTGACTACAGGAATAAAAGGTGCGGTCAGTAGACTGATCAAGAGAATGTGCAATGTCATTAAAAAGAGAAGTACCGGAAGAAAATTTTTCCACAGGTGCATACCGCAGCACGGCTGCATATTACGCGAATACGCTAGGAAGAGTACCAAGCTCCACGGCTGTTTACTTTGGCGATTTAGCCCCACTGTCTTCGCCATCGCATTTTTCTCCTTCTCTCTCTCTCTCTGTCATATACTAGCACGTCAACAAGTCCACATACCGACGTTAAGATGAATGTGAAGAAGAAGAAGCAAAGAGTGAAAGCCTCCTCTTTGCTTCGTAAACAATGTTTCTCCTAATGTCTACCCTTCGAGCAGTGAAGCCAGAGTCACAAGCGAGAAAAAAATAGTGAAGCAATTTGCGTCACTTTACGTTGACTGGTACTTTCATTAATGCCGGCACGAGCAGCACTGAGAGACGCAGTAATGCGAACTAATATAACCGTCCACCGCCTTTCCTCTAGCGGTAACCTAAATTTACGCACACGAGCGTTTCTGTAATTCGCCCGCATGAGAATATGGCTTAAGTGATCGATAGTCGAACTCATGGTCACGTGTTCAGCAGCAGATTGCCATAACCAGTGACCTCCGATAGTGGCAAATTTTTCGGGGTCGATGAAGCAAACTTGCTCTATTCATCGCGCAGCTGGTCAGTCGCGCATTTCACTATATAGGCGTGTAGTTAGCTGGTACCATGCATTCTACGTACTTGGCTGAAGCCCACAGCCCTGGCAAATGATTGAGAACGTAGAAATGTTTCCGAATAATCACAACTGCGAAAAGGAAGAACGCACATCCGTCGTCCTCGAAGCTAAGAAAAAAGAGAATAACTGACTCCGCAGTTAGGACACAGAAAAGCCGCGCGTTCCCAAAGACATCGGTGAATCAAGGCACTACGTGTGTGCCCGATACACCATATGGCATAGCTGTGTCCATTAAGAAGTGCATCGTTGACATTCTCGCGTCATGGCGGAGGCAGTCATTTGGCGCGCTCTTATCTGAAGCCCTGGAATACACCCTATTTCACGCTGGAGTCGCCCAACCTAAATGCATCATGCGTTAGATTGGCCGGGCAGTTCCACGCTGCTCACCTAGAGTTCGAGGTGCAGTGAAACAAGAGCGCTGAGCTTGCTCCTTCCCCAAACGACACAGCGATTCCTTCCCAAATACTCGAACGCATGCGCTGAGCCATGTCAGCATCTTATACCGTTGCGACGTGGAGATATCGGCAAGGGTATGCAAAAGCGCACTTAACACACTGAGAGTCGCCTCTGGGACTGAACCTGTACTCGAAGGGGATCCAGCACCATGCCATGCGGAGTAAGCGAGCCGCCAGAAAGTGCAAGAATTGCACTAGCAAACTGGCTCATTGGGCCCTGTATCTTAATTACTTTAGAGCAAGTGCTTCTGATGGCATACTTGCCGAATGTAACAAATATTTTAAAGGTGTTTAAATGCGTTGCTGTCAGTCGCATGGGGATAACCTGCGTGGCCTTCTCGATTTCTCATATACACGAAAACACACACACACAACATATATATATATATATATATATATATATATATATATATATATATATATATATATATATATATATATATATATATATATATATATATATATATAATTTTGAGTGCGAATCGACTTCGAATATTAATGTTCGAGCGCGAATCGAATATCTTTCGAATAATGCACGTGGAATATTTTTTCAGAATAGTACAATGATAAATGACAGAGAAATGTACTGCTAAACGTTGGCAAAAACAAGAAGAAATTGATTGCACGAATAGTGTACCCATTGCACAGTCGTTCCTGGAAAGAACTCTGCATGTGCGTGAGTTAACTTTTCCGCAGTACACGCGCCTTAACTTCGCCGCAGTACGCAAGTGTTAGCTTCGCCACAGTACACGAGGGACTGGCTACCGTACAGGTTTTAGCTTTGCCGCGGCATACGAGTGTTAACTAACACTCTTGTTTGGGCTAGTGGTGCATTCTCGACACAAACACGGTAGCGCAAAAAAAAAAAGGACGAAGAAAAGAAGGAACACAGGCGCCTCTCCTGTGTTCATTATTTTCTTCGTCCGTGTTTTTTTTTTTTGCGCTACGGTGTCTGTGTCAAAAACGTTACGAGTGTTAACTTCGCCGCAGTACACAAAGATCGGCCCCGCCGCAGTACAAGTGTTATGTGGCGAAGGATACTGCATGCGGGAAGGGGCTATTTGGCACGAGGAATAGCATATGTTGCCCTTGCATTCCAACTTCGAAACGAATAGTCCGAATAGTAAAAGTTGAGCGTTAGTCGAATAGCAAATACTATTCGAAAATTACTCGAAATTTTGAATATTCGCACGTCTCTCATATATATATATATATATATATATATATATATATATATATATATATATATATATATATATATATATATATATATATATGGGTCATTCCACGCCAACTGTCTCAGCTGTGGCGCTCGACACAAAAATGAACTTTCAAAAAATTCCAAAAAATTACACGGAAGTCAGCCTTACTTCCACAGCACTTCTGGAAATATTTTGAGCAGGAAAAATTTTTTAAGCTCGTGAGGGTCATTTGAATTTCAGAAAATGGTGGAAAACAAGGCGCCAGAAAAAAATTCCTGAAAATCAACGATTGTGCCAATCGTTTTTAAATATGCATTTTTGCATTCTCATAGCATTTATCTTCGCTTATAAAAATGTCTCACAAATTATGTTTATGTTCCTCACTGCTTAGGAGCGCGGTAAAAATGGTGAAATCTCAGCGTTTTTGCGAATTTCTTTCTGAAAAATGGTCTTGCAAGAAAACCTAAAAACATTTTTGTTCAACTTTCCATGAGAGGTACAATTGTATAAAAAATGATTTTTGGCTATGTGCTGTGCAAAGGCTCTGAAATAAATGTGTAAACTTGACAAAAACGTCACTTTCTCCTATGTTTACGCGTTAATTGCACCCTAAGGTGTTCCATGAAAAATTAAGCAAAACAAGGCATGTAGTTGAGAAGCGTAAGCGCTTTCGAAAGAGCAAGTTTCATCGAGGTAATTTTTGTATTCATCGACAAAAAATTTTTTAAAGTTGAGTCCCTCTACTGTCCTTATATTGCTCCGTGATTCGCCTTCTCCTTATGGCTTACTGTAGGGAAACACAAACCACCTTGCCTTGCCGCATAAAATAAAAGGTAGCGCGTCAGCAGCTTGTGGTTTTTCTATCTTTTCGTTCCTACCTCAACTTCCGTTTCCTATACAAAAAGCGATAACAACACAGGGACACCTTTAACTGTACGCTTGGCTTAGAAACCACCGTGTCTCCATAACAAACAACGGTACTTTTTGCATGCTGCTCTGACAGTGAGAAATAATGAACAGTAAAGCGTATGTACCTCCGAAGCATAAGAATTTCCAAAGCAGTAACTTTTATCAACGTAATTTGTGTTCACATTAAGACAAACATTTCCAACTGAATTTTTTTTTCGCTCCGCGGTTTGATTTCTCCTAGCAGTATGTTGTAGGCCAATACAAATCAATTTACTTTGCCGCGTAAAATAAGAGGTGGCGTGTCAGCAGCTTATGGCTGGCACGCCACCTAAGGCATGTAAAATAAGGCATGTAAAAGATGAATGGCTCAGGAAGTTAAACAAAAAAAAAAAACAAAGAGGGAAAAACCATCAAACAGGTTTACATGATTCGCTTTGAAGAACGCGTCATATTTCAGTAGTCCGGTTCCCGCTGTACATACGGTGCCACAGGTTAAACGCTTGCCAATGATTTTATTATTGCGATGGTTCCCGGGTTCTCATTTATACTTCCTGACCATTCATCTTTTACATGCCTTATTCTAATTATTTCTCTGAAACTTTCCTTTTCCTTTTTTTTTTCTCTTTCCTCCTGGATGTGGCCAAACGCGCAGGCAGGTCAGTGCACGTTTTTGCCCGTCCGGGCGCAGACTTCTAGGCGCCATCGCCACTGACGTCACTGCAATTGTACTCCCCCACCCCCACCCGTTTTCTTCCTTCCTTCCCTCTTTCTGGTTTTTTTTTTTTTTGACATTGACACACGTGAGGGGGGCCTGAAGTGTACGCTTGACTATTGTGTCCAGCCACGGAAACCACTTCAGTAAAGAGGGGAGGGAATAAAAAAGGGGGCAGAGGGGGAACACAAAAAATAATAATAATAAAAAAAAAGGGGGGGGGGACATGATGCCCGCATATGACACACGTCGTCTGCTTTTCCTCCACTCTTTGCTCAGTTTCAGGTTCTAGATCTTTCCTGTCTTCTTTCTTTTCTTATTCTTTCTTTTTTCATGTTTTTCTTCCTTCCTCTTTTATGAAAATCTCTCTCAGATAGGTATAAATAGAAGCGGAAATACAACCATAGGCATTCCTGATGAAGGCCGGTCTCCGGCTGAAACGTTGAATAAACGCTTTCCGCATTTTTGTTGCCAATTCCGAGGGTCTACTACTCATCTCTGCCTTCACGCCTCCGGCCTATTCACCACCATGACTGCTATATATATATATATATATATATATATATATATATATATATATATATATATATATATATATATATATATATATATATATATATATAGTTTTAGAAACGAATTGCGCACCTGCGAAAATCGCACGTTTATTGTTCAACGTTTCGGCCGTGGCACGGCCTTCGTCAGAATGAAGTTATTACAGTCTCGTAGCCTCTTTTATGGGCATACACATGTGGGCAAGGTCATGCACGTGCACGTGTAATCGTGCAAATATGACAAGGCTAACAAGACAAGAACATGTGAATCACAAGACCGATGCAGATGCACATGTCATCGCCACGTATACGCGCGACAAGGAAATAAAAAACAGTAAAGAACCATGTTTATAGAACACATATATATGCGCGACAAACGAAAGAAAAAATAGTAAAGAAACATGTTTTCAGAACATATCTACACAGCGCATTAGCTGCAATGTGACGATGATTATACAAAAATGAACGTAATGATATCAAGACATGACTGATAGGCACGACACTTTACCAACGCTCTCGTTGATACCGCATGACACAGTGTTAAATTTGTGAACGAGGAATGATTCTCGTACTTCCCGGTCCTGGTGCGTTTTGAAACCTGATTGTAATATCGTTGCCTTGATTTTATCAAACGTATGTCCCGGCAGCCTTACATGGCGAGATAGTGGTAGATGCGGTAAGCCGGTAACATGCGCTCTGTGGTTGTAAAAACGGGTGCGAAATGAAGTTTCGGTCTGACCGATATACTGCATATGACACAATGAACATTCCAGTAGATAGATGACATTAGCGCTATCGCAAGTAAAATTGCCATTTATTTTTAGAGAAAAATCAGATGCAGTGCTTTAGGCAGTATTTGATGACGTCATATGCATACAGATTTTGCAGCGGGGTTTTTCACAAGGCTGGCAACCAAGATGAACAGCAGCTTTTGTCTTCGAACGGGTTAGCATGTCACGCAGGTTTCTGGAGCGACGATATACAACCCTTGGCGATTCCGTGAAAATGCCTCTAAGCCGATCGCTCTGTGTCAATATGTTGTAATGCTTTCTGAGGATGTGGGACACGTTAGGAACAGATGCGGAATGTGCTAGGACAAGGTTAGTGCGTGATAATGCCGCTATGCCGCTACTCGTTTGTCCGTACTGATGAGGTCTTTCCTGTCAAGCGAATCAGCCCGTTTGATTGCGTATATATATATATATATATATATATATATATATATATATATATATATATATATATATATATATATATATATATATATATATATATATATATATATATATATATATATACACGTCCCCATGTGACGCTTGCATTCTGATAGACGCAAAATGCAAAGAGCATCGTTGAGCTCACTGAGGCCTAATGTAAACAACCAGTCGTACAGCCCGGAGGCACTGTTGATGCGGCGCAAGGAAGCAGACCTGTGTGCCTGATGAGGAGCACCCGGGGCCGGCCGTTGTCGCCGTCCTCGGGCGAACCGTCGGGCAGCAGCGCGATGTTCCAGTCGAAACCTCCGAAGCAAAAGTAGGACGACTCGATTCGGGGGGTCTGCGCTCCTCCGGATCCCGTTGGCGTGCCGGGTGCCGAACCGAGTGTGCCCCAGTCTTTCTGCAGCAGCGAGAGCAAAAAGCATGGCCGCGCGTCACGCGGGAGCGGAAACTACTTGCTCGTCAGGCAGTATGGTGTCGGCGCGCCGAGAGGAAGCCTCCGATACGTTGACGCTTCGTGCAGCTACCGCGGTGTTGTTCTCGGCTGTCAGAGGCCCTTCACTTTGCCGCCGCCCACACTTCGTCCTGCGTCGCTGTCAACGGCCGTGCACCGTGCGCTTCTGTTTGTGTGTGTGTGTGTGTGTGTGTGTGTGTGTGTGTGTGTGTGTGTGTTCACGCTCGTCCGCGATTGTCAAACATGTGACATGTGCTAGCTATATATGATTTGTTGCTACGGGATAATGCGCGCGAGATGCCAGCTGAGAGCAGGAAACCACCGGTGGGGCACTTATAAGGCGAATGCCAGTGAAATGGTTCACTAACATCATTTAATCTGAGACCATACTTGTTTCTGCCTGCTTTGTTTCCTCTTATATCCGTTCTTTGTTTCATTAAACGCTTTGTACAAGGTTATAGTAAGAAAGCGCCACTCTTACACTGCCACTTCTGATTAATATTTATTGCCAATTGCTAAAATAACATGACAACAGTGAATAATATCAGAGCTGCTCTCGATGTCATTGATACACCGGGTGTATCTTGAAACGTCAATACTATCGGCCCATTAATAAACTGAAACACAGAAATCGTGAAATACATGACTAGAGAATTGTAAGACTTCACTCCGTAGGATTAAAATTTAGATTTAATAAAGTCTACCGACAGGCTTTGATAGCACAGACTGCTGGGCTAGTTGGTTATGCATCATGAAAAGTTCAACTTAGCGCGAATTACACAGGGACACAAGAAGAAACGAAACAGACAGGACGGGCGCTACTAACAACTGTTTATTGTGAAGGTCACCCATCGACGTATATATGCGCCTTAATGCATGCGCAATAAACACTTCAAGGAAGAGCCCAGAAACCAATAGACTAACAACCATAAATCAGGCAACGGTCTGCATGAGACGAAATTCGGAAGAATGCAAACTTATCGAAGGCGCGCTAATACAGATAAGCTCGTTTTTCTTAATGTGGAAGGCTTCTAACGCCAGCAGAGCTGTGCAGCTCCTGCTTTTGCCTAGGATCCTTGTCTCCTTGAATCTAGGCTCGCAATCGCATGCAATTACATGTGCAACTAAATGTGCGTGCTGATCTTCCCTCTTCTTTACCTTTAGGGCACGCTCCCTAAAACGGTCGTTCAGGCATCTTTCAGTTTGGTCCTCCCGCAGGACAATGGAATCGAATACACGACTCCGATTGAGCACTTTGAGAGGGGAGACTCGTGCTGTGTCGTACACCCTTGGGGTCCTCTAACACAAATGCTAGGAAAAGCTTTTGTAGCTTATTAGGCCCTGAAAAGACCATAGGGACGTTGTGTCTGCCAGCCACCTTCTTGTTCAGCGATCTAAACATCTGTGTGCCTTTTGTCACCCCAAAAAAAAAAAAGAAAAACCTATGCACTTTCTGTATATACTAATTAGCCATATATCATAATTAGTACTGGTACTATTTTCCTTGTATTCGCAACAATAGCTAATATTCTCACCCTTCTTCCTCACTAACCTTCTCTCTTGCAAAGATTCCTTCGCAGTCTTCAGCTGCAGGAAGTGCCCCCTTCCAGCCTTGAGCTATGAAACCTCTTCCGTATGTTCAAACCCAAATACAACACCTGGTAAACAAAAGACACTGATTGATTGATTGAATGATTGATTGATTGATTGATTGATTGGTGCAGAATGTTCAAATCAGGAAAGAAAGCGTTGTAGAAAGGTTTGCTACCAAATTTTTTCGCAGCAAAGGGGGCATGTACCGCACTACGGAATACGGAATACTATTTCGTGTTGGTCCTTCCTGATTGGCCATTTTTGTTTGTCAATGCAGGACTGACCGATCAGGAATTCGGAACTGGACGCGGATTGGTCACTTGGTCCTGTCAAGGCAGACGCGTGCAGTCAGGGAGGACCAGCACGGAATTGAATTCCGTATTCCGTGGTACGGTATGGGGCCCCAGGCGTCTGATCCACAGGAGCTACCGTCCTTAAATATGTCACACACAAGATATACAGCGGGTAGGACCCACTGATGGGTTGAACAGAGTGCTTGCGCGTAAGTTCGCATTCGAACTTTGTTCATCAGGGCGAGCGTGAAGCCAGGCCAGGCACGCCATCATGACGCCACGTGACCACGCACCTGCTGTCCCGCGCCGCTGCCCCTGTGGTGGTGGTGATGGTGGTGATTGAGTAGCTGCGGAGGCACACGTATGTCTGTTTCGAATACCGTCATGGCGTTGGCCAACGACAGCTCCAGCAGGAATTCCCCCGTCTCGTCTGAGAAGCGCCGCGACTGTAGGTCCGAAATGAGGATCCAACGGGCAGCGCCGTGCGTCGACTCTTCCGCCGAGAAGCGAACCTGCATCCGTGGTTTTGGCATGCTCGAGATAAAACCTACGATCAAAATATTCGCTTAATTTGGATGTGGTAGCTAGAAAGAAAAAAAAATGCAGCAGAATAAGAAAAACGGCACGCCGGTGAACATGATACTGCATGAAAGCAGCACAGGTTAAGTACCGTCAGAAAGGGAACGGCACATTCGTGTGCGCATTCCAGAAGCTTTTGTGGTATTAAACTGCAACCCTTTACAGACATTTGCTAACTCAGTGGACGTTCATTGCGTAACAGTATCGCGCAAGCCAGTCTTCATGGCATTATCTCGACCATAAATAGAGAATATACTTGCATTAGAATAGCATATACTGTTTACCACATGCACCTTTCGTCGAGGTGTAAGCATGGTTTCGCGGACGAACGCAGAAAGCGTGTGCTAGCTTTCCCCGAGGAGAAATAGCGCCCCTTACGATTCCCGAATGTCCCGTGCAACGAATGTTAATGTTCATCCATCCAACGCATCGACGTGTCCCGCATGACATGTTCTAAAAATAAGAAAATAAAGCGTAAATGCTGCTGTTTGGCTCGAACACGGATCAGGGTACTCACCTGCTTTTCGGAAAGGGCTTCGTTCTTCGAGAAGTGCTCGCGATTGAGCAAGGTGAATGTGAAATCCAGGTAGCACTTCCATCCTGGAGCAGCGTTCCGAATGCGGAGCAACACCCCTAGAACCTGCGGCCACAAAACACGGTCATGAAAAAAAAAAATGAACAAGAATTTTTAATGCACGGTTTATGTGGAGGCGCGACGAATGCGATGCAAAGGCATTGAGGCTAAGTACCTATTTCATTTCTTTGCTTCTGATGTGTATTATCTGTTCACACATAACTGACGCTGCATTTTATGGCACACTGCCGCTTTTGTCTGCGTTTCTTTTTTCATCGTTATTATTTCGCTTCGTTAGTACAAGAAAGATATGAATTCACCGCTACCCAAACTATCTATTTATTTTTATTTTATTTATGAGAGAGCAAGTATTATGCAAACGCAAGAACATGGTCAACTAGAGCATAATAAGGCGCGAGCTATTTTGCTACCCCGTTTACACACCTTTTTGTAAGTATGCACATCTCTAACGCAAGCAATGCTTTGTTTCGGTCTGCTAGTTTTCCGTTTTTATTCCCAAACGAAGCTCTTAAAGTCCGGCAGGCGCGGGCGCCAACATACTTTACATTTAACATTTTGCAAGTGCGCCGGATTTCGCGCTACTCCGTGCCTGGCAAGATGTCACGTAAGCGAAGAATGTGCACTTCCTGGATTTAACAGCGCGTAAAAAGAAATGACCAAGGCATTATACCAGCTTGTAACGACGCAGTGGTGTTAGGAAATCTCTGTCTCTAAGAACACGACGGGAAGTAAGGCGAGTAGGCCTTTTCTGGGGAGTGAGACGAGTTCGCGTGGCTGAGCGCGTGTACAGCTCTCCATCGAAAAAGGCTGAGCCCAGCCGTAGATAAGCCGGAGCGACCCTTAGCAGTGATGGAGCAGTTGCGGTAAAGGAAACGAGAGGGAAAGAAGCAAAAAAAGAAAAGATGGAACAATACAGCTGGCTGCGACAAGGACGAAAGAGGTTCCCTGAAGCGCAGCGTCTTTTCGGCTACTGACGACAGCACGATGCGTCTTCATGGCGCCAACATTCACCGAAACAAAGGGCACACTTTCATCGTGAGAGGCGTCGGAAGATGTGTTGGACGCAGTTTCACCCAAAAAAGGCTGCGCAAGATGTCAACTTTCAGCCCACCGCTTCCTCCTGGCCACCGTCCTTCGCCGCCTCAACTGCACTACACAGACACAATGAAGACTTCTTGCGTCAGTGAGTAAATAAATAAGCAAAAAAAAAAGATCATGCATGCCACCGGCTCATGACATCTTCAAAAGAAAGTACACTTAACGATCTTCTAAGCAGTACTCAACCTATGATGCACTGGGGCTCGCCCACACAAAAGGTGATAAAATAAACAAAATAAGCTAAGGACTCAGTAAATGTGGAGGCACTTTTGTGGCGCAAATCAATGCAAGTCCCAGAGACTAAGTAGCAAGATAGATTACGGAACAGGAAGCCGTGGAGCACGATACGCGCGAAGTTTGTCGAAGTAAAGCTGTTAAATTAATTTAAACATTTCGATTCATCGCCGGAGAAAGCCTCTTTTGGTTGATTTGAATACTATAAATGCAATGTACAGACGGAACAGTGATGAACGCAAGTACTAGAAGGCTTGTTCACCTCGCGCACGAAGCATTATATAAATGTAAAGTGTAGATTATACTAATTTCTATACTTTTTCCTTCTGGGATAACTAGGGACTGTTTGTAAAGTAGGTTTCTTTATTTCTTTTTCGCTTGTTTTTACTCAGGATACTTCATAAATGGCATTTTTTTATAACAATCGCTGATGTTTACCACCAATAACGGCGTCGCAGGCGTTCGCGGTGCCATAAAGCTTTGCCCGTCGAAATGTGAGGACGTAAGCACAGAAAAATAGAAACCCTAAAAGCATAGTATTCGCTGCCACACACAAAATTGCTACCATTAAACATCGTAGAAAAGGAATTTAAAAAAAGAAACAGATAATGCGCCATTTAAGGACAAGACATGTCCATCGTTCCTTTAAGTTTGTTTCGAGCGAGTCATATTGTTTTTTTACTTTCTGTTCTCTTTTTCTGATAGTTTATGTGCACGCGAAGTAGAGGTATTGCAAGTTTTCTGCGACGAACATGTTAGGATAAGTGAGTTAAAGTATAATAGCTGTTGCTGGGGCCTAAACGGAAAAATAAATAAATAAACCAGTCATTTAAAGCCCAGTTTTCGGGTCTAGCCTTTCACTAAAGCACACCATGCTTTTTACTCGCTGCCTTTCACGCGTTGCGCTGAAGCACCCCTTATATGTCTAGCATATTGGAGTGGCTGAAAACGTTACTACCGTGCACTTATATGTCTGAACTGAAGTTTACACTTTTAAGAATGGCGTAAATATTTTTTACATGGCGTGTTGACCGTACATGTTTGCAGATTTTATTGCCTTAATCAGAAAGTACTGTACCAGCACTATTTTGAATCCATGCACTCCTAGCAGCAGTTGTCTCGAAACTGGGTTCCGCGATGCAACTGCAGAAGCCTGCCTCACAATAGAACAACGTAGTATTTTCTCTAAATGCATACTCTTTCAAAAATTTCCCGTCGAGACATAAATGCAATTTGGTGAATTTACCGCGTGCAAACTGGCTGACTTGGAGTGGGATTTTTCTCGTATACGTTTCTTGGAGGCAGCTACCACCAAGCCACGCGCCGTGGTAGTTTAGTAGCTTGGGTGTTGACTTGCTAAGCTCGATGTCACGGGTTCGATCGCCTACCAGGGCAGCCGCATTTATATGGGGCCGAAATGAAAAAAAAAAAGGGGGGGGGGGCACCGTGCACTAAGCTTTATAGGTGCACATTAAAGAACTAAAGAATTAAAGGCGGCCAAAATTAATCAGCATTACCCTACTATGACGTGCCTCATAATCACATCGTGGTTTTTGGCACTTAAGAGCCCAGCAGTTATCGATTACGAAGCCACTCCAGAGTTGTCGCGAAGGCTGCACATGTCGCTAAGAGGATCTAGTCTAAGCATCAAGCTGTACTTTTTGAGAGCTGAGGCATACTCTAACCCAGAATAACCGTAGTATGCGTTCATAATAGTAGCGTGGCACTCAAGTGTTATAGTTAGTTGTTGATGATGATGTTTATATTGATTAGCGTCAATACTCCTTTGACGCTCCACCCCCTCCATATATATATATATATATATATATATATATATATATATATATATATATATATATATATATATATATATATATAGTGCGGATCGCCGCCAGACGGACGCTGAGAAAAGGAGACGACAATGATGTGCTTATGTTGTTGCACGGCTCCCTTGCACTGGCTGGCGGGGCTGACAGCGGCCCGAGACGCGGACGCGGCAATCTCCTGAAGTATGTATGTATGTATGTATGTATGTATGTATGTATGTATGTATGTATGTATGTATGTATGTATGTATGTATGTATGTATGTATGTATGTATGTATGTCAAAAGACAGGAGACAACACTCGCTCCATGGTCAAGGTGTTCTATTCTGGCTCTTCTTCCTCTTCTACAGTGTGCCCGAGCCCCATTGCCGCACTTTATCATTACACTCCGCTGCGCTGCAACTCTGAAACACACATTGCTGCGTACCTAAGTTCTTCGACGGATGCAGCTTTTCATGCGCGACACATGCAAAGCAAAGTCGTTCCGCCTTCGCTTGTCCCTGCCGGAGTCAGAAACCGAGAGCCGTACGTGCGTGGCGTTGTGTGGTAGTAAAAGGCCCTTCGAACTTGGAGTACAGTTTCTTTGAATAGGTTGGCGCAACCCTTTGAACCCACACCTCGTGGCCGATATTGTGTTCCGGTGCCCGGTAGTGGCGATGGTCGTAGCACCACATCTGCACCTCTTGGACATGTATAACTTTCTTGCTCGCCTGTGCGCGGACTTCCACAGGCGTGTCCAAGCTCAGTGTAGCGCCCAGTTTTGGAAGTTGGCTGTACAGAACCTCGTAGGGGTATTTGTCCGTAGAGCACTGCGTTGCCGTGTTGACTGCATATGCAGCCGCTTGGAAGTGCTCGTCCCAATGGCTACACCTGGCTTGTCTTTGCCGTACGGTGCGAATCGAACTCGGATAGTCTGGTTGGTTCGTTCTGTCCGAGCATTCGCTTGTGAATTGTATGCGGATAATAAGTGGTGTTCAATTCCAGCAGTCGGAGATGAGTTTCTTAGGGAGGCCGTGTGTCCATTCGAAGCGATCCCGCATGAACATTATGACGCGGCTGGCGGCAAGAGAAGTCGCGGCAGCGACCTCTGTGAACCTTGACGAGTATTCCACTGCGACTATAATGTATCGGTTACCCGCTGCCGCTGTTGGGAAAAGTCCGATGTGGTTATGCCCACCGTGTGAAAAATTGTCACAGGATGCTCATTGGCATATGTAGCCCAGCCTGACACCCGGGACGCCTTTTACGCAGTTGGCAAGCCTCACAGCTTGAGACATACATACATGCACCCCTGTGTATTCTCCGCCACCAGAAGCATTCTTGTGCTTTGCGTAAGGTAGCTTGATAGCCGATGTGTCCTCCTGCAGGCGTATCGTGGATTGCGCGCAAAATATTCGAACGTAAGGAGCGAGGAATGAGGAGAAGATGGCGCTTATCCTGCTTATCGATCCAATCACTATAGCATACCTTCGCATAAGACACTTCGCATTGCACGCCATAGCGTCAAGGGAGTTTATGATGGGGGGAAAATCCTTGCCGACATGTTAGGAACTCGAAACTTCTAGCTGAGAAAACATGATCCAATCTTCTCGGTCCTGTGAGGTGCCTTCCTCGGTGGGTTTTCGCGACAGAGCGCCCGCAACTTGGTTTTGCGCTTCTGAACGGTGACGGTTATCGTAAGTGCAATCTTGTAGCCGAATAATTCACCGTGTAAACTTGTTTTTGAGGTGCTGTTTTGCAAACACTCATGCAAGAGCGGAATTATCTGCTATACAACAGTGAATTGTCGCCAAAACAAGTAGTGTTTGAACTTCTCATATACGCTCCAAACGACAAACAGCCACTCCAGTTCATTCGAGTGGTAGTGACGCTCCGCGCCGGAGAGTTTACGGATGGTGTTAGCGACGACGTGTTCACAACCGTCGGGGTCGCGCTGGGTCAAACTGCCCCTAGGCCGATCTTACTTGCATCGGTGTGCCGTCGAATCCGTCAAATTCCGTCGTCGAATTTTCATTAAAGTGACACAGAATGGGGCTATGTCAGCTGGTGTTTCAGTCCGAAAAGCGGCTTCTTGTGAGGGTCCCCACTGGAATTCAGCTGTTTTTTGAGCAGGTCCGTGAGCAGAGGAACAGTTGACGGAAAGTTGGAGACAAACATGGCAAATGCGACGCGATTCCGAGAAATACGTGCAGCTGTTTAATACAAGTAGGCACGGGATATTTGCTTACAGCTTCAATCCTTTCAGGCAGGGGCTTGATGCTATCCTAAGATAGGGTGTAACCAAAATAACATATTGATCCATAAGATAAATGCCCAAACTGGAATTTTCGTGTTTGAGTCGGAATCCTGCACCATGTAGCTTCTGCAGTAGCTTGTCGAGGTTTTCCAGATGTTCTTCCGTTGCACCGATGACCAGTATGTCATATAGGTGCACAACGTACGCTTGGTTTTTCAGCGAACTCAGCACTGTTTTCATAGCGCGCTACAACGTACTGGGGCTGATCGCAGTCCAAAAGCATGCAGTTGAACTCTTCGTGCAGTCCAGAAGGTGCACGAAAGACCGCCTTACATTTATCCTCTGCGGTCGCGTTTATCTGCCAATACCCGGCTTTCAAATCGAGGGTCGAAAAGAACCTCGAATTCCGAACGGTGCCGATAGCGTCGTCGATGCGTGCCAGAGGGTATGAGTCGGGTGTGGTGTGTTATTTAACTCCCGGTACACAAAATCGTAAAGTGCCGTTCTTCTTACGAACCAAAACAACAGGCGCAGCCCACGGACTAGAAGGTGGCCTGATGACGTTCGCGGCTAGCATTTCCTGCATCTGTTCGGCAATAACAGCCCGTTCTCGTTCTGCATAACGTCGCAACAGGACTGATACCGGTTCATGACTGTCAGTTGGTATATGATGTTATAGTAATCTAGTTCTCGGAAGCTGTGCAGTAACACACGGGTCATTCTTTGCAGGTATACCTGCAAAGAATGACCCGTGTGTTTTGAGTACGGCTGCTAGTCTA